>JASBNA010000059.1:0-272113 GCA_038087015.1 Cerrena zonata | reverse complement strand
TAATTCTGAGATTAATCTACAGTGAATTTAGCCACAGTTAGTAGACTAGTTAGTAAAGTCTGATTTTTGAAAGGTAGACTTAATAGGATAATTGGGTCTGACTTAGATGTGCAGTTTGACCATTCAGCAAAGAGAACTGTGCCCAATGATTTATGATATTTTCAACTACCTTCTTAAATCTATCTTTCCAGAGTTTGAAGGTGACAAACCTCCACCACATACCTCCCTCTTACTCAATAATGGATATATGCTTCTACAAGCAAAAGATCCATATCCTTATACCATAGATAAAATACAGACAACAGCCTTTGAAACATGCTTAACCTCTAAAGGAACTGCTTTACTCCATTGACACAAGCATATTGAGTGACACACTCTCTGAGATTAGTGAATGCATTAGAATGTTGATGAACTTATGAGCTCATATCTCTAAAATATCATGTTAGTGTCTATTGCAATGTTAGTCCTAGTGGTCTAACACAAGTTGCCTCTGGGGCTAGGTGAACAAGCAGGTAAATACACTGTTGGACAAAATATAGATGTATCTTTCTGTTAGTAGTATAACAGCTCAAACTCTTCAACAAATTGAACAAGAATAGTGTGAGCAATCTGTAGATCTTCAGAAGTGATTTTGCATTGGTATAAGATTTGAATATCCCAGACAAGCTTGCAGAAGCTTGACCAGTAGCAATCTGAGAGAACATTGAGAAAAATAGCAGAGCTAAGTCTATAGAAATAAAGTAAGAACTCTCAAGCCTTGTGACCTGAGGAAGTCTTCTTTGCTAGATTCCATACTAGGTGATCAAATGATCCTGGAAGATAGAAACTTGTCTGTACAATGATTTCACTATATAATTTCCAAAGATTGTCAATTAGAACTGCCCAGTTCCAAGTTGTCTTTCTAGATTGTTTGAAGGTTCTGATAGTATCATACCAGAGTTCCAAAATATTATGCAGTAGAGCTGATGTAACATAGTCAAAGTCTAAGTCAAAGATGTCAAGTAGGAATAGGGACTAAGTTATCCTAAACCTAAGATAAGAGTTCACTCGAGTCACCCGGTATGGTTCTCTGAGGTTTGAGTCCACAGACTCTAGCAAGCCTCAAGCATAGATGAAGCTGACTGAGTCAAGCAAGCAGAGAGTCAAGAGTTATAGGGGTAAATCCACATAGATTCAGTCTAGAGAATCAGTGAGTTACAGGCTGTCCTTAAATACTACTGGGAATAATGGAAAAGGGGATCTCAGTGAGAAGATGATAGAAAGTGGAGGAAGCAACAGATGAGAAGTGGAAAGCTAGAGAACAAGATGGAAGACGGAGGAAGCACTACCTAAATAAGAAATTGGTGATAGTGAGAATGTAGCTACTGGATAAGGGTATACTAGCTAAGTGACCATATAGGACCAGATGGGAATAGAAGAGAAATGATCCAAGGAGATCCAAGGATATAAGTGGCATGATGGTGATCATCGTTCAGGCTGAGAAACTGTGGAGAGAGGAAAACAAGTTAGGCAACTGCTGGGGTGCAGGGGATGTGAGTGGGGGAACTGGGGTTTAGAGTAGGGCAAATGGGCATGATGAGTTGTCCTGGTAGAGAGAAAAAGATCAGGCAGATCTGGAGCATGTAACAAACTATCTCAGAACAAATGTGAAGTTTATTGAATGGCAAATAAGTAGAATAGAGTAAACAATGATACAACAATTAGTGTCTACAGCCTACTTGCTATATCTCACTTGACTCTGGTATATCTTGCTAGACCTGATTCTCACTGGGAGTCACATGTAACAGTGATAGAGGAACATAAAAAGTATTAATATTGAGAAAGTAACAATTATCATATTAGGATTTTGTTATATATAGTATAGTGTCTGGTAGCATCTGTAGTTTACCATAGTCCCAGGAGCACTATGTGAGAGTGTCATTTGCTACAGAAGTGAACTCACTTTCCTAATATACTAAACAATCTAGAGCTCTACTCTGAGATACTGGTCACTACAGACCTTTTAACACCCAATACAAACCTTTTAACACTGAATATGAACCTTATAATGCCCAGCATGTTAGGATGAGACAGCCAAATACTTCATTATCCACTGCTCAGCATATAAGAAATTCAGAGATAAACTTAGAGCCAGGTTCTGAGAAAGAACTCTCAATATTGGATACATTCTTGTTACCAAAACCCTCACCAAGTCACAAAAAAATTAGGACACCCTTTTTATATTTATTAAAGCAATGGGATAGCTCAAACAGACCTTTCCAAGGTTGCAACATATAGTGATCCTCTGCAATGCTTCTATAGTGTTGAACATACCTGCTCCACTTCACCTCATGCCTTCCTCACTTGCTACCACAGGTTACCACTCCCTCCTCCCTAACATTCCACATGCTCCCCCTCATATAAGATCATCTCACTTTTCCTCATTCATTTCTCATTCCTTTTTTTTTTTTTATATTTCTTTTATATTTCTTGACTTTTCCTATCTCTTTGGTTCTCTCTTTCTCTCTTTCTCTCTTTACCTCTCCTCATCTCTCTCCTCTCTCATAATCTTATTATATTCTGGGTAAAGCTCACTTATAATCACATAGCAATATCTCTCTTACTCGCACTAGAAACATACTCATACTCCCCTCTCTCCTCTCCCAATATCAACAAAACTACATATTACTTATTTGTCCTTATTGTACTTGTACTTGTACAATAAGGACAAGTGTACAATACTTATACAAGCACATGTATTTGAAATATTTGAAATAAAAAAGATACAAGTTCAACACAAGTACTGTGGACAGATGCAATTTTGAACATAAAAAATAATTGATAATCAGTCATGCAGTAAATAACTCAATACAAAATAATGTAGTTAAACAAATATATTCAAGACATATTTTATATACATAACAACTAAGTAATGCAACTAGTATCACTAGCATATCACTAATAAAATCTCTCCAGATTTGCTGCTTACTTCAAACTCAAAGCTACCATTAAGATGCCGAGCATGGAGTTGCTTACATCAGGAGAATCTGAACATAGTATAGTAGAGGATTGCAACTTAAGCAAGTACTCTAAGACTATGAACTTACTTTAACACATGCAAGCTAACAATTGGCACTTATTGTCACAATTACTCTTATCATCATCACAGTGGGGACTTAGATGATAAAAGGGACAAATACTTATCTCACTATTAACAAAGTTGAAGATGATGTAAATATGAATATGTGGAGGATATAATGAAAGTCATGAAGGGATGGTATAGTTATGAGGTGAAGGAGAGGAGTGTGATATGAGTTGCATCAGCACAGTATTTAACTATGCTATTATATGGTTCTCACAGGTATATCAGGACTTACCTCGATTCAACTTGATATAACCTCTGGATGAGGGATGACTCATACTCAGCTTGTCGAGTCCTGAGGTCTGCACTGAAACATTTTCAACTGTCAAGCACCCTAAGATGGTCCAGTCTACCCTCATTGACTTACAAAGTTCCTCATTCTTAGCCCCCTTCCCTACAGTCTATGTCTTAGGAGGTTCACCACCTCCTGTTGAACTTCAATATACATAGAATACCCTATAGATAACAATTGTGTCCCTGCACACATTCTTGAAGATACTCTGACCGATGAAAAGGGCAATGCAGTCTTTTAGAACAATGAGAATGATTGTTTTGAGTTCTTGCATATGTTTGATACTGTGGTGTATCACATGTTTTTATTGCTCTCCATATTCCAGGATGCACTCATAGTTTCAGCATACTAAGCTTTAATTATTTTTCATAATGCTGATCATTCCTACCGCAGATCCTTCTAACCACTTACCTATTCATCTTCAGATATCTTGCATGGGCCTACTGTACCCTCAACAACACTACTCAGATAGGCTTGATCCATGCTTGCTCAATCCCCTTATTTAAGTACACTGACAGATTCTGGTTTCTACTTTATCCTGCTAAAGGGGAATTGTCTTTGTCAAAGAATAATGAGAGCACTGAGATTGTGGGTTTAAGATCTATACAGGCAAAGAAAGAGCACACCATGCAGTTGCAAAGTGACACCATTTATGGAGGAATGAGGTCACCTGAAAAGCCCATTTAGTGGTAGAATGGGCATACAGTGAATGCGACTAAATTACACTGTTTACAATAGAATAAACCTCATTAAAGCAAGTACGCACTCAAAAGGACAAGGGGGCAGTGGGAGAGAGTTTGCTAAGGGAGGTTTAGGGCTCAGTGAAGGTTAGTCCTTCAGTGGAGGGCAGAACTCACTGGAATGGTAGATTTTAGTGAGATGCATTGGTTCGCTGAGGTATGGGCCTCACTAGGACAGAGGGGATGCAGTGCAAGTGGGTGAGTTCACCAATTGCATCAGTAGACAATGGCTCGCTGCACTGGTGGCAGCATGAGATAGTAGCAAGTAGGTAGTAAAACAAAAATGCAAAAAAAAATTTCAAAAAGAGCAATATATGAATGCTAAGTAATGTAAGAGGGTTTTGAGGTAAGATGCCTAATGGGACATTGGGAAGAGGGTTGGCAAAGTTGTGAGAATGGAACAATATCAATTTCGCTTGATAATAAGTATATGTTGGAGGGGAATAGGAATTAGGGAGGAGGATTTGGAGGAGAACCGTGGTGATCAGCAGGTTCGCATTTGCATAAGACTGATTTACATTTGCACTTGATTGACTCACACTTGCATTTGCACTTGCACTTGATGATCAACTCACACTAGTGCTATGATATATTTTCATCCAGCCTGCAAGTAGTAAGCTATCTCTGAGCAACTCACAACATGCTTAGTGTCCTTGCCCGATTAGGATTGATCACTTCCAGGTTAGGTCTGTACTCATTGTAGATGTGATCTCACTGCTAGTCACAAGTCATGAGCTTGAGCAGGCACTTGTTGCCAGTTGCAAGTTGCAAGTGTATTCTCACTACAAGTTGCAAGCAAATTCTTGCTGCAAGTTGAATAGGAAATCACAACAAATATACAATTATTCTTTGTTAAAATATAGTGGCTGTTCCTCAAGAGTGCAGCTCCTCCAAATGTGAGTTGGCCGCTGTCGGTCGTAATCAGATAAAGGCTAATTAGTGTGGGGATTTACAATCAATGGACTGCAACACTAAAAGCCAAGATACGATTCAAGAGAGTCTCGGGTAAGTCTTTATACCGGATATCCCTTGTCGTTCGGGTGTGGGGAGAATGTAACTGATCAAAGGTACCTTGTTCAATGACAAAGTGCCAAAGAGGGAGGAGTAAAGGAAGTAAGAAAGTACGTTTGAGGTTCAAAGTACAATACAAACAACCAAGTTGATCTTAGGAATGGAAGTTCCTAAGATAGAGATGTGGATGTGGATGGGTGATGAAACAGCACTAAGTGTAGTCTTGCAGAGACTACACAAAAGCAGTAGCACACAAAGGTTCAACCTCGAGTTGAACAAAGTCTGGAAATAAAAGAAGATAGGTGAATTCTGGACTGGGATCTACAATACTAAGCCGTTTGCTTAGCAACTGCAGATAAGGAATCAGAGAGATAGAGACGTATCCTGAATCACAATCGTAGGATTCAGAGATACTAGCAACAACGTCAGAGTAAGCAGTGTTCTGGGAGGGGATCTGTGCAAGTCTCGTGTAGACTGTAGCAGATATAGGACGTGAAACGATCTGTGACCTGGGGGTCGACCCGACCGATGTAAAATCGATACTGTGACCGATGATAAAATCGATACTGTACTGATAAAATCGATACTGTGACCGATGTAAAATCGATACTGTGACGATGATAAAATCGATGCTCTCTACTCAGAGATTGGGACTCCTTATATACTGTTGCAGCAGTGGCTGTGCAACTATCTACTTGACCAATCATATTGCTCCACTCTCAACCAACTTCCTACAGATTACCAATCCTTCCTAGGCCAGGGAATCCTTCGTAATCGATCTTGAGGGGTGTTTGTAAGTGGGTTGTCTTGTGGACCAATAGGATTGAGGCTTGCTAAGCGCTTAACAAGTAGTTGAGTGGGATTAGTAAGCAGATTGGTAGGCTTGAGGGAGGATTAGAGATGATTCATAATCCATACCAATGCTTTGTAAGCCACTTGGGGAGCTTAATAAGCTGCGCCGAGAGTATTGTAGGTGCTTTGTAAGGCAAGTCTTGAGGGACCAAGGGTGTTGTAGCCTCACTGATTATCAATCAGAGGCTTAATAATGCACTTTCATTACCAATCCGCTTTGTTGCTGCTAGCAGTTACCAGTGTGGATTAGTAATATGGGCATGTATCACTAAGCGATGATCAATACAGTGCATGTTAGGCATTAACAGTCCTAGGATCAGGGAATAGAGGGGCAAGGTAGTATACAAATGCCTATACCATAAATCATAAGAGGGTAAGTCTTACAATCCTATGTTGTAGAGCATGTTGCATGCTAACAAGAATGTATGAATCCATGTCAAATGTGTAGTAAAACTGGTGAAACAGTTTCTACGCATGACATATGTGGGGGTCACTTGAAAGTACAACTGTCCCCAGTTGCTCACCGTAGGTGCAGGTAAAACAACAAAGGAGAAAAATAAAAGCAGAATGAAAAGTCATTCATACTTCTACCATCAGGGATACTGTAAGAATTACAGTGTCACTTGGGAAAGTGAATGCAAGAAAGAAGTTCCTTGTCAAAGACAGGAATCAGATGGGGGTGATGTCGCATTTGAATGATAAACGTGGTAGGGGTGCGCCGCTTGCGCCGTGAATACGTGAACGTGAAGGTCCGAATATGGGATTGCCATATGACCATAACTGTATAACGTGATGAGGTTCGAATATGGGACTGCCATATAACCTATGAAACTGCTCGTGATCGTGATTGTGATAGGGGGTTGTCACCGTGATGTGACCGTTTATGCATCATCTGTATAATCTGATTCTGATTCGATGTCGGATCCAAGTTCTTCTTCTCCTGTGATGGCTTGAAGTCGTCTGTCTGTTCGTCGTACGTAGGGCAATAGCCGGAATGCTGCTGCACCTTGTCTAAGGATGGCTCCGTTGAGCTCCTGTAGGATGTATGATCCTGCTTTCGTTCGTTTCACTACTTGAAAAGGTCCTAAGTAGCGGGGACGTGTCTTGCGATTCATAGATTTCTCAATCTTGGAGTTGCGCAAAAGTACTAGGTCACCCTCCTTGTATTCCCCTTGGAATAGTCGGCGGCGGTACTTCTTCTCGAATTCTTCTTTGGATCTGATTCTAGTCTTGATAATGTCGTGAGATGCTCGATCAACATCGTTATGCTTCTGGTAAAGTTGTCGCATCCTGAGGGTCATGAGCTCGGTGGTTGACATGTCAGGATGGAAGCGTGGGGATAGGTACGTCTGTTCGAACAGGTCGAATGGAAGGACCGGATGTTGACCATAGAGGAGGTAGTAGGGGGAAAATCCTGTAGACTTGGAAACTGTGACTCTATCTGTGAAGAATGCATGATGAACATAGTCTGGCCATTGCTGGGTTCGACCTTCACATGCTTTCATCAGAGATTCGCGGATGATAAAATGTCCTCGTTCTACAACTCCATTGGCTTTGGAATTGTAGGGTGAAATCTTGATATGAGGAATTCCATATCGACGCATAAGTTCCTTGAATGCAGCTTTGATCTCTGGTCCATTATCTGTGACAACAGACCCAATCATGCCATATCGACAGAATATTTCTTCCCAAAAGAACTGAGATAAGTTCTTGGCTTTGGCTTCTCGTAAGGCTCGTCCTTCAGATACTCGGGATAGATCGTCTCGTGCTGCAACAATAGAGTTGAATCCTTGAGCAGTATTCATCTTCATAATGTCGATGTACACCTTGCCAAAGAGTTGGACTGGTCGAGAGATGGTGATGGGCACTTCTACTTTACGTGTACTTCTGACTTGACACTCATGACATGATTTAACATGATGGTGTATGTCATTCCACATATTGGGCCAGTAGAATCTCTCTTTGAGGGTCTTCATAACTGCATATTCGCCTCGGTGTCCAAGTCCTTCATGAGCGGCTTCAAGTATACTAAGTCGTTTCTCTACCTGTTGAACAGCAAGGAGGGGTGGCTTGGATCCATTACGTCTGTAGAGGTGTTTGTCTTTGACAAAGAACCGACTGGCTTTGGTAATGAATCGTTTCCTTTCTTGAATAGAATCAAAGTGCGGAGATTCAAGAGTGGTTAAGAACTTTTGAATTTCTCGCATAGCATGGTCTTGCTTTGATTCTGCTGTGAGGTAGACAGGGATGACTCGTAGAGGGCTGTACTTGATGGGTAGCACTTCATGGGGGTCACTTGCAAAAAGAGCTATCTGATCTAGCCATGAATCGTCTTCTTCGGCAACAACTTCTCCGTCTCCTAGTTCTCGTCGTGAGAGTGCGTCGGGTCCAAGATGTCGTTCTGCAGGTACATGGATAAGCTCAAAGTCAAACAAAAGAATGCCTTGGATCCAACGATTAATGGTAGCATTAGGTTGAAGATCTGGTTCGTTAAGCATTCCTTTGATGTACTTGGCATCAACTTCAACTTGAAGTTTCTTGACTCCAACCAAGTAAAGTCTATAGGCTCTTAATGCTCTGAAGAGGCCATATAACTCTAGTTTGGGCTGAGAATACCGTGCTTCGCGTTCGTTCATTGGGATCGATCCATATCTCGCAGGTCGCTTCCTTCCTTGCTCGTCGCGCTGAGAAAGGATAAAGCCAACAGCAATATAACTAGAGTCAACAGAAAGTACAATGGGGTACTCTGAGTCATAGTCAATCGCTTTTAGGGCAGGAGCTGTGGTGATAGCCTGTTTGAGATCTTCGAAAGCTGCTTGACGGCGGTCATTCCAATCAAAGGTGGCTCCTTGTCGTATGAGTTCAGTGAGGGGTCTAGCACGTTGAGAGTAATTCTGGATCCAGATACGAGCAGTACCACATAGGCCAAGGAATCCTCTGACATCTTTCGGTGTCTTTAAGGAGGGCCAGTTATGGATCTTCTCTAGAGTGTTGGGATCTGGTACACGACCATAAGGTGTGCATTTGTGTCCAAGAATAATGACCTCGGGTCTGGCTAGCTGAACTTTGGAGGGTGAAAACGTGCCTCCTGCATGTTTGACTCGATGCATGATACGATTGACATCAATGGCATGTTCCCAAAGATAACGGCGGATACCGGGGTTCTCTTTGAGGACTTCTGCATTGCCATTTTCATCAGGATAGATAGTGGCAGGTCCTTTGATAGGAAGATCGTCAATGAAAATGTCTGCAATGTGTGGCATTTCCATCTTGAGTATGAAGGCCATGCAAGCTTGGAATTCGGCAGGGGAGTTCGTGAATCCAGTGGGTAAGGAAGTAAGTCGAAGAAGTCCTAATGGAGATAGGAAGGCAGTAAGATCTCTACTCTTGACGTCTATCTTGCGTGCGTCAAAGCCCCAATGCAAATCAAAAGCTGTATAACACTTTCGACCTGCAAATGGTTCTACGAAGGCGTCTAGATTAGGTGGGAGGCCTGCATCTCTGATTGTGACAGCATTCAGAGGCTGAAGATCATGGACAATACGGAGCTTGCCATTTTTCTTCAATACACAGAACCACTTCGAGCGATAGGATGATTGACTCGATTCATAGACACCTGCGGACATCTTGTCTTTGAGTAAGGTGATGACCTGACTCCTAAGTCCAGGAGGAATAGGAATGTTGGTAAGGGCCCAGGGGATGTGTTCGATGGTAGGGATGATGTAAGGAGTGAAGTAGTCTTCTCGTAGGGTACCGCGATGCTCTTCTTCAAAGACCAGGGAATCCTGATTGAGTTGTAAAACCCATTTGAAAAGTTTCTCTTCTTCTGGCCAGAGATACTTATCAGGATTGATGTTCATCTCGTCTAGACGTTCTTGGGTAAGACGTCCATTGGGTATGAATTCTGGAGGGTGCATCGTAAGCTTCGGTAAGCTTAATAGAGGGTCTTCGGGAAAACGACGTAGTACTCGATCTTCTTCAGGAAATACTCCAGGTACTGGTCTGACTTTCTTGTCTGCACGTTTGTATGCTGTTAACACATCAGAAGCCATTTCAAACACATAGTCATCATCAACTTCGAGTTGTGTAAGAATACAGAATGGTAAGTCTTGTTCTGTGCCCATGATAACATCGGGCTGAACGTGAGTGTCCATATTTGGAATATGGGACTTATCAAATCCATATTTTACATACTTAACTCCAGAATTAGAAGTAACTGGGTGGTCACTTTTGAAATTCTGATAGTCTTTGATGCTCATGTAGAAACATTTGACGGGCTCGATGGTTTTGGTTTCAATGCACATGGCTGCAGGTCTACTCGATTGTAATTTATTAACACTAATACTGGTAAGACTACCGGCAGGAGTATCAATAGAATTTAATGTCATAGTGGGACTCGGCAAGGATTTGGCATGTGGGATTGAATAAACGGCGGCGGGGATAGAGGATCGACAAGGAATGTGGACGTGGGGGTCACTTGACGAAGTGGACCAAGAGTGGGAAGAATGTGAATGCATCGAGGGGGATGGAAGTACTCGAGGAATGACAGAATCAATCCAGTCTACTCGTGGGAACATAACAGACTTCGGTATTGAGAGTCTGGGTTCGTAGTGAACTGGTAGAGTCGGATTTGAGATTGTCTGGGGGTCGCTTGACGAAACGAGAGGTTGTCGTGGAGTGATGAGTCCTGACTGGACATGGATAGGGTGTACACGCCCAAAGTCGTGCTTTACCAAACCATGCTCAATACTGGAAGTATCGTTATTGCCGGTAGGATGATCGTTCATTAAATGACGATTTCTCGTTTTGAGAGGAAGGGGAACGAGTGTGCATATGTTTGCAGCAGGACTCGCATAGCGATGGGGTAGATGGACCGTGTGATGATTCGAAGATGGTAGTGTGACCATAGACAGGGCACAGATAGGGCTTGTGGGCACGAGAGGTGCGTATATAGCCAAACTGGGCTCGATATCAAAAATATCGTTATTGCCTGTAAATGTAACCAATGACCAAGTAATTGTTGAATCGAGACACAAGTCGAGGGTACTTACTGACGATGTCGGTCCGTCGAGACAATCGTAAGTAAGTGGTCCAGTGGGAATGGGGGTTCGAGTAGGGTTCCAGAGGGTGTGAGAATGTGGGGGAATCGAAATCGAGAGCAGTTGGACTGCGTCGAAAGCAAGTAGGTGGAAGGGAATGTGTCGACGGGACACGAGAGTATCGAGGTCAATAATGAAACGACCGTCGATCATGACATCACAGCCTTCTAGCGTAGAGCTTAGATGGGCATGGGAGATCACGGAAACTCGGGAGGAATTGGGAGCACACGAGGCTTGGTGCTTAAGAGGAAGCGCCGTGCCATGTGGCTTTGAAGTCAAGGACCAACGCGCGGAAGTCCGAGGGTATATGCTAGTGAGGTCGAAAGTAGGCAAGCTGAGAGGAAGCTGCCGGTTCGAATCCTCGAGCAGGAACTCGTGTTTTAAGTCTTTACAAGAAAGACTTGAGGCGCCGAACTTATGACAAGGTCGTGGGTTCGATTCCTCACGCGTGAGTTCATACCGGGAGGGTGTCCTGATACAAAATGCCGTAGACGGGACCGGGCTCTTCGGAGAGAGCGTTTCTAATATACAACTTAAGTAGGTACCGGGTCCTGTACTCCAGTAGACTACAAAAGGGCCGAGACGAGAGAGAGAGAGAAAAAGAAAAGAAAAAGGACATAAGAAATCGAAAAAGAAAAGAAAATCAGAATAAAACAAAAGTCGGTTTCGACTCGTACCGGTTGAGCGGCGTAAATGCGTGATAAACGCGAGAAGAAGGAGTGTCCTGTTGAAGGACTTATACAGAGACGAGTCTCTGTATTCAATCGTGAATCCGAAGTCAAAGGGGAAGAGTGGGGGTGTGCCTTGGGCAAGAGGGAAATGAAGAGAGAAACGGAAAGGGGAAATTGAAACGGGATCTGGGGTTTTGTATATAGAATGGCCGTGAGTGGGGGTAGAGAGACACAAGAGAAACGGATATGTTTTGTGGGTTTTGGGGGTTAAGTCGAGAAATAGAGAAAAAGAAGAAAAAGAAAATATGAGACGAAGAGAAATCGAGTTGTCCAGAGGAAAAGAGAAGTCGAGATGTTGGCCGTCGACGATTCGCAAATGCGCGAGTGTACAGGCACCGGCAAAAGCGTTGGGTGTTCGAGTCTTCGACGCTCGAACGCTTTCTGAGAATAAATCAAAGAAAAAGTAAGTTTCCCAATCTCGATGAGGGATAGAGAAACATACAGGCATGCTCTGGAGCTGCATGAGCGTGAGTCGAACGAAGATGAAAAGGAGTGGGTCCAAAGACCGTACCAAGTTGTCCCGCCAATCGAGCGTTGACGATCCAGTCGTGTACATGGATGTTGTCAAGCTTGAACTCGTAGAACATACGCAAGAGTTCCCGATGCTGAGATGCACGAGAGGGAAGACCTGGGTGACAGTCAATGAAGTTCACGAGACGGCGGATGCGTGCCTTTTCTGCGCTGAACAAGAAAGGGTTGCCGCAGTTCTCAGGATCCTCTCGAAAAAGATCAAGCCTCCAGCGTAAGACATCTGCGTTTTCTCCATCGGTAGAGGTATTTCGAACACGATTCTGCCAGGGGAAGAATCCATACTGACCCAGTTCATGAGTTACAGCATCGAGATAGAAAACAAAAATGTCCCGGAAGAAACAAACCGAGCGGTTTTGGAGTTCCGCCATGGACAAATCTTGAGCTTCTGGGACGATGCCATTAGGGGATGCTATGTTGCTATGCTGGAACTGAGGGTTGGCATAAGGGTTCGTGGAGTCGACGAGGTGACGAGCAGCAGGGGGGATGGCAGAAAAGTCAATTTCGGCATCGTATGGAGGGATGGGATCGGTGCTTTCTCGAGATGGAGCTCCAGAGGAAGTGTCAGGGGACATAGAAGGGGTACGAGGACTTGCAGAGAGACGTTGCTGAGCGAACCGTAGAAAAGCATGCATACCGTTGAGGCCGATTTCCTCGCCAGTACGCAAGTCTACCATTACTGGTTCCTGAACAAGTTCTGGGGTCGCTGAGGGGGCCGAGGGATATCCTAGGGTAGGGGAGCCATCGTCAGATTCAGATGATGAATCCAGAAGCATATCTTCGTCCTCTAAGTCTTCGTCGAGCTCATCCTGGTCACTGTGGATCTCACCTTCCTCAGTCTCAGTACTGGTGTGGCTACCGAGGGATTCACTGTCTGAATCCATGAGGGAATCGACTGGCGAGTTGGACTGGGAAGGAGCTGGCGTAGGGATTGCTGAATGTTCTCGTTGGTAAGCAATGTGTCGAAGTGGGCTAGGGACGAAAGGGATGGACTCACTGCTCACTCCATTCTGCCGGTGCAAGGGATGTGATCGACGAAGAGGGGATCGTCTACGTTCTAACACACGAGCTGGGTCTCTTCGGACTGGTGATTCAGACCGAGAAGGCATGTATGTGTTTTCACGGGTGAGACGTCGGTCTGGGGACGAGAGTAAGCTAATATCTGAATCTTTGAAAGGGTTAGTTTCTGGATCAAGAGATTGGTCCAAAAACATACCGGTATCCTCATCAGTTAGCATATCTGTGGCCTCCTCGTTCGATTCTTCATTTCCCGGCATAGGAGAAGGGTGGACAATGATTGAGTCATTGTCAGCAGCAGCTGTAGAGTAGCCTGAGTCGTCCTCAGAGTCCGAGCTAGGGGGAATAGATTCCAGGCCGGGCATACTACCAGTGTCATCGTCAGAGTCCTCATCGAACCTAGAGCGAAGAATGGAGTTGATCCACTGGTTGTGAGCATCAGACTCGAGAGCAGGGAAGTGAGGGGAAAAGGACCCGAATGAGATCTGGTTGGTCTGGAGGCGAAGGATGCCAAGCAAGCACGGGGGAACTCGAGGAGGGGAGAGTCGTTCTCGATCGGTGATCCGGCGAGCTGCAGTGTACATAGATTCGCAGAGGGCGTGGTTGTCGTACTGGCATTCTGAAGCGACAAGAGCAAAGTCGAAGTTGTAGGGAGGTGGAGGTTGAGTAGGAGTAGATGAGGCAGCAGAGGATGGTCGAGCAAGATGAGCCGGTTCGACGGGATGATCGAGGCGCGATCGAATCTCGGAGCCGTCATCGAGAGGTTCGCACGTGGCAAGAAAGACGCTACTCGGTGCCTGGAACGTGGTTTCCGTTAAGTCCGAAGTCCTCGATCTCGGATCAAATCTCGGGGATCGACTTACTTCCTCATTGCTTGCATCAACCGGTCCGTCGTTCTCGTTCTCCTCTCTAGCAACTTCCTCGCTTTCTTCCTCATCTCTTCTGCTGGTCGAACTCTCGTTATCCTGGCTCAGCTCTTCGACTGTGGGAAAGATTGTTTCCCACCTTTCAGCACCTGTCTCCCATACTCCCATAACGACATCTCCACGCAAGACGGTAGGGGCTTCATCGGGATGTGAGGGATCCACATACACCAACGTGCTGCTAGGGGCGGTGAAGAATCGTGCGTTGTCGTTGGCACGATCGCTGTCATACTGGAGGCGATGGAGGTAAGGGGTTGCAATGGTACCAGAAAGGTGAGGGTAGTCTTCGGACGTATGAAGTCTAATGTTGTCTCGAGCAGCGCGGAATCCCTCAGGACCAGGGGGGACAATCGTACCAATAGGTCGAATAGCAGCTTCTCTTTGAGGGTCAACATGATGAGCGAAGGTACGTCGAGTTAAACGAAGGCGGATAGCGGACAGGAAGGAAGGCATCGCAACCTTGGGGAAAATGCGAAACCTGGGCTTGGTAAGTCGAGGGGAGGCAGTACTTATCTTCTTTTCTGCTAGGGTACTCTTATCGAATACGATAGCAGGTAAGACAGGGAAATATGACCGTGGACCTGAGGCCGAGATCTCAGGTACGTCATGTTTTCCCTTCCAATGCCTGAAGTCTTCGTAATTTGAAGACTTCCACTTGGTCAGTACACTGGTGCTCTGCGACTGTCGGCTTGTCATCTCGTTCTCGACTGGGTCCATAGCTAGGGGCTCGCTCGTCTGGTTCTGAGCTTTGGGGACTTGTCGCTCTTCTTGAGTGTCATTCTGTGGGCTTGTATGACCGCAGCTAGCTTGCTGACTGCTCTGCCGGTTTCCTTTGCATTCTTCTGGGTCTCGTTGCTTAGGAATCCAACTCGGCAGCTTCGTAATATCTCTATGGCATCCTACTAGCGTGTGTGATGGTGTACAACGGCACGCTGAGCAGTTGGCCTTGGTCTCTTCCTCCCGAGCAAGATCGTTGGGGTTCTGGGTTTCAGATTCGCCCACTTGTGCCATAAACGAGTTTGCTAGTGCAGAAATGAAGGGTTTGGGGGTGGAATATGTTGGACTAACTGCAGATAGGTAAGTTGCCTCGTTATCAGCAACTTCTGGGGTACCAACCTGAGGTTTTCCGTCAATATTGCCATCTAGGTCGAGAATTTTCAAATTCTGGGGACCAGAACACCCTCCCTTGAGCCGTAAAGTCTTGTCATGGACGGCATCAGTGAACGCTACGTCAGAGGCGTTATCGATAGCATTCCCACCGCTGCTTGATAGGGGGGAAATCGAATTCTGGACTGTTTGTCTTGGTAAGTCTGGAGATTTCGATTTCTTGTCCTTTGTCATGTCTTGCTGACTGTTTTGCCATGTAGACTCGTTATCCTGGGTGTCATTAGGATGCCGAAGGGCAACACAAGTCGAATGAAGATGGGGGGTCGCATAGGGAGACTCGGTCTCGGATTCTGGACGTTGATAGGAGGTGGCGGCCTCGTTAGGTAGACAGGCTTCTCGTCGACATTCCGGAGGCTCGTTCTCAGTCGTGTGCAGCACAGTAGGACTAGAATCAATACATAATTTATTTATTGAATGTTCCAAATCGACCGTGGCCGTATGTTTATTCAATGAAATATGTTTATATATTGACCTTCCCAATCTGGCTGCTGACTTCGAAGCACGTGCAACCTCGTGACTGATGTCGGCCATTGCCGCGGTGCGTTTGAGTCCTTGCTTGCGTAATACGATCGGTTCATTCTCGGGTTGTGAACTCTCGGGCTCGGTGTCTTCATCTGCCGTAGCTGTGTCTTCGGTCTCCTCGGTACGTTCGTTATTACCGGTACTCTCGTCAACGTTGGGCGCTAACACATTTCCGGTGTGGATATGGTTAACTTGTGGATGGACTCGGTGAGTTCGGTCAATGAACTCAGCGGTCTCGTTGTCCACTAATGATAGAGTATTGTCAGGAGTGACTAGAACCTCATGACGGACATCTAGGTTCTTGTCCTTGAAGAGCAGGTAAGTTCCGTCGCTTCGTTCATCAATCGAAACAAAGTTACCTCTTTGCCAGGGTCGTCCGAGCAACAAATCGAAGGGTACTTGGTCACCAACATAGACATTTGCGTGGGTCATAACACCTCCGCAAGTCAAAGGTATGTTGGCTACTAATCCTTTTAACATGCTTTCGCCACCATTAGCATCACTCATGCTAACAACTTTGTGCATATCAATAGGTCTTCCAAGTACTGACTTCCAGATTCGCTTGTGTGCAATGTTGAGTTGGGAGCCAGTGTCAATGATAGCTTGAACTGGTGTCCCATCGCACTCCATACGTAGCTTAATAAGTGTACCTCTAGACTTGGATACAAATGTTGTTGCTACGAATGGATCATCGGCAATGTTGTTGACTTTGGCCAGAGGTGTCGTAGAAGCTTTGGGATTAGATGGGGGTCCAGAGGCTTGAGTCTTTGGCTTGAGCACATCTTGTAAGTGATGAGTGAGCTCTTTGGAGATACCAAAGACTTCTCCTACAGCTAACGTGACTGGTTGGCTGAGGATTCTGCCTAAGACATTCATCTGATCGACTTGGGATTGAACTTCAGATTTACGAGGAATACGCTTGATGATGGTTCGAGAGTCTTCATTATCGTTACGCAGGGTCTTCGCAGAGATTGAAGTCTTGGGAGAAATAGCTTCATCTTCCATGAAAGCATCACTATCATTTGGGTCAAACCTAGGTGGGTCTACTGTGATAGGATGTTTCGGCTTTGGAGGTGGTCCATCTTTCTCAAGTGGTGGTAATCCAACATGAGGTGCTTGTCTGGTAGTTGGACGAGTGGAAGTGATAGGAATATTCTCTTTTCGACTAGAATCAGCAGGGGAAAATCGAGGGTGTTTAGTCTCATGCTGCTTTCTAGCAGGAGGAAAGACTCCTTGATAATCCTTTCGCTTGTCCTTGTTGTATTGGGATCGAGTGGCTATATAGATTTCCTCATTCCCAGTGTCACTCTCATTACCACTCAAGAAGTCACATTCATAGGGATCAAGAAGGTGCTCTTGATTGTGAAAGTTCTGAGTAGTAATAAAGTTGGTTTGGACAGGGAGAGTACGCTTGACTGCGGCAGCAAAGCTTTCATCATGCATTCTATAAATCCTAGAAC
Source organism: Cerrena zonata (assembly GCA_038087015.1). Lineage (NCBI taxonomy): Eukaryota > Fungi > Basidiomycota > Agaricomycetes > Polyporales > Cerrenaceae > Cerrena > Cerrena zonata. Next base: position 254,650 of record JASBNA010000059.1, on the reverse strand, counting down.
CATCAGCCATGACAAGTTTACCAAAGCCATCACGTTTGATGATGCCTTGTTTCACTAGATCATTTATAGCTGAGCAGTATGCCATGGTATGACCATCAGCACCACATCCGAAGCAATGTCTTAGTCCAAAGCCTGGACCTTGTTGATAGGCATTAGCTCCAGTAGGCCCTGGGTTGGGTCTGCCTCCTTGTTCTGATCCAGGTGGGATAAAACGAGAGGGTGGTCTAGGAGTTCGCACACGTTCGATAGGCTTACGAACAATGTCTGCAATGATCGGATTCAACTGGTAGGCTCGAAAGTAATTGATAGCATATGCAGGATCTTCAAGAGACATACGATTGAGCTTTCCAATGATCTCTTCCACCTCCTGGTCATTCTTCTTGTTTCCAAGACGAGATGCAGGGTGCTGAGTGGAAGGTGCTATCTTGTTGTCATTCTGAGCTTTCTTCGTACTCTTCTTGGAAGATTGGCTTGACTTGCGAAATCGAGTGGTCTTCTTCTTGATCTTGGTCTTGGGGGAAAAGTCTGAATCAGAGTCTTCTGAATCTGTGTTGCTGTCTGAAGATGAATCAGAACCAGAGTCAACATCACTGTCATCAGCTGGTTCCTCATCAGACCATAACTTGTCAGAGTCAAAACGGTTTCGCTTTAACAATGACTTGGCTGCTCTTTGGATATCTTCAATATCAAAAGGCTCTTCCATGTCATGATCTGGATGAGTCGCAATAAGTCGAGACTCTAGCTTTTGCCTAAAAGACCTGGGAATACCTTTCCAAAAGTATAAGGCTTGCTCACGGTCGGAGATTTTATTACGGTAACTAAGCCATCCGCCAATGCGGATAAATCCCCGGCTGTATATTTTCCAGTAAGCCAAATTAACTTTTTGGAGGGTACGACCATGCTTCTTTGCATATGCTTCGAGGTCTCGCCATGTATAGCGTTTCTCGTCTCGTTCGGCATCATAGTATTCAAGAAGATCTAGGACAAATTGATCCCAATCTCCTTCACGAAAGCTATCAAGAGCTTCCATGAATTCGCGAGTAGAACGGGTACAGTATTGGCCAATGTTATCGAGTCGTTCACGGTGGTTTGTGACATAGAATTGTGCACATAAACGTTCGTAATGATCGATAAAGGGCTTGATGTCGTTGTACTTTCCCTTGAAGGTCCTAGGAGCTGGTCTTGAACCTGGCAAGGGGAAGTGAATGGCTCCTCGGTTAAAGGCTGCCATTGTGGGTAGAGCTGGAATTGGGGGAGGTGTGTGGATAGGTGGAGAATGTGGTAGAGATGGATTCGTGTGATTTGAGAGATTCGTATCGTTGGATAGACTTGAGACCGAAAACGTAAGACTGGTTCCAGTAGATGATGGTACCTCCTCTTCAGGCACTGTCATGAGACTGGGATACAGACCAAGTATTCAGTATACACTCCACCCCTCGCGGTGGGCTCCACTGATGTCGGTCGTAATCAGATAAAGGCTAATTAGTGTGGGGATTTACAATCAATAGACTGCAACACTAAAAGCCAAGATACGATTCAAGAGAGTCTCGGGTAAGTCTTTATACCGGATATCCCTTGTCGTTCGGGTGTGGGGAGAATGTAACTGATCAAAGGTACCTTGTTCAATGACAAAGTGCCAAAGAGGGAGGAGTAAAGGAAGTAAGAAAGTACGTTTGAGGTTCAAAGTACAATACAAACAACCAAGTTGATCTTAGGAATGGAAGTTCCTAAGATAGAGATGTGGATGTGGATGTGGATGGGTGATGAAACAGCACTAAGTGTAGTCTTGCGGGGACTACACAAAAGCAGTAGCACACAAAGGTTCAACCTCGAGTTGAACAAAGTCTGGAAATAAAAGAAGATAGGTGAATTCTGGACTGGGATCTACAATACTAAGCCGTTTGCTTAGCAACTGCAGATAAGGAATCAGAGAGATAGAGACGTATCCTGAATCACAATCGTAGGATTCAGAGATACTAGCAACGACGTCAGAGTAAGCAGTGTTCTGGGGGGGGGGATCTGTGCAAGTCTCGTGTAGACTGTAGCAGATATAGGACGTGAAACGATCTGTGACCTGGGGGTCGACCCGACCGATGTAAAATCGATACTGTGACCGATGATAAAATCGATGCTCTCTACTCAGAGATTGGGACTCCTTATATACTGTTGCAGCAGTGGCTGTGCAACTATCTACTTGACCAATCATATTGCTCCACTCTCAACCAACTTCCTACAGATTACCAATCCTTCCTAGGCCAGGGAATCCTTCGTAATCGATCTTGAGGGGTGTTTGTAAGTGGGTTGTCTTGTGGACCAATAGGATTGAGGCTTGCTAAGCGCTTAACAAGTAGTTGAGTGGGATTAGTAAGCAGATTGGTAGGCTTGAGGGAGGATTAGAGATGATTCATAATCCATACCAATGCTTTGTAAGCCACTTGGGGAGCTTAATAAGCTGCGCCGAGAGTATTGTAGGTGCTTTGTAAGGCAAGTCTTGAGGGACCAAGGGTGTTGTAGCCTCACTGATTATCAATCAGAGGCTTAATAATGCACTTTCATTACCAATCCGCTTTGTTGCTGCTAGCAGTTACCAGTGTGGATTAGTAATATGGGCATGTATCACTAAGCGATGATCAATACAGTGCATGTTAGGCATTAACAGTCCTAGGATCAGGGAATAGAGGGGCAAGGTAGTATACAAATGCCTATACCATAAATCATAAGAGGGTAAGTCTTACAATCCTATGTTGTAGAGCATGTTGCATGCTAACAAGAATGTATGAATCCATGTCAAATGTGTAGTAAAACTGGTGAAACAGTTTCTACGCATGACACCGCCTAGTTAGTACCACGGTGGGGGACCACGCGGGAATCCTGGGTGCTGTGGTTTTTTTCTAAGTCTTTTGGCGGAAATTGCAAAGGAGATATTGCTTCCTCAAGTCAAGTAAATGCATCCGTTCTGCATGGGTTAGCTTCAATTAGGTTCCCCATAGCCTCAGCAAAGTTTTGGGAGGATTTCTTGGCAAGAATCTAGTCAAAAAAGCAAAAAAGCCGTTTGGACAGCTCTCTATTAACAAAGGGCTCTTAAATCTGGGAAAATTACACCCTACTGTGAACACGGTATTTGGCGCCCACTCTGTATACCTTTCTTACCTTATGGGAGAGGGCACAAAGTGAAATATAGAAAGCTTGTTCTCTGAGTCTCATTTATATTCATAGGTTTATAATAAATGAATATAAGTGAGTTTCTTTGTTTTCTGATTTCAACTTTGGATACTCAGGCATGACTCACCCCTCTGAGTTATGCCTATTCCCATAAAGCAGCAGGTTCCACCAGCTTAGGTCCTGCTGTTAAATGAGGGGAATGGGAAGCCTCCCCTGAGGCCTCTCCCTTCTCTATCCCCTTCAGTGGGGATGGGGAAGAGAGAGGAAAAGGGATAGAGAGGTGGATAGTTAAGGGCAGGGCAGGAGAAGGAAAAGAGGAAGAAAGGGGTTTACTAGTATGATACTATAGATTGTATATGTTATGTATATAGAGTATATGTGAAGATAATATTTTTTTGAACAAAAAAATCAATTGTAAGATTGAAGACATGTTTTTTTGTAAGAGAACTAAAGCACAGGTGTTTCACTAAACAAAGTATTTGTATGAGTTTAGGGCAGGGCTATAGGTACATGAACAATCAGTTCCATCTATGTTGATTTGAACTGTTATTTTATTTGGAGGTTGACATGTCTGATTTAATCTCAGACCAACTCTATGTCAGCCTTATGCTAGAATGGCCATAGCTGACATCTCAACCTACTCCATGCTAGCCTTTCCAGCCTCATTGTCAGTTGACCAAGTTGTTTATCAACCCCATCCAGAATATATTGACCATACCTGCCTTATCTCAATTCAGTCCAGAATGACTTTAATTTAAGATTAACTTTTCTGTCAGCCATATTTTGAACCAGACTGAGTGTCAGTCTTATCATGTGTACTTCCATACTGACCAATGTCAGCCTCACTCAATCAGTCACCTACAGAGTCATACAGTTATCCATATGTAAACCATAGTTAGCCATATTTTATAGAAGTTAGCCCTCATTTAAACAATCAGCCACAACTTAGAGAAGTCAATCTCATTGCAACAGTAACTCATATTTTATAGAAGTCAGCCTCATTGAAAGACTCACCCCACATTGAAAACATAGTCACCCACAATCACCCATATGAGAACATAGTCAGCCTCCATTTATTGAGGTCAGCCCTGATTTTCCACAGTCAACCTCATTTTCTAGAGGTCAGCCTCATATTTTAGAGTCAACCCCCATATTACTTGTAGCCAGCTTCATTTGATTCAAGTCAGCCTCCAAAGGACTTGCATAAAGCTGACAGAAGAGCCAGTTTCATTTTTTTAAGTGTACTATCAACCCCTCCCACTACCGGAATTTTTTTGTTTCAAAGGTCAGAAATGTTCAAACCTAGATGAGACACACTCCAGTGATGATCCAACATGCCGTTACAAGTGAGAGCAAGCCTACAAAGTACCGGGAATGGGCCAGAAGTGATTGTGTCAGCCGCCCATGAGCTGAATTTCACTAAGTCGAAAGTGGAAAAAAGTTGGCTCAATTGCGGAAGCCTCAATGCTCGGGAGATGTTGGGAATCGTTCTGGGACCTCAGAAACGGTTCCCCATCGCCATTCCAACCTTTGCCAGGGCTCGGGATGTTCGTGAGGATGCTGTGGAAGCAAAAACGTCGTTTGGACAGCCCTCTATTAACAAAGCGCTCTTAAATTTGGGAAAATTACACCCTACTGTGAACACGGTGTTTGGCGCTCGTCCGGCATGTTTTTCCCACTACATGAAGGAGGGCAAGTGGGCAGAAAGTAAACATAGTTGAGTACGGCCTCTCGAGGTGTGGAAAAACATTTATTGTTTATGAGTAACCTGCAGCTTACTTCTGGGGAAAGCGGGGTGAAATAAAAGAATGAGTCGGTGTCGCACCCGATAATGACCTCTTTTAAAGTAAAAACGTTAGTACTGGGGAAAGCGGAATGAAATAAAATGATGGAGTCGGTGTAACACCCGATTATGATGTCTTTTTAAAGTAGAAACGTTAGTACTATATATGCTTGTTGTGCAGAGGTTTCCCGAAATAATAGTAGGATGTCCACAAATCAACGATGCATTAAAATCCGGGAGATGTGAAGAAATGTTTTATAAACAAAGTAACCTCTCTAGTGTCAGAACCTATCTCAACTTTGAATTGTGAAATATCTCTTCTAAGCTTTGCAAGTATGCCATAAGACTGGCAAGCTTGGTTATCTGAAGAGGGTAATTTGGCTCCAGAACTTTAACAACAGTGTATGTTTTTGACCTCTGAGTAACTAGTGGATCATTACTCTAAGTGTTGGAGAGATTGAAATGATTATGGTAAGATGCCAAAGCTGGATTGTTATGATTATTCTAATCAATATTATATCTTAAAAGCTTATCCTTGGGGATAAAATTAGTAATGCCTTAGATATCATACAACATAATGCTCCACAGCTTAAGCTCTTTGGGACTCTTTAAATCAATATCTAATATTGTAATTTTATGATTGTTTCAAACCTTTGCCCATATTAGAATGTCAGTGTTAAGTTCCTTGAGAAACAAATAGTGAGTAAGCCAGAGATACTTATCACTATCTATGTTATATCTTGCAGTAGATTTAAGATTGTCAAAAAGTATCTTTTGCTCTCTACCTATTTCTCTTATAAAATCAACTCATAGTTATTTAATTTAAATGTTATAAATACTTCTAAATAACTACCAATCAAGTTAATATATCAGTAGTTGTTATTGTTACTTACCTTTTCCAAATATAAACACTACAGTTTGCTACTATAACATTCTCTACACTATAATTATCTCTCAACCTACAAAGATATCTATGCTTATCTGTAATATTCACAAATAGCCTGTTTATACTCTCTGCCTTGTTATTTTTATAAGCTCAAATACTGACAATCAGTTGTGAGAGACTATTTATAAATCCATGGACAACAATCTTCTAATAAATGAGATCTACAATTAAGGGTCATACTTTGCTTATCTAATTATAAACATCAATATTTATCATGCTACCTATTATAGTTCCAAAGGAAATTATACCCAGTAGCCTTATATGCTTGGTAATAAATACAACACTATCTAAAAGCAGTGGTAGATAGTCCATAGATATGTTTATAGCAGGCTTTAAGTCTCAATTGAGAAACATTGTAACTTTAGGATAAAAAATATCTATTAATTATCCTCCATCTATCTAAATGAAGGAAAGATATTTAGCAGCTGTCTCATAATATCATCAAGTTGTTTATCAGAGAGGTTGCTCTAAGGCTCAGTAGATGAGATATAGACCTATGTATACTGTCTGTCCTCACTAATATAGTCAACATAGATCAGATTACCAGACTTAACTAGCCCCACTTCTAAAGCTTGATAACAGACTGTTTTTAAAGAAACATCTAGTAATCTACTCATAGATAAAGGGTCTACCATATAGATTTCTGCAGCAAGAAAATCAGAGGCAATGATCTTTTTGGACTGACCTAGTATCAGAACTATGCTAGAATCTCATCACATAATATGCCTAGTCCCTACTAAATCTAATTATTCATGCAAGATCTCCAATCTAGCCAAGAATCCTATGTATCAGCAAACTATCTTTATCTTTTCCACAGTTATTTAGCCTAGCTTTATTTGTATGCTTTCATCATTATTTATATTGTTCATTCCTAATTTTTCAATTTGATTTTTATTTTATTCTTTTGCCTTTATCTGATTCATAGTCTTTTATCATAGCTAATATCTCTAGATAGTTCCTTATCACACATCTTTTCTCCCCAATATTACCAATTAGTTTATAATTGAAATGGGCAAAGCCCTAAGTCGTTCTGGTTTTGGGTTCGAGTAGTTCAAGTCTGAGGTTCTGGTTCTAGTTAGGGCAGATGCGCCTAGGTCAGGTTAAGGAACTTACTATGATATGTACAGGGTATATATAGTTAGAGGAGGTCCCCCTTCCTAGCCAATCAGATAAATAGCATGAGTCATATGAGAATGAGAAATGAGTCATGTGACTGATGAGTGAGTCATGGTACAAGATACAAAGTCATGGGGCACATCAGAGGACAATAGAGTGAGAGCGTAACATGTGCTATATCATGTGAGTGCTAAAGCATCCATGAGGTGTAGATAGATGATGAGTCCAGAAGGAAATGATGTCATAGTACAGGTAGAATGAAGAGGAATGAGATATGGCAATGAAAAAATAACATTCATTGTAACAATAATTATCATCTCTCACAATATCTGTCTTATTTGTCTCTTAATTTGGTACTACTTATTTCTTTCTTGTCAGAACCATGCTAGAACCCTATCACGTGACGTACCTAATCCCTACTAAACCCAATCCACACTAGTCAGTTTCCGATTCGGCCCGATACTTCCGTATCCTACATGCTCTTTCCACAGTCATTTCATCTGTCCACATTCGTACACTCCCATCTTCCGTTTATTCTATTTACCCCCGACTCTCCGACTCGCCCTCCGCTTTATCTTTGATATCCTTTTACCCTTTTGCCTTTATCTGATCCATGGTCTCTTATCGTAGCTGATTCTTTTAGATAGTTCCTTACCACACATCTTCCCTTCCCGACATCGCTGATAGGCCTCCGATCATCAGCCCCGTAATATCTTTCTCATTTATCTCTTGTTTAATTACCTCGTATTCTTTCCTCCCGTACCTTTCCACATGTCCTATGACTCCGACCCTATCCCTATCACACCATTCGCACATCACTCCCCTTCGTATTTTCTCTAAGTCCTCTATTCCTTGTAGGAGTCTCGTAGTATAAATACTCGTCTCACTCGCTGTATTTCCTTAGTACGAAACTCGACTTTGATTCGTCCTCATACCTCCGATCTCCGTGTGATTCCCTACTCCTCCGACTAGGACTTGACTTCGGTTTAGTCCACCGTCTTAACATCTCTTTCTTTACTCGTCTTCTAGGACTTCCTAGTTGACACTCTGTAATCCGGCGAAACGTCCTAGTGACTATTCCGGTGTTCCTACTTACCTCCGTCTGCATCTTAGGTTTCCTACTTCCCCTACGTCTCCGACTTGCACTGTCTCTGAAATCCAGGGCTGTATCCTAGAAGGGCGCAACACATAAGTTGAAGCCAAGCCCATTCGTATTTGACTATCTACGTTACAGGTCCCGAGTCGCCGACCCGTCGCCGACTCGTATCCCTACCCTTCCCTCGCTCTCTCCTCCAAGCGACCTCCGCGTCGCTCCAAGACGGACCGTGACATTTCTCCTGTATCTTCTCATGCATTCCTATACCTCTGATCTTACCCTAATCTCATTATGTCATTTACACATTGACCTCTTTATATTTTTCTAACTCCTCTATTCCTTATAGAAGTCTCATAGTATCAATACTTATCTTGCTTGTTGTATTTTTCTAGTATGAAACTCAACTTTGATTCATCCTCATATCTCCAACCTCTATGTGATTTCTTACTCCTTCAACTTAACTTCAGTTTAGCTTACTGTCTTAGAACTCTTAAACCCCTTCACTTGTCTTCTAGAGTTTATTTAGTTGACAACTCTAAATTTTAGTGAAATGTCCTAGTGACTATTCTAGTACCTCCTACTTACCTCTATCTGCATTCAAATCTCCTATCATTTCTAATATCACTAAGTCACATTGACTCTGAAATCTAGAGCTATATCAATAGGTATAATATAGGATTCTTAAGTATAAAAGAGCAAAAAAAGATTTTATAACAAATCTCTGCCTTTTTACAGGCTTATTGACCTGCTTACTAGTTTAATTATAGCTATATTACACTATTAGTAAGTTGACAAATTAACAGGTTGATTTAAAGGCTATAGACTAGTTTGTCTAGTGATAGAGAGATTTATAAGATCAAAGATTTAGAATCCTTTTATCTTCTCTAACTGCAAAACATTTTACAAGTATTCTAAATCTTTTTTTTGATTTTTTAAAGTGCAAAGTCTAGTAAAAAAAAGCAGGGATTTTTTTCTAAAATCTTTTTTTACTCTTTTATATTTAAAAATTCTGTATTATATCTAGTATATTTTAGAAGGGTACAACATATAAGTTGAAGCCAAGTCCATTTGTATTCTCTATTTAACTCTATCTATATTATAGGTCTTGAGTCACCAACTAGTTGCTAACTTATATCTCTCACTCCTTACTCAATCTCCCTTCCTGTGACCTTTATATCACTCTGAGACAAACTGTAATACCTGGCTTTGCTGTATAAACCAAAGTGACTGGATTTATAAGAGGACAGTCTGGTAGATTCATCAACTAATTTATTGCATTAGTGAGATCTTGTATTATACTAGCAATCTTTTAGCTGATGATAGTATCACTCTCTTCACTTGTCATTATTTAATGTTATAGATAATTAGATTCTCTAAGAATCATATTGTTATAAATCTGATTTACTTGATGAACTATGACTAGCAGTCTGTTATATATATCAATCTCAATCTAGCAGCATTCTTTATTTGAATCTTACATACTCTGAGTATATCTCTCTTTAGCAGTTTAAAAGCATGAGAGATATTAGAGACCTATGAAGGTAGACTTTGGTCATTGTCTATTGTGAGAGAGATGATGATCAGTTGCTACTATACATCATTTGAATATATTCTGATGTCAATATACTTAAAGGTAATATCTCCTTGAAGTCGCTACAGCCTCTCATTATGTTGTAAAAAAATTTCAATTCTAATTATTTATAATTGAGATCCTTGCTTAGGGTTGAGTTGTGGTCATTTAAATTGTATATCCCCTCTTTTCACTATGACAGAAAGTTTACTTTATTATTTGGTCTTGTAGAAAAGCAAATAATGCTTAAAAGTAGTTGTTTAACAAGGTCTTCAAATTGCATTTGATATGCTTATTGAGAGGAGTGATGAGGTCTTACAACTTAAAGCCTCAGATAACTCAATTATCTCATTTCACAAATGCCATAATTTTTACTAAACTCATTTAAAAACTCTTTGCCCAACTTTCTTGCTTGATAATTATTATGCTTATTATAATAAAATTACTACCTTCTATATCTACATTATATCTTATCTTATTTTATATATATTTTATATCTGCCTTCATTGCTTTTAAGGATAAAGATTGGTTAACAAAGGTTGCTTCCAAAGAAATAGTTCTCTATCATTTGATATCAGAAAATCATACTGCTATTCCTCAGTTTGGCTCTCTCAGCTATATCAGCCTTGCAAATATCATACAAACTGCTCTTTCAATAAGGGTAAGTAATTGTTAGATCATTAAATATGTCTTTTTAACTAAATGCTTCTCTTAGCTTACTGCTTTACTTACTTCTTCTGAGACCAATTACTAAAAGAAGTATTACAATTCAAATCTGCAAAGAGTTTTGAAAAGTTATTAGCTGTATCTCTATTCTACCAAGAGTTAAACCTTTTTATTTTTCTGAGTACTCTATGGATCAATAAAGTATATTATGTATTTATTTATCTAGTCTATAATTTGATATGCTTTTAGTAGCCCTTCAAACCCCTTGCCATAACAATCCTGACTAGCACCTACAGTTATCATATTGATCCTAACAATTTTGCAGATCACATTATCTTTTTTACTGAGTAAAATCTATCTATATAGGACAAAGAAATCCTCAAAGGCAATCTCACTAAACTGAAGAATATCTTTCTATAATAAGTAGGGCATCCTAAACATCTTCACCTCTCTGACCTCAAGATCTTAATCAATAATAACAAATGCTATAATAAAGACAACTATAATTCTTTGTACTGAATAAAACATGTAGCTCAAATAATGACTGACTAAACTCTGATACTTACTAGAACTTCTCTATTGTAAGTATACTATTTTATCTTTTTATAGCCTTTGAAATTGAACAAAGTAATAACTTCATATTGACAGATAATTCTAACAAAGACCATTCCAAATAGACATACTAATAATTGTGGTCCTATTCAGGTGACATTTAATTTTATATGTTTGTTATCATCTCATATATAATTTTCTCAATAGGACACCCTTGTAATTCTAAAGATCTATATATACTTCTATTAAATGCTTATTTTTCATATTAATCATCTTTATAATATGCCAAATAATAATGCAAATTTATTTTCTAACTTTGCTACAGATCTAAATATATTTTTTATCAAGTATTTGTAGGTTCCAACAAGGATTTTTTTTATCTCAATACTTTATAGGTTTTATCTCAACTTGCTCTGATACTTTTTCTCATTCAGACTTATATAGTAGTTTACAGATGATCTAGACTATTTGTATAAGATTGTTATATTGTTAGAATATGCAATAACACATATAGCATTATTTATCCTGTAGAGTAGTTTTCATAGCAATATATGTTTCTAATGCTGTGATAACATTCTCTTTTATCTGCCATCACCCCACTAGTACAAAATTGTGATAAATTTATTTTTGCAAATGTACCACTTAGACTTACTCTTATCTTTAATAAGCAATTATCTAAGATATTACATGATCAGTCTAGACTTTTGTATTGAATTTTTACTTATTTTTTGTGAGAAAATTTTACTTTACAAAATTCAAAATTTAAGACACTTTTATTTATCCAAAAATGATAATATTAGTATATATATTAAAATAAAGTTTTATAAATAAAAAAACTAAAGAGAAGATATAGATAGCTGTTCCTGGTAAATTTTAGTCTTTGCTGATTTTACTATCTGTTAGGTATATAATACTGCTTATTTTGCCAAATTAGCAGTTTAAAGGTTAAATTATCTTTGGAGAAATAAAAGTATATCAAAATTTTGAATTTTGCGAAGTGAAATTTTCACAAAAAATATATCAAATTTGGGTTTTTTTGAACTTTAAAAACCAGATATAAAAATCTGAATATATAGAGGTTTTTATGATTGACCATATCTTGCTACAATTCAGCATTTCTGATTACTTTTTGGATGTGAAAATCATATTTTGTAAGAGACTTTTTATAAAATTTTATCTTACTTTTATGAAGCTCAAGATTTGGAATATAGTCTAGTATAGATTTTATAAAGAAGATAAGATTTTTGCTAGACTTGACAAAATAAATATTAAATAATAAATTATACACAAAATGTGTTATATGCATAGGGCTAGGCAACATTATCTTTATCTCAATTGCTTTGACACTAGCTGTTTATATACTCAGAAGGTTGTATATGCATAAAGTGCATCTGGCTTGTGTATATTTTGAAGTTACATAATTGCATAATTTTGGTGTGAAATATGTACATATGATGTTTACAGTGCTTGACAAATATAGAGCATATGTCATTGCATATCCTTAGATCATTTCCATATCATTCATTCTGCCTAGGTTATATAAACAGATTCTTTTCTTTTCTTTCCTGTTATATAAGTGCCAGATAAGTACAAAGGGAAAAGGATTAATGCAAGAGCCAGAGCATAGATATTCTGTCCTTTGGTTTGTTTGATTATCTCATTGAATTTTATACAGACTCTAGCTTTGATAAGGATCTATCAAATTGGAATACACAGTTTATGAACACAACTTTTCTCCTGAGTAAGTGCAATGCTTTACATTATACAGAGATTTTCTGAGCAGCCCTAAGCATTAAATCTTGAAGAAGGATTATATAATACACATCTGGATATCTCAATGAGTCTAAGAAAAAAAGCTAAATACTTACTGCACCTCACTGACTCAGAGTATCATCTAACCATATTCAGAGTACCTGATATTGTTCATGCAACACTGTGTCTATCTTAACATATCTAAGTCAAACTCTCACTCTCTCACTTGCCTTCGTCTCTTATTCTATTCATCAAACTCTCACTTTAGAGATTCTTATAATGTACTATCTGTACAACAATTTTCACACACATATATGATTATTTTTAACACTTTGTGCATATATATATTGTGTTTTTATGTTTTGTGCATATATGCAATGAACATATAATGTGAACATAGATGTCAAGATAACCAATAGAACAAATGAACACAAAGCAGGCAGTACAAAAATATTGGATGAGTCATATACACATTATGGCCCTCTTTCACAATGGGCATCTCATACTTCTTGCATGGGGATTTGATACAAAGAGTGAAAATTTGAGCATCATTCTAACCCTTCATTTGCCTCAAAACCTTGTACATATGTAGATTAGATCTTATAGTACATCAGAAAATTGCTTGCTAAATGTAGAAGTGAGTTGAAACACAGTTATTCACACTGAGTGATGAGTTTAACACAGATCACAAAATGATGTGTGATTATTGTCCCATTGAGCGAGTAAGCTACCAATTTGCTATAATATTTGTACTGCAATTTAGAATCCTGCACTAAGTCATATCAGTACAGAAGTAAGCTATACTATGACTGGAAACTAATTAAAAGACTACTAGTAAGGTGTTGTCATATATGAGACGAGATAATCAAGATGGTACAAGTTGGACGAAGGTTTGAGCATGTGATAGTATGGATATACACAAACTTGAAGGATAGTGTAAGTTAGTCAATGTTGTTATAGATTGACCATTTGATATTTAATACTTGATTCCATATATTCCCTTTTATGTTTCCCTTGCTATAACCCTTTGCTATAATATAGCCACTTTTCTTGTTTACATTGTTTATCCCTTACTTTTATTATCTTTGCTTTAGCCTTGTCTTAAGTAGTATTTCATATTACTTACAATTATCCATAGCTATTACTTGAAGTAGTTATTTGTATAAATACCTGCGTAGATTACTGGTTACTCTATCATCATATCTTATACTTGTCTACTTATTTCTATCTTATCTCCCTCTTACCTTTCATCTCTTATCACTATGTGATTACTTTCTCGATTATCTTCCTACCTTTTTAACAGTCAAAATTGAGGTCACTGAGGGATCAATCATTTCTCTATAAATAGTCACTATAGACTTCTAGAGCAGACTGCTGCTCTTCTCTGTGCAGATCTGCTAGTGGGCCTGGAAATATCTTATCCATAAATGTTTCTGGTGGAGCCAGTGCAACGTTCTCAGGTATCTCTGGCAATGGTTGAGCCTGTAGTAATTCATCACCCACAGCAAGATTGCTGAAGCTATGGGTTATGTTTGAGGTTGCATTTTGACACTTCTTCTTCATCTGAGGCCTCAGGCTGGAGCTACCCTCATTTTCCACAATTGGAATGTCTGAATCATCTGATGCTACCGAGCTGTCCTCCTTTAGATGTTTACAACTGGAAGAGGTTGATCTGACCTCATCGAAGTGAGCTGAGGTGAGTGGGATTGATGGAATTTGATTGCCTGAGGATGCCAAATTTCATCTGCAAGTCCCACTGTGATCTCTTGTTGACCTCTCCATTCTATGTGAATAACTTCAATCAACAGATAACCTCCTTCTTCTAGCTCATGAGATAAGATATTATAACCAGCTGGTATAATTTCTTGTTCATGCACTTCTTCTAATGCTTCACAAAACAAATTCTCTAAGTCAATATTTAGGAATGGATAGTGTGATTTTGGAACAGTGGGAGCTGGGTCATTATCAGTGGGATTATCCCCAACAGGTTCATTTGGGTCATTATCTGGCACAGGTTGATCTGATTCATCAATATCATAGAAGTCTGCAAGGTCGTCTGGAGGGACATCTTCAAAATCATCAATGTAAACTTTCTGCTCTAGTTGACCCAAGATTCTCATGTCCTATTATAAAGTATCAAAATATTAGCAAAAACTGGAAGCAAAAATATATTACATACATTAGGGCTACAACCATGACCTACATCTGATACCAGATGAGCATTCCACTTATCATGAAATGCTTAGCAGTTGGTGTTGATTGTGTCAAGAAAAAGAAAGTGTAATAGCCATAAGTGTGATGGATTTTTTCTATTAAGATAGTGAAGGTGTTCAAGGTGAAGAAAAAATGCCCGCCAACATCAGGCAAACTGTATTCCAACTTCCACCCACAATTGCTCAATATGGGTGTTACGAGTGGAGCTTGAATATGAAATCAGTTAATATTGATACTTTACCAGATGGAATAGACTACTTATGCGCCCTAGATAAAGAAGCCTCGATTCGAGCCATACCAAAAAAATCATTTCAGTAGCAATATCAACATTTTCTCCACTATGTTCTCCTCACATATGAGAGGGATATCCATATCTCTCTGTTGAGTCATGAAATATACCATTGAAGACAGTTTTAGCTTGGTTGTCATTGCTCACTAAGATGCCTAAGAGCTAACAATGTGTGAGAGAGATGTCACATTTAGAAGGGACTCAGACTCATGACACAGTTAAAGCTATCAACAATTACATAAATTAAAATGCCCCAAATGATCAGCTTGTAATGACCATCAATATGCCAAAGGGAATTAGGGTGAGGAACACTGTAGATTCAATATACAATAGCACACCACTCCTGTAAGGTCCTTCTAATGGGGTTGACACATTGTAATGATTTGATAATACAGTGTCACTGAATCCTAAAGCTATAGTAACAGAGAAAACCAGTAACATATTAAATGCCTGACTCGGGCTTCTGTTGTATATAAGCCATGATAAGGACATCAAGATCAGCATCTGTGATGTCATCAAAGCTATACTCAATGTTGTTGAGGTGCAGGTTATTTCTGAGTGTGTGTTGGTAAATGCCTAGAGTCTGTGTGAGCCATGTAAGTGAAATACTTCGGCTCAAAGCTATCGCTGTTTGAAGAATTGTGGGATCAATACAGATTACAGGGTGTCCTGGTTCACCAGTGTGAATTCTAGAAAGAGGATAAATAAAATTTACATCTAAGGTTTCTCTGATAAAGAATGAATCATTAATATCACACAAAATGTGTAGTAGTATCAATTACCTATATGCCACGAGCTGCAGTGTGAGCATACAGAAGATCATTGACTAGATGATTGCATGCTATAGCTAATACATACACCCAATCATATAAGTTCTCTGGCAGATTTTTACTGAGAGCCAGTGCCTTAAGTAATAGTATACAATTGTTTGCCATATTCTCCAGTTAGATACTCAGGTAGATGGCATCAAGATTTGGATAAGTCAAGCACTATGATGCATGCACAAAGACTGTTTGAATTCCCTGTGCAGCTGCTGTGATATGTGGTGACTATAGCTGGTCAGGAAGCAATACAGGCAGCACAGGGAAGTTATGAGCCATGGTGAGAGAAGTACATATGGCCCAAGTTCATACTTCAAGTTGTCGATCAAGCTACAGACCAAAAAAGGGAGGTGGTACTTTATCTGATACTGATCAAGTTGCTTGACAGTCTTAATGGCAGGGGTTGTTTTTTAAGATAAATAAATGAAGCTAATATCCTCTCAGATATCTCAATATACTATTTATAAAGAAAAACTGAGTGTCAGATAAAGGTGTGGTAGAGAATGTTGAATATAGTAGTTTTGTAATACTTTGATCACTTTAGAGGGTATAAATTTGCTTGCAAAGTCTGAAAATTTGCAGAAAGGCACTATTTATATAGTCTAATAACATTATGTTTTTCATTTTCTTTAGCAAATTAAGTTCCACCCTGTGGAACTCAACTATTTTGAACAACTCAATAGGTGCTAACTCTAACATATGCTTACATTTACTAGCAATTGCCACTAGGCATATATATGTCATGGTTTGGCAAAACTTGTCATTATTTTCCTCTACTCCATCTTTCACACAGGGCTCCTACCACCACCACTTCTATCTTTATATGAATTATCTAGAACACAGGCAGATTCTGCTCATAGCCACTATCTCTTACCTATTAGGGTATGTCTCTCCCCTACTAATGTGATACAGTATGTCCTCCCTGATGTCCTGCTCTTGGTCTTAAGGTTCCACATCTTCATAGCAGGTCATTTTATTTTCAAGGCTGCTGCACATTTTGGTAAAAGTAATGATCTTTACCATGAGGTAATTCAGACTAGTATTATCAACTTTGAAAGTAACTAATTTTGATGTAGCCTAATTTGAAGAAAGCAATGTGGATGTAAGAATATTGAAAAGCAAGTTCAAGATAGCACTGTATTTCAAGACAGGTGATGAAGAGTGAGATCACAAAGGTGTACAGGAGAGAGAGTCTGAAACACCATCTGGATAAAGTATGTTCTATTTTTCTTCATTTCAATTTGGTTATCTACATTGTCCCCTTGCATTATGCAAATCATTCCCATCCTTAATCTTTCTGATGGTTTCGAGAGGAAGCTTGTCCCACTCAAGGTCACTGTCTGTTCATTCAAAGTGATCCTTGCTGGCACACATGATTCCCTCCCTGAGTCCACTTTCTATATGATTAGTGCCCTCACTGATTTTTTGCTAAGTACATCTATAACAACTTATCTATTTCTGAACCTCTAATCTGTTCTTGATATGTTTGATACATAGGCAAGTGCATATCATTATCACCTATCACAACACCTGTTGGCTCCTCTTCATGTTCGCTGAAGTGAAAGGGGTTGGGGTCTATGATAGGTGAGGCTATAAGTATGTACTAGATGTATGTCTACTCTTTTTGTCTCTTTTGTTATGGCTGAATCTCTTATAGAATGGCATTCAGAATACTATCTGGATGATGCCCTTGATGTCTTTCGAGTAAGTGAAATCACTATGCAACTCTCATCATCCTAAATATCTCAGAATGATTTGAACAGGTTGAGAACACACTGTTCCAAGTGTACCATTTCCTCTTGATTAACCTCAAATATAAACACAAAGATTGATTAACAGTAGCTAGTAAATCTGCCAAATATCAGGCTATAGATACTAGAATAAAGACTATCAAAGAGTGGTTTATAAATATTTATGACTCCTCAATTACTTACATGTATGAAGTGTTTCAGATTCACTTTGAGTGTTATTATCTGAAATTAATTTTCAGATTATATGACACAGTTATAAGCTACATATGTATCACTGCCTTCTGACACCTTTGGCATTATCTTAGGGATTCTATTTTGATGAGACTTATCTTATTAGGCTTGGGATTGTACTCATACAGCTTTTGATTTGCTTAGATATAGTTATCCAGATTTACCTATATGAATCTGTAAAAGATAAATATCTGGATATAAAACTACTGATGATTATGTCATATCTTAGCAGGTCAATCTAGTTTACCTCAGAAGTTGACATGATCTTCTTTATTTGCTATAGAAAGACTGAAGAAAGTACAACCAGTGGTTGTTTTCTTTTCCTCCTGATGTACATTCTTAGAAATAGATCTAAGAGATGTTAGTAGAATGTGGCAAAATTGAGAGAGTATTAATATACAATTATCAATTTAGGAGGTTCCCAACTGTCAGGGATTTTGGCTTAAATAATGATATACTATAACTTCTTACTTTTGAAGCTCTTTTTTGAGAGTTGCAGAATGTTACAAACTTTATGTTAGTTATTATAAACAAGCATATTATCAAGATTCTCTATATAGATTTTACCTAGAGAAAATATAAGTAAAATAAAGAGATAAAATAGAATTGCATATCTATTATATGAGAAGAATACAGAAAGCTCTGCTTGAGATACAGGTTATACAGATCACTATTTACATATACCTGAGTCTTGCAATAAACCTATAAGTAAGTTTCAAAATAGATATTATTGAAATTAGTATAAAATGTGAATAAATTGAGGAAGTTGCAGAAGACAGTAGCTTTGTATAGAGATTTGGTAATATAAAATATAGCAATATAGTCTTTGATCTCCTTCAGGAGTTACTTGAAAAAAGAATTTTGGTTATAGATGATATAGCATGATGCAAGTAGATAAAAAGCTAGGGCATAACAGAGGTTACTGGAGGTGTGCTCACTAAATCTATTAAAGATTATATTGTTCTTTGAAAGAATAGAGGTGATAGATTGAGAAGCTTGCTCTTGTCTTTCAGATTGAAAGATGTCTTAACACTATTGAAAAAAAGCTACAATAACATGAGACTGCTTAGTACTCCAGTCAGGACCATAGTTTGATCCCTATAAGATATTATCCCACTACTAAATATATTAGATTAGTAAATTATATCATATAGATATAATAAAAAAGAGAAAAATCTTTTGAGTTTATAGCAAGATCAGATTTGTGTAATTTGAGCAAAGTTGCAAAGAATCTATGATTTCTCCTGATATACCAGTGTTGCAAAGCAGTCAAGTTTATAAGTTTCCACACTGTCATCAAAGAAATGAGATGGGGTAGGAAATGACTGCATCTTGATAACATAAGCAGGTTCTTTGCTCTGCCCAGGGACACTAGTCTTGATAATCTCATAGTAAATAGAGGTAAGAATCTTTATGAGATTGCCTTCAAGACCAAATTAAAAATGAAGATATACTAGCCAGAGATAAATGAGATATAAAAGTAAAAAACATTGTGGCAAATAACTTATATAACTAGCAACAAGAGCAAGCTGTTTTCCTTGGTAGTTTATATACACCTCACACTCTTATCTTAGATTGAGTATATATTTCCAGTCTTAACTAGTAGTATGTTTACAATCAAATTTGCTAGGCAGAAGCTGCTAAGAAAACAAGTTATTATAGTTTCTATCTGGTTCATAACTCTCTTTGAGCTTGAGGGAACATGATGAGTAAGACTTGATAGCTATTCTGAGAGTAAAGACTAAAGAGAAAATCACAAGACATCCTATAAAATATTAGAAAGGTTGTAACATATAGAGTAAATATAGCTATTTTGCAATGGTTTTTTATACTTGGCATAATATGCTTTTTTGTGCTTCTCAACTTGATAATGTCAAGTGATCATAAGTAAAAGTTCAGACATTGCTGAGGTATAAATTAGAGTAGAAGTTGTAGTTAATATTGCATTATGTTGTGTCACATCTCATTGTGTCTGTTACTTGAGATATAACTGTGCTACCCTCATATATGCAAATGTCTAAATACAATTTAGATGGTGATATAGATATTGAAAGAGATTTTATTTTGGTTAAAATGTTAATATATATGTAGGTATAGTCATACTATCTCATAATACTATCAGATTAATGTGAGTTCTTCTCAAAACTGAGCTTTCACTTATTCAACTTCTTTAATATCTGCTCATTCTACCAAGTGATAGTTCAACTTGGTGAAGGAAGTTCTTCCTCTCATTTTGTAGAATATCTGGGTAGATGTCACTAAAGCTAAAGAGCAAGTAGCTTTCTCCTCCTCACATGCTCATTAAGGACAAGTTTTTGACTTGTATGTCATAGTGTTGAATAGAAATTCTAACTTCTTTCTTTTAGGTCTCAAAGACCCCCCCTTCCACTTCCTATGTACCTCTATAGCAAGACCTTATCTATAACAACAGAGAGCCTGACCTCTCAACCCTTCAATTGAGCTTTGGCTCTGAATCAACTTAACTATTTTTATCTATCAGGATGACAGAGATAATTGTTACTATTGAGCAAGTCGCTATTAAGTTGGACATATTTGGAGATGAGGAAAATAAGGTGGTAACTTCTGTTGAGTCTATCAACAGCAATAAAGTTAAGGGTATCAATGATCTGGTTTAAGTAAGTCTTTTAATTTTTTTTTTCTTGCTCTATCTTTGTTAAATCAGACTTGTTGTCTTCACATTGCTCTTTTATAGTTTTTTATTTTTATTTTATTAATTAAACTTATCTTTTTTGTACTACTTCCCTTGCTGTTTGTTTCACTTTCTTTATTAGATTTATTTTGGTTTATTTGCTTAATAATCAATATACTATCATCTGAACTAGGATTAGTTTAAAACATGTGATTCTCTTTGTTCCCTAAATGCAGAGATCAAATAAGTTTGAGAAGATGGCAAAAAAATCAAATCCCATTATTCTATTTTTTTCTACTATAGACAATATACACTAAGCCAGAAACCAAATTTTAGGCCCAATAGAAAGGTGAAAAATCAGTTATAAAATGTAATGATTTTCAACTACCTTTCTAGTTAAAAAAATAAAATTCAAAGTTCTTGCAACATTTTATGTATATAAAAAATAAATCTAAAACTTTAACTTTTTATTACAAAAAAAATGTGTCTTCAGTGGGAAGTCACAGTTTTAAACTGCATATTCTATAAAGATCTTATTTAATTCTTGTATTTACAAAATGCTATCAGAAATTTAAATTTTATTTTATTTTTTTGACTGGAAAGTTAGTTAAAAATCATTATATTTTATAACTAATTTTTCACCTTTTTATTGGGCCTAGAATTTGGTTTTCAGCCCAGTGATAAAAGCACACAATGCATTTTCTTCTATTACCATAGCTTCATTTCTTATTATTTGAATAAGATAATACCTTTCTTTGTTTTGAAGTTCTCTGCCAAATTTGTATAAATAGATCCCTTACATATTGTAGCAAAGGAGGAAAACATCCTCTTACTAAAGTATTGCTGCTTTTATTACTGTTTAAATGTCACTGTTTACTGTTATTAAGTCTACAGGTCTGATACTTGTAGCATTTACTTACACTTCAAAACCCAATATATCTTTAACTCTACTCTCAAGCTCTTTACTAGGTCTTATATTTGCTAAATGAGTAAGTCTAAGTATATGAGAAGAACTTTAAGTTATACATAATTACAAATAAATGCTGCACTCAATCTCTGATCTTGTGTCTGGTCCAAGAAGCATAGAAGTGAGATAGTCTCTCTGAGATTTGTTTTGTTTTGTTTTTCATTGAGATCTATTAACTGATTGTCAATAGAAGTAATGATATATTCTGATCTTTGCCAATATCTAATACCTGTCCTTGTGCTTTAAGAATGATATTGACCTCAAAAAATTTATACATATAATACTTTACAAAGATTAATATGAAGTTGTATATTTCTCAGAAGTCATCAAACATAACTGTGAGAGAGTTAAGTCTCTTATAAAGTGACTAAATAAATAGCTCAATCTGATAGAAACTAGTTAGAATACAGGGTGGTCAGAAGGTGCCCATTTGACTTTGGTTGCATCAAAGAACTCAGGTGGAACAGGAGAGATCTATATTGTACTATTAAAATAATTTAAGATAGAGTGTGATAAGTAGTTTATCTTGTAATCATTGGTACCAAAGCCTTCCAGATTTCAGAAAATGTGGTAAAACCTTATATTGACTTGCTCTGGGGATAGAAGAGTTATGCTGATAGTGATAACTATCAAGCTAATATTGAATGAAAGATATTGCAAGCTATCAGAAGATGAGTCTGTTGTTATATTGTAGTTAAAATAAAATTAGTCATACTCTTATTAAAAATATAAGATATTTACTTACTTCTGTATAACTATTGCAGGGTTATACCAACCCTGATCTAATTCTTTATCAAAAAAGATGCTCAAGACTTGGAGCTCACTATATTTGAAGCTGATGCCAAGCAATCTCTAATTTGACATTATTGTGACTACTCATCTACTTATACTGAAGTGTATCCTCTAGAGTTGGGTCTATATGCTGGCAAATTGATATATAAATATTGGCAATGCTATTATTTTCTATCTCAAGATTACTCTAGGTTAAAAGAGGAACTTCTAAATTAGACACAAATAGATTTTGAGATTATATATATAAATTCACATTACTGACTTTACTTACCCTAGATAAATCTCCCAATAAGAAGATATTGTTATGACCAGAGTTGTAGATTGGTATTAGACCACCACAAATTTGATCAAGAGCAGGGTGAAGAAATAGCCCAAATCACTTGAACTTATTATGCTAATCAAATGCCCAAATATGATTAACATCTGCTGCATATAAACAACAACACCAAAAGTGTTGCTCTATATAAGAGAGCATAGCTTTATATTCTGTATAGTAAAGATACTGCAAAATAAGTGCTCTAAACATTATACAATAAGTCTATATGACATTTGCTATTTTATATAACTTACTTTGAAATCTTGACTGTATACTGCAGCTATAACTGTTATAAACTTACTATTTTTGGCAATACTTCTACTTTCATAACTGAGCATGTCTAAGGTTCTCATGATATAAGTGGAATGACTAAGCTCTTGGTAATCACATGCTTACCAATGTATATAGCTTACTCAGCATTCTATGAGCTCTTTATGCTATTGGCTTATGCAATAGTGTATTATCAAGCAGCCTTTGAGGCTTTTATGCTATTAGTTAGTTTGGCAGTTTGGCTTACTCATCATCAAGTTGGCTGACTCATGAATAGTGAGGCTTTAATGCTATTGGTTGGTTACAGATATTAGATTGGTAATCTAGCATAAAGTGTGGAAAGGAGTGATCTGATTGGTTAGAAGGACATGTGCACAGTCACAGGCCAATTAGTATATATAGACCTTGTTTTCAGCAATACATCCCTCAGACTTGAGATACTACTGAATAGAAGTATTCAACTAAGACAGTTCCTATTCTTAGTCACCTGATTCAAGGTGGTTGCCTGAATCTCCTAACTGAGACTTATCTGGGTTTTAACCTCTTAACATTGTTATCTAAGTATTAAGATAGAGTTTTTGTGGCAATCTAGGCAGGTAAGTTTAGTTAGTTGCTAACAATAAATTTGTTTAAATATTGCATGTTCCACTGATTGGAAACTTCTTTTTGATCTTAAAAATCATTAAACTAAGAGTTTCAAAGTTGTAAGCTTGTTTCTTGGTGCCTTGAAAGTTTCAAAGCTTATAATACTTCTTCAGGATATTAATATTTATGGTGACATGATAGAATAAACATTAAAGATAAAAACTAGCAAGTCCAAGTTTATATAATATTAATATACCTTTAACTATAAATATCACTATTGTAGTGCTTTTTTCAACTTTTGCAGCACTGTAGGCATCAAATCATCCTTGAGAAAAAACTCTCTAACAAATGGTTTAAGAATATCAGGAGGTGCTAATATAGAAAAAGATGAGCACTAAATGAGTATGAATGATAATTTGATTCATATAGAAAGATATATGACATAGTTTATGTTGACTTTCACAGGCCATTGATTCAGGTGCAGATAGTCACAGTATGCAGATAATGAGTAAGTGGAATTGAAAACAGAAAGGGGCATAATTTGACTGATTAATCACAAATCTAATGTGTTATAATAACTCAAGTCATTTGGAAGCAATCAAATTTTATAATATTCTACTTTTATATCTAATATTTCTTTTGCTAATTGAGCTATTATCAGAGAGCCTATTGTCTTATGAAATATCTCTACTATCTTAGTAGTAAACTGAATACAACTAAACAAGTAACTAAGTATTATATATGAGTTACATTTACACATTAGAAAGTATTAAAACCTTTATAAGATGAGTACTAGTGATACCTAGTCTATCATAGTAGAGTAAAAACCACCTGACCTCTGTTTATTACAACTACAAACCTATTATTACACTCTTCCATTAATAACAGCACCAGATTGTGTTATCATGTTGAATAGCTTATTGCTCTCAGCATCCTTAGGATCATCTTCAAGTAGAGCAGCTTAGGCAATACCTTTAAATTCTAATACTGATATGTTAATTTTCTTCTCCTTCCCTTTTCTCTTCACAGATTCAACTTGATCAAGTAGATTTAAAGGTGCAGATGCAGGTTAAGGTTGATCAGAATTTGGAAGTATTAGAAGGCTAAAGTATTAGCAGAAATGATTGCAAATGTGGTCCTGATTGAAGCTAGTAAAACCCAAATTGCTATTAGCAAACAAACTGTCACGGTCTGTCTCGGAGCGACGTGGAGGTCGCTTGGAGGAGAGAGTGAGGGAAGAGTAGGGATATGAGTCGGCGACTCGGGACCTGTAACGTAGATAGTCAAATACAAATGGGCTTGGCTTCAACTTATGTGTTGCGCCCTTCTAGGATACAGCCCTGCACTGGGCCGGAAACCAGATTCTAGGCCCAATAAAAAGGTGGAAAATTAATCATAAAATGTAATGATTTTTAAGTAACTTTCTAGTCAAAAAAACTAAACAAAATTCAAAGTTCTAATAGCATTTTGTGGATATGAGAATTAAATAAAATCTTTATAAAATATGAAGCTTAAAACTGTGAATTACCACTGAAGATACTTTTTTTTTGTAATAAATATGTTAAATTTTAGATTTTATTTTTTTATGTACAGAATGTTGCAAGAAATTTTGTTTTTTTGACTGGAAAAGTCACTTGAAAATCATTACATTTTATAACTGATTTTCCACCTTTTTATTAGATCTAGAATCTGGTTTCTGGCCCAGTGATTAAGACAGTGGACTAAACCGAAGTCAAGTCCTAGTCGGAGGAGTAGGGAATCATACGGAGATTGGAGGTATGAGGACGAATCAAAGTTGAGTTTTGTACTAAGGAAATACAGCGAGTGAGATGAGTATTTATACTATGAGACTCCTACAAGGAACAAAGGACTTAGAGAAAATACAAAGGGGAGTGATGTGCGAATGGTGTAATAGGAATAGGGTCAAAATCATAGGACATATGAAAAGGTACAGGAGGAAAGAATACAAGGTAATTAAACAAGAGATAAATGAGAAAGATATTACGAGGCTGATGATTGGATGTTGATTGGTGATGTCGGAGAGGAAAGGCGTGTGGTAATGGGCTATCTAGAAGAATCAGCTACGATAAAAGACCATGGATCAGATAACACTGGGCTGGAAACCTAATTTTAGGCCTAATAAAAAGATGGAAAATCAGTCATAAAACGTAATGATTTTCAAGCAACTTTTCCAGCCAAAAAAATGAAATAGAATTCAAAGTTCTTACAACATTCTGTGCATTCAAAAAATAAATATAAAACCTTAAGTTTTTAGGATAGAAAAACTGTGTTGTGAGTGGGAATTCACAGTTTTATGCTTCATATTTTCTCAGATTTTTATTGAATTCTTGTATTCACAAAATGTTCTAAGAACTTTGAGTTTTATTTTATTTTTTTGGCTGGAAAAGTTGCTTGAAAATTATTATGTTTTATGACTGATTTCTCACCTTTTTGTTGGGCCTAAAATTAGGTTTCTGGCTCAGTGTAAAGGCAAAAGGGTAAAAGGATATCAAAGATAAAGCGGAGAACGAGTCGGAGGGTCAGGGGTAAATAGAATAAACAGAAGATGGGAGCATGGCAGAGGAAATGACTGTGGGAAGGACAAGTGGAGTACGGTGTCAGGTGTAAATACAGATTCACACCTAGACATTGATTCTATACAACATTCTTGAAGCATAGTATGAACTAGCCAAATGACTATGTATTGCTTACTACAAAGTGCCAGCCTGCGAGAACCTATTGATCATCTGATTGGTCGCAGACTGAAAGCGCGAGAACAACTATGTGATGAACTATTTCCCACTCACTGGATGAGTCATTTTGTTTCCTATTATGGACATTTTCTCTCGCATTCGAGTGTTAGCTTGCACAGCAACTCTCGAGGCATTTATGCTACTGGATAACGGACTATTTAGATTACTCAGCATGTAGTGAGCCTTTTATGCTATTGGCCACTGTCCCTTGTAAGTTGTCTGGGCACTTACGCAGGACACTGAGCTATTAATGCTATTGGCCAGCAGGACATTCAGCACGCACAAGGTGTGGGAAGAAGTGTTATGATTGGCTAGCATGTAGATAGCACAGCCACAGCCTCAGTAGTATATATAGACCCCCGATTCTGAGCTAAGGAAGGACTCTCCCCGAGGAAGACTCCCTCACCAAGGATTCTCCCCCCAAGTAGTGTGAGAGGAAACCTGTTTAAAGACCATTGTCTAAGTCTGTATCTATTGTGACTAAGCCATAGCCTTAGTGCAAGTAGTATACTTACCTGTCAAGTACATACGAGAATATCAGTAACCTTTACACCTTAACTCTTAACTAGTGACTAACCTTTGAGCCAAACTCATCGACGTTAGGTCCATCCTTCACGGTCAGTGCCCCGTGAAGTCCTGAAAGTCTATATCAAGTGTTCCCCAAGTATAAGTATTAGAGTACAACAGTACTCGGACAACGGTCCACATCAGTCAAGTATTACGAAGCGTCCCCTGCGCCATAAAAGGTATTTCATTCTAAGTCAAGTCTAACTAACCTCTATACTACATCTCTAGGTATCCAATACTTAGGACAACAACTTACTTATACCCAAACCTCAGTTGGTAGAAAGTCATACACTTGTTACCTGTCAGAGAACTTCAACCACCAAACGAACGACAGGGAATATTCGGTATAACGACTTACCCAAGATTTCTCTGGATCGACACCCTTGACTAAAGTCTAGTATTTTGGTCAAACACCTGATCGTATCGATAATGGGAATATCAGGCCGAGCCAGGGGTCGACTAGGATAGGTCGGGATTAGTAGGGATTAGGTATGTCATGTGATAGGGTTCTAGCATGGTTCTGACACAAGTTCTCTATTATATTACAGTTAGATAATTAGGATTTAAAAAAAGTAAAAGTTTCACTTGTATAGGCTAGTGATAATTTGAGGATTAGTATGTAAGCTGACATGCTAGTTGGCTTCACTGAGCAAATGAAATATAAATAGGCATAAATTATCTTTGTATACTAGTCAGCAGGAGAAAAAAAGAGTATATAATTACCTTCATGTACTAGTCAGTAGGAGAAAAAGGAGAGCTAAGGAGTACAATAAAGGATGTATAGTATATAAGGGGAATCACAGAGAAGCATGATAATATAAGGATATAGGGAAGAATTGAGATATATATAGGAAAGAGAATAAGGATGTCTATATAAAGAAGATGTGGTAGTGAGATTGAATATGCTGAATAAAACAGAGAAACTTAGCAACATAAGCAGCATCTCCTTTAAAACCAGATATTGGAGCCAGCTTCACATTGTTGATATACTTGATGAAATGACCATGTATATACTTTTCAATAAGAAATGTCTTATTCTTGTCTGCATGAACAATAGCAAATATTGCATTCAAAAGACACAATTGTGACACAGGAAACAAAAGAGGTTGAGCTCTGAAAGCTTGTTGATGCTTCATAAAGCTGTATATTATATTGGTGAGAACATGACCAAATAGAAGGCAGATGATCTTACCAAAGATCTCTTTCACTTCATCTGGCTCCTGAAGCCTTGTAATATCTTTACCTATACCTTCCATTTTATATATCTGTTTTATACAGACAAGATGATTGTCATATGGAGAGGAAGAAGTACAAAAGGTAGCTGCTGGGGTGTAAAATGCACCTGCAGTTGGAGTTGCTGAAGGGACTGGTTCTATGCTAAAAATTTGACCAGGATGTGCTATTTTGAATATTCTCTTACTCCCAATATGCTCTCCAAGAGCAATAGTTATAGATCCAGTACATTTTGAAAATGACCAGATATCAAGCTATGGTAATTTGCATATATCTATAAGAGAGAGTTTAGGTAGAATATAAAAGTTGCAGTTTGAGAAGATCTTTTTAGTAACTGCTAATGAGATCATTAGTCTGAGCTCTGAACTCTTAATCAATAGATAAAAACAGCATAATCTGGCTTACACTGATCAGATATAGCCTTTGATTTAACCAGTTTTTAAGATTTGATGATATAAAGGGTGCTGGTCATTTACTAGATGGTGGTGGAGTAGTCAGAGGTGAAAGATTCTATCAAGAATTAGGATTAGCTAGGTTGACTGTAGATTATTACTACTAGGTATGAAATATACTATTTCCTGGTGTGAATGCTTTATGAAACTTATTCTTAAAGATGAGGCCACTAGCTCTTTAGCCTGCTGATTAGAAACAACTTCCTAAAATAGACAATATAATATATAAGTATAGATATTGAGATTAACAAATACAATCTCACCTGAGACTGATTAGTTCTTGACTCCAAGTTTACCTTCTCATCAGTAGCCTCAGCCTCAATCTCCATATCTAACACTTGTTCATATGCTTAAGTCCCTAAAAAATATGTCTGATTATATACAAGAATCTGTAGTGATACTTCAACATTGGTGAATCACCTAGACTTACTATCAGTATAGTAAGAGTATAGAGACATATCATATAAAGCAGTTTTTTGGTTTGAAGATGAGGTATCAATCTTCACATATTTTTCAACATAATAAATAGTAGTATTATCTATAGAAAGCAGTATTTGTTTATCTATCTATTTGCTCTATTTTTGCAAAATAGCTTTGTAGCAGATATTGTGAAGTGCTGCACCTTCTACCTTTGTATCAACATAATTGATAGCAACAGCTAATCTCCAATAATAGAATAAGTAAGAGATTATATTAGTATAATAAGAAATAACTAGAACTTACTCCAATATTTTCCATTTTGTAAGTATGCTTCCCGAGTTAAGCTAATGAGATCTTCAAAGAACACTCTTCATAAATGACACCTTATAAAGTTGGAGGAGCTGCAATACATTTATACCACCCCTACAAACTGGTACCAGAACACCAGTGGCCACTGCTATACCCCTAAGATATAATAATAGCATTACCTATATTTAATACCAAAGGTTTTGCAAATAAAGGAGGAGAGAGAGGAGAGGATATATTTTGATAGTAAATGGGCCTATATCTACTAATGATAGGCCCTGTCTGGAATCCTAATCCTAAAGAGACTACACAGTTGAACCTTGTTCATAGAGGTGAATATACAATTGTTGTTCTATTAATTTGAAAACTCTACCTTGACTATGCTGAGATTGTAATATAGCTTTGTGAATACCTTAGCTAAAAAGATTGATAGCAATATCATAAACTTGCTAGTTATATAGATATGGAGCAAGAGAGTAAAGTGGTGTGCCTATAGATATCTGTGGAGAAGGAGAAAGGCCTGAAGAAGGGACTAAGTAGCTCCTATAGATTTGCATTTAAAATATACATTGTATCTTGCAACTATTAGATACAGAAGTATACCATTTACTATTGCTTGAAGACATCTGAGAATTTGAACTGCTGCTATTGGTAGCTGACTGTCTAATTTTTATTGAGCTCTTTTAATTTGCATAATAAAACAGTTAGAAGAAAGCTCAACCTGAGCAGACTGTCCAATTCTCTTGGTTTTGGTGACAACCTTGTAGAATTGAGCATCTAGAGGGAATAGTTTTCTGCAACAATAACATTCTTTTTTCCCTTCAAAGTTGGTAACAGATGCTTCAATTATTTCTGTATTATATTGGCTTTAAAGGATATCTTAATTTTAAAAGAGAATATTTGAAGATATTTTAAACAGAAGCTAGGGTAAAGTAAGATAGCAAATACTTTGACAAGAGGCTAGTAACAAGAGTCAAAGAGTTCTCTTAAAAGTTAAAGACAAAGACTTCAAGTTCAATCATGATCAAAATCAATATCTATTATGGGTTCTAGGAAGTCACATCATAAGAAGAATAGTACAAGCCTAGCTAGATTACTATACTATATCTGGATATAAAGGCAGAGGACCTGGAGCAAAATCTAAGAAATAACATGAAATAACATTTATTAATATGAATTATTATACTCAGTGTATATACTTAAGATCAATATTACAATAGATCTAATCTATATGATCTCTGAGCTGAGCTGACTAAGATAAGACACACTCTAGAAAGCTCAGTTTGAGGTTGCCAAAATAGGCACCAATCCAGTTTATAAGCTATAAATGTTGCTGAGCATACCTCACCTGCATGCAAAGCCTAGAAATAGGATATAATTGTAGTGTTGTACTATATGTATCGATATCCAGAGCCACAACTCTTACAAAATTAAGTCCCAGTTTGTACAAGCTTTATAAGCCAGGCAAGGAATCAAAAAGAATTAGGTGCCAATGCTCTCTTAACTGTGTCATCTCTAACCTAGGTTTAAGATCATTGAATCTGAACTCTACAGCACTAAATTCACATTACAGTATGTTGCATATAAGTTGAGACTTACACTTGCAGTGAGCAAAGATTTGTATTACCCAATTAAGGCAGCTTTATATAGTATTGCCCAAGGTGAGAGTATGTCACAAAAGTGAACTAACTAAGTGAGATAAATGCAAAAGCATCTCAGACAATACTGAAAGAGCTATATATCACCTTCATACAGTTTCTTAACATATCTGAACTGGAATAAACATCTCCAAGGCCTACCTTATATGTTGAGCTGAATTCTAGTGTAGTCACACAGTCATCTATTGTTAATATCAATGCCTAAATATAGGTAGTATATAGTTGCTGTTATAAATAACAAGTCTCAACTCATATGTGACATACTATAGATGAGCTTGACTAAAATAGTTTCCATAGCTTTGACTGTATAGTTGAAGCCCTCTTGTTCCATAGTCTTCTAAACCCATAATCCCTCATAATCCATAGGCTTTTGATAGAAACTGAGTTGGTTTAGTAAGAAAACCCATAGCCTCCCTCTATCTCCATACCTTATAGCTTTTTCAATACCAAAAACCCATAGAAAGTTGGTATCAATTGTAGACACATATAGATTTGGTCAAATCTCTATAATGTTAGATAGATAAAATAATATTAGACAATATATATTTCAAAATTTTGAGTTGCTATTTACAATGTGACAATAATTTCAGCAATAACATCACCATCTTACTTTATTCTATGATGTTCTGTACTATGCTAAATAGGCTTAAGAAAGATCTATCAAAGTCTTAATTCAGAATTAAAACTTGGAAAAAGAAGCTAGAAGCTGAGTTGAAGAAAGGAAAAAAGTTATCAGAGGCTGATAAAGAATGGTTGAATATGCAAGGCAATTCATTGATGAGGTTATTATTGTTAAGAAGCTAGAAAATGCATCAAATTTCAAATAAGCCTTCAGCAAACTTGATAACCAACCACTAACTGCTGTTCAGAAATTAGACAACCTGACTTTTAGTGTTGCTGAAGTTAAGAGAAAAGGTGCATAAAACCTTTGACTTGTGAAATATTCCCAATCTCATGACTATCCAGTACCTGATCACATACCTGTCATTCCTTCTGATAAGCATCCAAGAAAAAAAGACAAACAGACTACCCAAAAAACCAAGCTCCAAGCTACAATTGAGGAAAAAATAAACTGTTCTGGACTAGTAGGCAGAAAATGAAAAGAACCAGAGTGCAACTGTGAGACATTTCAGTGCTGTCTTTCCTGATCTCCAGATCAAGTAACCACTAGTCTCCAACTAGGTTAGCAAGGAGACTGAGTTATATAGGCAATAGGCTGAGGCCAACTCAACTCAGCATCATGCAAAGTGAGTCAAGCAAGTCTCATATCTAGAGGTTGATAAGATGCTAGAGCTTTGGGTTGTAAAAGTGATAGAGGATGGTATTCTGCTATCTGGAGAGATGTTGCAGGAGAAGTGGAGATAGTTTGTGGGGATGCAGAACATTCCTGAAAATGATCAATTGAAGCTAAGTGATGGGTGGTTGGCTTGATTCAAAAAAAGAGTTGGACTTAAGGAGTTTAAATACCACTGAGAGGCTGGATCTAGTAGTGTTAATGATGTTCAGAAAGAACAACATTATATTCAAGAGATCATTAAGAAGAAAGGTTACAAACCCCACAATATTTGAAATATTGATGAAACAAGTCTATTTTGGGCATAAGTCTAAGTATTTTAGGTTGAACTCTAAAGAGCACTTACTTAGTTTTGGTGTCACAATAGGATGATACCAGACTGAGGCCTTGCATAATCCCACAAGAGTGGTATGAAAGGTATAAAGACTTGTCTTATCTTTGCATTTGCAACCAATGCCTCTGAGTTTAAAAAACAACCTGCATTCATTATTGGCAAAGCTAAGAAACCTTGCTACTTTGCAAAGAAGATGGGACCTGAACTTGGCTTTTATTATCAAAATAATATAAAGGCTTGGATGATAGACATATTATATCAAAAGTGGCTTCATGTTTGGGATGAGAAGCTTTATGTCAAAGATTGGCATATCCTCCTATTTCAAAATAACTTCTCTAGTCACATTGTACTAGACAGACTCACCAATATTGAAGTTGAAAACTTTGAACCAAATCTTACCCCTTATATCCAACTGCTAGATGCTGGCATCATTGGATGTTTTAAAGCCCACTACTATGCCAAATTTATCTAATGAGCAATTGATAACTACAACTACAACAATACTCCAGCTGACATTTACAAGATCAATCAGCTTGAAGTAATGTGTATAGCTAAAGAAGCATAGAACAAAGTTGACATATCCACAATCAGACACCGCTGGCATAGAACAGGGATTATTCCAGATGAAGCAAACCCACCTGTAACTGATGTTTCTATTCCTATCACCTTGCTCATTGAATCTCCTGATAAACCAGTTTACACTGTGAAATAGAATGTCATATCTGTGCTTAATGATTTAGAAGCTACCGGCATTCTTCAGCACTGCAATTGTATGGCCATAGAAAACCTTCTCAATCCTGACATTAAAAAGGAGGCCATTGTCATGGTCCATCTCAGAGTGATGCAGGGGTCACAGGAAGAGAGATTAAGTAGGAAGTAAGAGATACAAGTTGGCGACTCAGGACCTGTAATGTAGATAGAGTTTAATACAAATGGGCTTGGCTTTAACTTATGTGTTACACCCTTCTAGAATATAGCTCTAGATTTCAGAGATAACATGAGTCAGTGATATAGGAACTGGTAAGAGACCTGAATGCAGACAGAGGTAAGTAGGAGGTACCAGAATAATTACTAGGATGTTTTGCCAGGATTTAGAGTTGTCAACTAGGCAATCCCTAGAAGACAAGTGTAGGGATGAAGAGTTAAGATGGTGGACTAAACTGAGGTCAAGTCCTAAGTCGGAGGTGTAGGAAATCACACAGAGCACCAGAGGTATGAGGACAGATCAAAGTCAAGTTTTGTACTAAAGAAATATAATAAGCAAGACAAGTATTTATACTACAAGACTCCTATAAGGAAATAGAGAACTGAGAGAAAATATGAAGGGGATAGTATGCGAATGGCATGATGAGATCAGAATGAGGTCAGAGGTATAGAAACATATGAGAAGGTACAGGAGAAAGGAATAAGTGGCAATAAATCAAGAGGCAAATGAGAAGGATATTGCAAGGGGTGATGATTAGAAACAGATAGGCAATGTCAGGGAGAGAAGATGTAAAGATTGAGGGCAGGCGCTTCGGGTCACATTTGTCTGCTACAGTCAAGGAACAGCAGTGGGAGTAAAACGGGGTGGTAGTAAGTCAAATATGTAGTGTATATCAATGTAAACTATGGCTTTATATAGAGTACACTATGGCTTTATATAGAGTACACTACCAGGAACAAGGGCAGAAGAGAAAACAGTAGAAACATGAAAGACCATTTTACCGATCTTATCTAATCGGGCACATATGGATTCTAACAGAAGACATGTGGTAAGGAACTATCTAAGATATCAGCTATAATAAAAGGCCATAGATCAGATAGAGACAAAAGGGATAAAGTTAAATCAAAGATAAAGTGGAGGTCAGGTCAGAGGGTTGGGGGTAAATAGTATAAACAATGATGAAAGTGTATGAATGAGGTTAGATTAATAACTGTGGAAAAGATGAGGATAGTTTGCTGATGTGCAGGATTCTAGACCAGATCAGAGATCTTGTATGACCAATCAGGATTAGTCAGGATCATGTGATGAGGTTCTGGCATGGTTCTGACAGCCACGAGCAAGAGTTCTGACCAGGATATATATGATGCAGTCATGGATACTCAATCAGCTCAAGAAAACTGAATGGCAGAGATGATGACAAAAATGCTGATATTATAGAGCTTGGGCCCTGCCCAAGTTGCCATGAAGCTCTTGAAGCTGTCTGCACAATCAAAAGATATCTTACACCAGTAAATGAGTCATTTGCTTGCAAGCTTGAGGCCCTCCTTCACTTATTTGGCTGTCAAACTTGTTTCAAAGAAACTACCACTATGACATCTACAAAGATTACTGATTATTTTTCTCATTACTAACATTTACTTCTTTTATATTTCTCTCCAGCTACTAGTACTCTACTGTTAATCTGTACTTAAAGTCAGAATGACACACTCCCCTTATAATAGATGCCGAAATGCTTGAATTAAGTACTCTCAGTCCACCTATAAGCCCTCAAACCCCATAGTTTTTGGCGGGCATGGAGGGGTATAGAATGAGAGGGCTTCGACTGTATAGGTAAATGGCAGGTGGCGCGTGGGAAACAGCTGGCGCCTTGAATTCTGCACCGGCAATAGCGCCCATTTTGCTTGATGCTTCAACAGATTCACACGGTGGGTAGCATCACTACCAATAGACAATGAAGTCTATTCTTCCGTTGTTTCCGCATTGTCCCTCAAGCCTGTGTATATGACCCTTATCCCCTCACATTCCTCTGTCAGTTCTCTTCCTGTAACCATGACCTTTTCTTCCCGTCTTCATAGTGTACTCAAATTTACTTCTCGCTTTTTGCACCATAAGGATGCGGAAAGAGCAGGTCCTCCGCCCCCACCACCTCCTCCGAAGGATAATTCTCGATACCCTACTCATAGTTTAGGTGCGTGCTACTAACCCCTGCCGCCTTCATGCTTCCCTCATCGTTATCCAGACTTTTCTCCGGACTTCACGCCTCAACCATTTCTAACTCATACCCAAGCAACCCTACCTGGACTTCCACGGACGGACGATGATGCCTATGGTGGCGTGCTTTTCTTGCGGGCTGGCCCCATCTCCACTCTTCATACTCGCACTTCCACCCATGATCGTGCTCTTCCCACTTTGCCTCCAGAGCGTCCACTTCCACAGCCTATTCCGCAGCCAGCTATCATTCAAGAGTCGCCCGAACCACCGCCCAAACCCAGTGTACGGAAACGCCGATTTATCGTCGATGAAGATGAACGGAAGCGGAAGCTTGAGGAGGATCTGAAGCTTGCCGCTGAGATAAGGCATCAAAGGGAAGAAGCAGAACGTCGTGAAGAGGAAGAGCGACATCTGGCTATCCAGGAACGACAACAACAAGCAAAGCAAAAGCGAATAGAACAAGGCAAAGTGTCTCAAGAATTGCTCTCCCAGCATATGAAAGAGCTCCAAGAGTCGGCTCGTCGAGAACAAGAAACTCGGCGTCGTGTCCTAGAAACCCGAAGGACCCGTTCTAAAACTCTATCGTCGGAGACATCTTTCGGTGACAGTCCCTTCGCCGGCTGGATATCTGTACAGAGTACGGGTTCGCCTGTATGGAGACGAAGATATTGTCGTGTTCAGAGCGGATTGATGCGATTCTACAAAGATTCCGTGGTACCACGTTTCTCTTGACTGACACTGTATATGTGGAAACTGATATTTGGACACCCAGGCACCCACTGTCGTTACCCAGATCAATCTCGATAAGGTTATGAATCTGAAAGATGCCAGCGACGACTTCGAGGAATTGGAGTCTCTCCCTAATGCATTTGCCGTCCAGGTTGAGGATGATACCAACTATGCTTTCAATTGTGATACCCCGGAATCAAAGGTGAGCAAGTACCAACAATCCAGATCGTCTAAGTGTTTACTAAAGTATAATCTTATCAGGAACTCCTCGTTTCCCTCATTACCCACATTGCAGCCTTGTAATCGTACTGTTCACTATAATGTAATGTACCTCTGCTGAATCTGATTATCTGTACTTGTACACACGTACGGCCTATCCGTCCTTTTTATTGGTATTTATCCTATTCCTACAACACAAGTAAGATCGAAACACAAATACCCAAGCATATACACACAGTCTAGTATTCAACGCAAGAACTAGCAAGCAAAAAACACGATAACATACATTAACAGAACATACAAACGACAAACCAACAGCACAATTATATAATCAAGAAAACGACCTTCACACCACCCCATTTTTCCTTTACTGCGACGGGTTCAACTGAGCCATCAGACTTCTCCATGACGCCTCCGGCTCAGGACCAGGGATCATGACGTCCTGTCCGAAGTGGTTCACAGGCGAACGAGCAGGAGCGTACCCGTTCTGATGTTGTATCTGCCCCATCGAATGATCATACGGGTAGTATATCGTCGACGTATCTTCCATAGCCATAGTCGAGGTATCCATATGATTATACTGCACCTCCGGATTCCATTGGTCGGGAGACATGAGTGGGTATCCGTAATGGTTATACGTCTCCGGGTGAATATGTAGACCATTCGGTTGGTGATGTTGCGGCCAGTATTGCTGTTGAGGAACCGCGTCGACAGCAGAGATTGGTGACGTAGGTGGTATCTGGTGGTATGTTTGTTGTGGACTGGTTCCTTCAGGACTTACAGAATGGCCATGCATAGCAGCCGGGGATGAGTGTGCCGAAGGCGACTTTCGGGATACCAAACGTGTCCTGCCTCCCAATGTATTCAGTTCATCACCACTATCATCCTTCGAAGATGGTGCATCAGGTGAGAAACGGCTATTCGGGGTGGTGGGTGAGTTCTGATCGGACATAGCTTGAAGAGCTTTCGCCTTCAGTCGTTGCAATACAGGCTGTGAATAAAGTGGTGTAAAAGTAGATGGTCAGAATCTGTCAATCAAGGCGCCGATCATACGAGTGAGAAAGAGATTTCAAAACGTACCACAACTTTCGCGGCGCGATCATTCCCAGTGACTGTCTCGAATAAGTTGCAGGCGGATTCTAGATGTGATAGAGCGCTCCGCGCGAGTGCCATACCGGGACATTTTGTTGCAATGGAACCCAACACGATCTGTAGAGTTGATGTTAGCTGGCGTAGTAAGAAGTTCGGTAGAACTCACGGTGCAGGAGAAAACGTGGGTGAATAAGAACCACATGCGCTCGGTGAGGCGCGGATGCTGGGAGTACAAACTCTTGACCAGCCCGACGAACGAGCATGCGCTGTTGTACGCTGCGAGGAATGATGGTGCGTATTTGCTTCCGAGGGGATCGTCAGGATGGTCTTCGACAGCTTTCGCAAAGAATCCACGGTGCAAATAGAATATAGCTGTGTATACGAGTCTCAGATAAGAGCGACGCTCATAAAAGATCTCTGAAATGATAAGGACGTACATATCTCCTTGATCGCAAAGGCGACATGCCGCTGCATAGTCAACTCGACGGATGGTTGGGCGGCATTCATGTCGGGCTTTACGCCGCCAAATCCTGGGACGCGCAGTGATGGCGGGACATAGAAATTGCGTATTTTCTTATCGAGTTCTTGGATCATCTTGTAGCTAGGTGTACGTGCGCCGAAAGCTTGTTCGTGTACCACGGCGAGACAACGGGAAGAATATCGATGTTTCCACGCAGCGACTAGCGATGGGAAGGGGGATCGTCAACATCAAACACGGTGGGCTGGGCAACTGGAGCTTACATGTCATTTCTATTTCGCCTGCTGGGTTCTTGGTAGTCTCCTCCGCCATTTGGCTATCGATGAAAGCCATCGAAAACGAAGGAGGACGACCGAACGTCAAACTCTACGGGACGGAAAATGGTCAACATGGGGGAAGGTTACCGACGTTTAGCGACACTCACCTGCCATGAATCGTATGTATAAAGCTCCCACATGAGGCTACGCCGTCTGTACGCTTCCTCCGGATCGAGTTTCCATTTTTCACTGTCACGGTCTGAGGCGCAAGGTTAGCTAGAAGCGTGATATTAAAAACACCCTGGATACGCACGTAGACCGACCTAAAAGAGGATGTTGAGAATGGAAAGAAAATACGCTTCGGATTTGTCCTAGTAATTACTCACACTTTGCGCTATTTTCACAGCGAGACCCATGATGGCCCAGCGAGGAGCTTCTATAAAGGACAGGAACATGTAGTGGCTCATCAGCAGCTGATATAACGTATTAGCAAGTACTCCGTGGATGTCGGTGTAGGGGCCACGAACCAAGGCTTGTATCGCCGGAATTGACTGGGACTCTAGAACGGAGTCCAATGATAGGGCAGCTCTCCCCAACTGGTAATATTGCGAGGCCTCCGCGTGAAGATATTCTTGTTCCAAATCTAATAGACTTCCCAGTGCGAAAACTAGGAAGAGAACGGCTAGCCCGTGGGGGTGGATGATCTCGACGTCGGCTGAGGGCGGCTGGTAATAAACATAACAGAAAACGGTTTGATAGAACTCGGTCTCCGGGATGGGGGTGTACCTGTGAAAGTATAAAGCCCATCATCAGGGAGGGAACGCGATATCCAAATGCCCCACAAACTTACATCCATGCTGCATGCCTAAAGTACAGCTCTGCTAGACGCCTAGCCTTTTCGACCTCTGGCAAGAGTACCATCAGCGACCCTTGTACATCCTTTACACTTTGACTATTTGTTGAAGAGACGGGAAATGTATGGTTAAGCCATGGTATTTCTGAAGGTAATGGTATTTTGTTATCCTCTGCATCCTCCTCCTGGCCCTCCTCGATCTGTGAGCCGAATTAGGGTTGGGCCCATTAAACATCGGAATTAAAAGCTAACCTGTAGTAAGTACTATAACGGCGAGGTAAGTCGTCGCGTGCATTCCAAGAACTAATGTGGGTACGTACCCATGCGTTCGCTGTATGTCCAAAGAATTTCGAATGACCTGAATCGCTAATGGATCTGTGGGACCCGCGTTACCCCTGGCATTTAGAATGGATTCACAAGCTTTTTATACTCACAAAGAACCAACGGCATCGATGGCTTCAGATGCATCCACTTCTGGTTCTTTCAATGCTTCAGACGATTCCCGTTCCAAGGGACGTTTGAGACGTAACAAGTCAGCTGCCAGAAGCGGATGAGGATCTGCTAGGCCTCGTGCAGCACGTTCTTCTTGAAGACCATCTTCGAGTTGTCTAATTCTGTTTGCCAATACTGATATTTTATCATGTAGCTCTTCCGTGTTCGCAAGGACGAATCTTCCGATCGCGTGAGTGTCTACACCCTACCATATAGGTAAGTGGCGGTCGCGTACCTGTTTCCCTTGCCAGTAGTAAGTGAATCTAGATATAGTCTTGTTCGTAAGTCATCCCGTCGGTCGTATAATGAAGATCAGACTCGCCGTTTGGACAAATAGCGGCACAGCCTTTCTTGACACAACTAGCGCAAGGGAAGACTCGGGAGCATCTGAAAGACTCGAACTCAGACCCAGGCGACGAATGAGATCAACTACGATGAGCACGGACCTAAGTTTTAATCTGGGGGCGGAGGCATCAGCAGGGGCGGGCAAACTACGGGGCCGTCTCGCATGTGGGAAGTACTTACCGTCTGCACTCTGCACAGGATAGAGGCGCATTGCGCCTCTTGCTGCTCTTTTCTCGTACTACGCCTGAAGATGAGGACGACATGGTGCAGCAAACAGTAGTTCAGTAGGAGAGATGACGGCGAACGGCAAGGTTATGTATAATTACAATGGGACTCGTCGAGTTGGGCGTGGCATTGATGGACGTCGCCGGACAGGTTTCTGTGCCGTCCCCCTCGAAAGTACATCAGTTCCTTCAATTAGCGTTCAGCGAGCTCAGTGATTCGTTCACACCCGTCTCTCTCAGTCCTCTGTAATGCGCTGCACTTTCTGGAATACATTGCCCTCTTTCTTCATTGTCAGGCGTTCCCTCATTGCGATGCAAACCGGAGCAGCAAGACGCTCATTCCATGCCTTCAAATGCTTCAAATTCATAGCCTCTTTGGGGCTACTCGGCCTGTGTGAAGAATAGAGACCGGATGGTGATCATCCAGGCAATCCCTGATCCGATTCTAACCGTGAGGACGCAGTCTATACATAGACAGAGGCGAATGGGGAATGGGTGACATATGCTACTAGTACTAACTACAAATCGAAGATGCGAAGAGATTGGATTGGGACTATCATTGTATCATTAATTACGGGCGTAGAATGTTAGGATCTCAAGCGGCATGAACCATCTGCTGGGCGAATCCCATCCCGGCGGTATCCTTGGCTTGGGGTGTTGGCAACAAAAGATCTTCTGAGAGTGAATCGGAGGCAACACGTACAATCACGTCGTCTTTAGGAGCCTCAGAAGTTGGGCTGATCGGTTCCGTGACAGGATCTTCGAGAGATGAAGTGTCAGAAACCGACGACATGGATTCAGGCTGCGGGAGGACTAAATCTGTATGGGTCGACGAAACGCTACTCTTTGAGGAAAAGAGGCTCAAGCTTCCGAATCTTGTACGTGTTGTCGTCGCAGGGGAATTTAATATTTGGGAAGGCGGTGCAGGGGATGTTAAGACGGGTGTAGAAGCCGGAGTCGTGTCTGTCTTCCAGAGCCTAAAGCCCCAGCGAGTTGACGCTGAACTGTTCGTCCTATTGTGGTCCGCAGTGGTCATGGCTGGCGACATAACCCCTCTTGCAATTGGGGGAACCATGCCAATGTTATTATCTGCGATGAATGTTCGGAGGGCATTGACACAAGTCTCTGAAGCCTCTCGTGCTTCTTGAGCCTCGGTCATTTCATGCCTAGTCTCCTCAAGCTGTTCTTTCACAGCCTGTAACTCCTTTCGTAGTTCCTCGACCTCAGGAGCGTCTGTAGGTGGAAGTAAATCGGAGGGCTGCGGAGAAGTACGACCCCAGAACCCTGAAATACGCCTTGAAGGTCCTGGAAGTGCTGTTTGCGGAACTTCGGTAAGCTGGAATCTAGGGGTACTGGCCCACTGGCTGGGTTCGCTGAAGACGGGTGCGCTAATTGCACCACCGTCAGACACGGATGAGATACGACGGTGGGCATTCGATTTGCCAGCAGGGGAGCCTGTGAGAGGAACGAAAGATGCACGTCGGGAGGAAGGAGGGCCTGTGAAAGAAGCGTGACCAGCCTTCGAAAGGTCAATTGACAGAGGAGACCCATGGCTCATCCGTCTGCTCTCAGTCTGCAGCCTCATCAGGGCGCGTCTGTAGAATTCCGTATCGTCAGGATCATCCGGCATCATATAGACTAAAGCAGATGTGCTAACCTGCTGTCCTCCAACTTGCTTCTTAACATGGTTATAGCATCTTCATCATCCTTATGTTGATCTTGGGCGGCGTTCAACTCTGTCTCCAGGCGCAGACATTTGTCCGTGACATGATTCACGGTCTCCTTCAAACCCTCCTCGTTTGTTCGTGCCTTGGACAATGCAATGGAAAGCTCATCCCGTTCTTTAGAGAGCTCGGCCACAGACAGACGCAGCTGCGTTACGATAGATGCGAGAACGTGCGGGTCGAGAGACTGCCGGAAATTAGGTTGGTTGTATTCCGGTGAGTTGGGTAGGGATTCAGCTTCTAACTGGCGTTCAAGTTCGAGAGACAAATCTATAGAGTGGGGTCGGCTCCGGTCCCTGTCGGGTTGGAACTGGAGTTCGTCGTCGTCGTGATCGTGAAGTGACATGGTAGGTCGTTGAATGCGGAACGAGAATTAGTAGATCGTGAATCCCTGCGGTCTTGGCCTAACAGTAGTGGTCCGTAGAGAAGAGGTGGATGAATTAAGTTACTGAATGCTGGTTGTTGCTGGTATAGAATAGGGTGGGGTATCAACCAGTCCACTGGCGGTGAACTGAAACCGACGCGGTGGTGGCTTGGTTGAACGTGGCCGTGCGCCTTTTACTCTATTGTGAACTCTCCGCCGCCCGTGGGAAGCGATGTGAAAGTACAAAGATTGGGTGTATACTTTGACAGTAAACTTGCAGGTTGGGTGAGGATGGTAGTATGTGCAAGAAGGACGTTCAGCGATACTTGCCTAGCCGGAAGATCCTTTCAGATAAATATCCAGGTAATATCCAGGTAGGCAACCGGAGGCAAGGAAAGCGATGCGTGACCAACCCACTATGCTTCACATGGACACCACTGATCTCAAGCTATCTCAAACAGGCGTGAGTTCGCAACGTCCGACTCCGTTCACATGATTCTCAAATATGTCAACCAAAGCATTAGAGTTCCATTCGACAACAACAGCAACAGCCGAGTCATATATACAAAATATACCTGTACAGTAATAAGTCTACAATCTCCTTTTCCTGCCATAATCAAAACA
This sequence comes from Cerrena zonata, assembly GCA_038087015.1. Classification (NCBI taxonomy): domain Eukaryota; kingdom Fungi; phylum Basidiomycota; class Agaricomycetes; order Polyporales; family Cerrenaceae; genus Cerrena; species Cerrena zonata. The sequence continues at coordinate 211,786 of JASBNA010000059.1, read as the reverse complement.
TTCCAACGAAAAGATGACAATCCAGACAAACACGTACATTCAATGTTGGTTGTCTTTTTTGGGTACATCCTCGACCTCTCTACCACCTTCAGGGTACGACGGGTGACCTTAGGCGTGTGTCAATGGGTCAACACAAACTATCCCGTCGCGCTCACTCCAAGGGTAACCCCACAAGTGCAACCACTCCCTGACACCGGTGGCGAGGCGAGCTCGAGACGCACCACGTGCGGGATCTTGAGTCCCTGTGTGTTTCTCCTCACCAACAATCAAATAGACTACGAAAAAAGGACATATCAGATACCCAAGTAGCAACAAGATAATCACCAAAACTCACCCAATCCGTAAAAATGCTCTCTCTCAAGCTGTTGGAAATCAAATAGATCATATGAGAACGCTTGATGGGGAGCGAATTCACGCAATGCAGACTTACAGCAAGTAAGAACTCTTCCAATACCTCCGTAGCTTCCGAAGAATGCAAACCATGCAAGTCAAGCATGCTTTCTGTTCTTTCTTCTGGCGTCGCCTTTTGACCTTCACCTCCAGCATTCTGGCTCGCAATCCCAAGGACAACACCGAGTCCAGCACCGCAGAGCTTTCCGCGAGTAGTCCTATCTCCCGGATCGTCTGACCAGCCTACATCTCTCGAACGTACAGCCTGTTCGCCCACTCGGGCTCGTTCTCTAACCAATTTGGCAGCAGCGTCAACCATCTCTGAGTGCATTTTCGCATTCAGATCATGGCCTTCCCTACTGAACCGTTTCGCAGCAGCACCATCCCCACGACGCCACGCATCAGCAGCACGAGAGAGACACGCATTTCGTGCTGCGCCCAGCTGGAGCGCTCGAGAACGGTAGTTCATATAGAGACTGTTGACCGATTCTCCAGTAGGCAAAGTAGGCAACAAGGTGGGTACACGAAGCTTGATACGGGGTGAAGGTTTCGGAGCCACGATAGCGGTTGGTAATTCAGCAGCAGCTCCCATAGCCTCACGTCGAGCAGCAACCAAAGCAGGATCCTTCTGGAATCCGGGTGCAGCTTGTGATTGTTGTTGAATGGTCGCTGGACGCTTAACGGCATTGGCAAATCGAGTACGACTTGGGTCATGGAATGTCTCTTCCCGCATATGACTTTGGCTTCCTCGTCGTTTACCTCCCCCTATAGCTTGGTTCAGGGAAGGGAACTCGTCTTGGACAGTAATATTACCGGAATCATCGTTATGCTGAACGTGAATGTTGGCACGGCCAAGGGCATTGGTCAAGCTCGAGATATCGACATCTTTGGGAATCTGGTGAAGGAACTCGCAGCTCTCGCCTTTGGCGCATGTACCGCGAAGCCAGAACCTACATAAGGCTCGTTCTAGGTCATGACTAGATGAAGACTTTACTTAGCAAACGAAGCAGTGTGATGAGCAGCAACAAGAATCCAAACTTACCTAAAGCGACAGTCGGCCCGTAAACACTCGCCTGCCAAGAAGTATCTACAAACCCTATTCCCTCCGGGGACAGGACGTCCGTTGGTACTTCCAAAGCGCATATTCCCTCTTCCATTGAACCCACCTCTTCCACCTCGAGGGAAACCACCATACCCATCTCTTGACATGAGCATCACCCTATTGCCCATAGACTGTACTCTGGCAGGCATCGGCTTAGGCTGTTGGGCGACATACGCTCTATCGACCAACCAGGACATAGCCCTCTCGAAATCGTATGCATTATTAGCCAATGCTTCTTCCAACTCTGACGGAGCAAGCGATGCACCGAATACGGAACTGAGGACATCAAAAGGCGTCATACCATCGGTCAGCGCGGTTTCCGCGTCTGCGTCTAGTTCGCTGTTCTGAGATTGATTCGAATCTCCGCCAATTGAGTGAGGATAATGTTGTCCATTATTGAACTCGGCCGAGAGGGAGGAGTTGGAAAGAGGTGAGTTGGACCACTGCGTATCACCTGAGTCGGAAGCAGCCACCGGGTGGAAAGAACGAGGGATCTTGGAGTTGAATGGGTCGAAGGGATCGTCGTCGTCATCTTCTTCCGGGCGCAAAGTAGACCTCAGCGAACTCGGCGTTGCAGACCGTGGCAGCAAGGAGCTATCGGGGGTAAGTGGAGCCGCGATCGCCAACTTGGATGTAGGTCTCTGGGGGTTGTGTGCCCATAGATCCGGAGAGGGTGTGTCTGCCCGGAATCCGGGGAATGTACCAGGATTAGACGACGCCGCGGAGAGAGGACGTTGTATAGGTCTGAATTCTGAAGCCTTCGCATTTAAAATACGAGGTGAAGATATGGGGGATGCCGGGAGACTTGACGCAAACTGGGCATGCATCAAAATCGGAGATGAACTGGGTGAATCCGTAATGTATGATGAAGAGTGCAGGTTCCCCAAAGGAGATACAAGCGGGGTATGAGGCCGACGGTATATGGCGGCGAGAGGGGAGCCGGGAGCTGAGTTATTATTAGGTGTGTCCGGACGATTGAGACGAACTGAATGAGATGAGGCACGAGAAGAGGGCCGCGAGAGAGGTCGACGGTTTGGCGTAAGGTACAGGAAGGGGAGATTGTCGACGTCGTCGCGATGACGATGCATGAGATCCAGCACATGTTGCGCCAACTAACACAACCAGCTTAGCAGACAATAGACAATGCAACGAAACTCTCCTACCTCTTTATCATCGATGGTAGGTCCAAAGGTCTCTTTCAACAACTCCTTCAATTCGTCCTCTTCTTCGTTGTCAAGTAGACTCGCAACACGGCTAACGAACGCCGTGGTTATGAGACCAGAATCGTCAGCATCTGGATCATCATCGTAGTCGCCAGATGGCCTGTACTGGCGAGCGATGGAAGTCAACTGGGCTCTGGTGTGCGGGAACTTGGAAGAGGTAGAGCCCTCGCGATGAGCGGAAGGTATGGAGGGAGCTGAAGCAGTCGACCAAGGCGAGACCGGCCGATGAGCTTCAAGAGGTACAGAGATCGCTGGAGGGTGAAGCATCTCGATTCAAGCACCACTATCTAGGTTCATACACTAGCGGTTTGAAGCGAGATTCGATTCAACTGTCGTGCTTCGAAGTGAAGCGTCTGAATATGAAAGACTAAGAAGTTGGACAAAGACGCAATGCCTAAGGGTTGAGGCTTGAGTGAACGTGGAATGACGAGAGGGCACGCGGTAATTACTCACCTGACGTGACAGAGTCCTTCTAACGAATTCAATGAAATAATCGACCACTTCTAGTGAGATACGAGCAGAGATTGAGTCCTGTTACGTGCGTTGAAGCACCGGTAGATAAAGGTCAAAGGAAAGCTGAACACGAGGGGATACGTGGGTTGGACTTGTCGTTGGGAGGGGGCATGTACATCAACCGCCTAAAGACCCGAGTTTCACCGAACTTGAACAAGGTGGCTATGGTGTGCGTCGAGTAAGATGGTTATCCTCTAGCCTACCCTATGCTGAGCTCCAGTCTGATGCCTGTGAGGGGTGTTGTTGAAGAGAAAGAGAGAACAAGGCGAGTTGATTGTTGAGACCGAGAGTAAAGCGGAGGTCCCACGTTCTAGCTTCTAAGTTAGACGCTTTCCCATTTGCTTCCGTTCTGGGTGGTGGCAATCAATAACACTCTTGTAGGCTAAATATATTCGTATGTTTCGAGACATAAGGGGGATACGAACGTGGAGTCATGGAAACGACGGTTGACAATAGCATGAGACGGGTGGAGGGGCGGGAGCGAATAAGGAGGGCCCGACTCGGAGTGACAGTTTCAGATACGATGATGGATACACATGATTATACAACCGGACACAAAACATAATTTACTCTGCACCAACACCGGCCCTTGGACCAAATAACCTTTCGACGCTTCGTAGACCTTCTAGTAAGATGAAATCATAAAAGTACCCCAATTCTTAACACGATCTTCAATATACTTCCGAGTCCTCCTCGCGTCGAAAGTGTCTTCCAACTTCACTGTTATATCGCTCGCGACGTTTGAACCATCACTGACGACAAGCGTAGGACCGCATCTGGGATTTCTGCCCGCTCTGGATCTGTGAGATATGGAAATCGAAATCGATTACTGAAGGCTACTGATGAGACACTAAATCATAGACCACAATACCAAGCTAAGAATGAGAAGTTATCCGCCAAGACTCGGGCGAGGTTCTAGATAAAATGGTAGCAAGTAATCCCTGGTATCGCTAGGACGATCGGTATATTTGTTGGACACGAAATACCCATCCTCGCCAGTTGTAGGCTAGTAGCTGTACCTCTGAAAGTCTCCAACCTGGAACGCAATCATTAATCTCTAAAAATCACAGGGGAATCTTAGTACCGTCCTTAAGCCGTTGTAGCTGTCATCACCTAAGGTAGAGCTCCTAACCCTCCCATCTTTTGTTTCTATAATGTCATAGATCAAAGCGTTAGCTATGGCCTTGAGTATACTAATTGCAGAATACGAACAACGGTCATACTGGCAGTGATACGCCGATGTTCGAGACGACGAGAAGGAGAAGCGCGTCGATAAAGATACGGCAATCTGTCTCTAACTAAGGACACGAAGTGAGGCGTTTCAAGAAAAGCAATTAATGATTGCGGCTGACCCTAAATGATACATATTCGCGGAGGCTATTTGTCTGGTTAATATTCGAATGTTGCCGAAGTACCTGACCTCTTCTTCTTCAAGCTTATATATGGTCATTGGTCTTATTGTAATAGTGGCATTAACAAGGGATAGTAAAAAGCTAGCATTTGAGGACGGGATATGGGGCTTGGTTGTCGACAAAGCAAAGTTATCATTTATGATGTCACAAACGACGTCCCCTAGACGCCTTCCCGTTTCAAAGTAGACTCTTGCCACTCGTGGATTTAGAGCGATGAATGGAATACGAGCAAGCTGCCATGGAAACGTCCACAAAGAGACAGGAGCCAAGCAATAGCGATACATTGTAAGTTTCAGAAACGATGGATACACATGACACGACGAAAAAAAAATAATTTACGAATCCCACTGTACGAGCACCAACTCCTCGGCCCAACAACTCTTCGACGCTTCGCAATCCTTCTCACACGAGAAAATCATACAAGTTCCCCAATCCATCCGCCCATCCCCAGCCCTCTTCAACACTTTCTCCACCTCTTTCCTCCTCTCATCGTCCGTCAAGTTCTTCTTCCCCTCATCAGACTTGGGGGTTTTCAACACATTGATCAAATTCGGCATCAACTGACACTCGAACACCCTTTTCGCCCCACAATGTTTACAAGCAGGCAAAGAGGACGAATCGAATACCCGTTTTCCTCCTCCGGGAGTGACCATGAACGCGGCCTTGGTGACAGGCACCCCCGAGGAAGCCGAGCGAGGAACAGGGAAGAGTCGATCGAAGACGGCATCATGGGCAAAGGGCAGAGGCGTTCCACCCATATCGTACCTGATCGTATTCATTCAGAAAGGAGGTTTGCGAACCAATGAGGTTTGATGAAGGCAGAATATAGACAAACGGACGTACCGGACACATTGATCACTTTGGTATTCCACCCGTTGAGAGAATCTATCAAAGACATGGTCGGTCTCGAGGGAATTCTCGTATCCCTCCATAGCCCAGGAAACATCCTTGGGTTGTTTTCCGTTCTCGTGTTCTGCTTCAACGTCATCGGCTGAAGGGACCTTTGGAGTTTTTTGTTTAGGAAGATATTCGGAAAAGGTGGAGAGGTAGAGGGAGGTATAAGCCGGTGCTGTCGCCCATTCCGAAGTGTCTAGCGTGCTCGAGGCCATGGCGGTGACAAGCTCATCTTCACTGCCGGAGCTGTCCTCGTCTTCGGATGAGGAATCATCGTCGGCAGCTGAAGAAGGTTCGTCTTGTTCATCCTCCGGACCGTCTGCAGACACGTTCCCAAAGATTTGGTTTCCCAAACCCATGCCGAACGAGGGAGCACCAGCAGATGATTTCATCTAGGAAAAAAATTGCAAACGGCTTTAAACTTGACGTAACCAATGAGAGAGAAATACGACATACGGAGAAGGGGTTTACTTTGGCCGAGCTCTTCCGCTCTTCCTCTGCTTTCTGAGCTGCCTTCTTGGCATCTTCTTTAGCCTTTTGTCGAGCTCGTTTCTTTTCGAGCTTTGCGGCGTATTTTTCATTAAACCTCAATGCACGCCATGCACGCACACTTCAAAAACCTTGAGTAAAAAGAAAAGGAAATAGAAAAGACCTCACATGGACATCGTCCTACTCACCTTCCATCATCTTTACCTTGACAACTTCCACGTGCACATCCCCATACGTACAAGACTCGGTCATAGGGACTGTCTTCAAGCGGACACCACAACTGGACGAGTAGCTCCATGGGTTTTCGAGCAATGCTTGCAAATCGACGATGTATAATCGGGTTCATGAGGGGCAAGGAAAGCCTATATGGCAAGATACAGCGAGAGACAGGAAGAAAAAAGTATATTTCAATAAAGGAACGGCACGTGCACGGACGAAAGATGTCTCGTACGGGGTGACCGCCAATTCTGGATACAGCAGCGTCGAGAATATCTGAAGAGGAGACTATCGGGCCATCAGGGACGCCGAGCTGGACAGAGGTCTCGGTGTCTGAGAGCACTTCCTCATCTGAATCTGACCAATCCTCCTCCGGTGCCATGGTGTATTGAATACGTTACAAGGGTGCAATGGTGTGAAGGGACCTGGATCAGAAGAGGAGATCAGTTTTAGTCCTTGCGATAGGAAGAGAGAAGTGATTGATAGAAAAAGTCAGGATACATGAATGGAATTATTTTGAATTTCTCGTCAGAAGCGGTCTACACGAGGAAACCTCGCGAGACCACCGTCAGACTCGTCATCTAAAGGGCTCATCCTTTTACTGCATATTCGAGAAAATTGCTTACCTGAAGGAAATTGAACGAGGTCGTGGACGGAGAAAGGAGGAACGCGAGAAGAGAGAAAAAATCGCCGGCAGCGAGCCTTTTTAGGGACAGCGCTTATGGATGCCGCGGGATTTTACTTCCTGATGGGGAGCAATATACTCTGATTATGAATAGAACATAATTGGGCAAAGGGGCCCAGGACGAGTGGCGAGGCGGTGGGCGAGGAAGATTGAGTTTAGAGGTATGTAAGACGACTAGCCATCCCAGGAGCGGTCGAGCTGATGGAGACTCTTCCATGGCAGGGCAGTCACTGATTTGTCCCCGTGGGCAGCCGGACTCTGCCAACTCGCTGCGCGCAAAGGACACTGTCGCGACTACAGGTGCTACTCGTCGGTGAGCCACAAATAAAAGCTGGGGAAAAGGGGCAGGGTCGGCGTTAGAAAAACATGTGGACCGGGGGGTAGGACCGGGTAGATTGGAGGGAGATGCTTCCTGTTGGGTCTTGTCATTTGTGTGATACACCAATATCATGTAAGTTGCAAGATTCGCACAGTCAGCCTTCTTCTCCTTCCACCACCATCCGTCCATGTCCTCCCCAGAGGTCTCCTTCAATGGCGCCAACCCGCCAAATGGCAATGGCGAGGTCAAGAAACGCAAGCGAGGCGCGACCCGTCTCTCCTGCGCAGAGTGCAGAAGGTACATAATATACCGTGTCCTCTCCTCAGTGTCCCCCCTTTTGCTTAATCCTTCCTCCGCTTTACCTTCAGATTAAAACTTCGATGTGATCGTGCCATCCCCTGTGGGTCGTGTGTAAAGAGAGGATGTGCAGCTATATGTCCGGATGGTGCGCAGTCCTCCATATCTTACACTACACCGTCCGTTCATCGCGACCTTGCATTCTATGTATAGGATCTTTAACGACCGGTAAAGGTAATCGGTAAGTTTTCCCCTTTTCTCAGGAAACAAGTATCCTCAGTCCCTTTCAGATCGAACAGGTTCGTTCTTGCATCTACGCAAGATCTCCACGAGAAGATCCAAGAATTAGCCAACCGCGTCCGAGAGCTTGAAGATGGCCTCCGCACATCACACGCTATGAATTCCAATGATCAACATCCCCTGCTTTCCGAGGATCTCTTGCGTATTAAAGCACCCATACAGCGAGAGGGTCTAACCGCAACAAATGGGGACTCGTCGCTAAACGACGGTCAGGGTCCTGACGTCGTGGATTCATTCGGATCTCTCTCTATAAGTGATACTGGCCGCACAAAGTACTTCGGTCAAGCAACCAGTTCATGGGTACGTACATTCACCTACAATGCGTCATTCCCGTACCCCGCATTAACAATTCAAATTGCAGTATTATCTCCATGTGCGTAATTGATCTTGACAGTTTTACCCGAGTGTTGGGAATTCCGTCTCGCTATCCACGCATACTAACGTAACATCCTAACAGAACGAGAAAACGATCCAAGAGGAGGACAGGGATAACCAATTTCTCAACTTACGCAACCTCTTACCTCCGGAAGTCCTCTCACTTGCTGGATTCTTCCCCATCGCGCCGCACATCCCTCCTAGTATTGACGCTGAGGCGGAGCGCATGGAGCGTTTGCGCTCATTATTCTGGTACCTCCCTCCCGCCGATGAAGCCGCAGAGCTACGACAAATTTATTTCCAACATGCAGCTTGGATGTTAGTTCATTTTTTGCTTCGATTTCCGTAACTCGCGTACCCGAAGTTCGCCTTGCTGACATGCTGATCCTGACACCAGGTATAACCCTATTTCATTATCGCAGTTCAATGAGCATGCGTATTACCAGTTTTACAATCCCAACGCGGCTCCGCCATTGGACGATCCCTTGCTGTCACACCAACTCGCGCTGATGTTCATGGTACTCGCGATTGGCAGCCTCATGGATATCAAACGCCCCGCTTATAACATCGATGCAGAGAAGTACCACCAGCTTGCTCGAGCGGCACTTTTCCAGAGCCCGATTTTCGAGGAGCCCACTTTGCATGCCGTTCAAGCACTGGTAAGTTCATTAAACAAAACATATATCTATTGTCCACTAATTTCCCCCAGTACTTGATGGCGTTCTACCTCTTCCTAAGTGAAAGACATGGCACAGGTGTAGGATCTCGTTGGGCGTTTATGGGCTTGACTGTGAAGCTCGGAATCAGTGTAAGTCATACAACTCTTCGTTACCATCACATTAATCAAACAAAGAGGATGTTCAATAGATGGGTCTGCGTAAGTGTATACTCCACTTATCCTAGTCCCTTGACGACCTCACACACTATGGCACTAGATCGCGACGCCGGTCGGTGGAAGGTCGATCCAACAGAGATCCAGCGGCGACGAGAAGCATTCTGGGAACTGTATTCGTATGATCTTCTCCAAGTGCGTCGGATCACTTCGTTGTCTCCGCCCATCACGCTTGTTACTGACACGCAGCGTTCGTCGTAGTCCTACACACTAGGCCGACCACAGTCCTTTTCCCTTGCACACGTCGACTGCAAGAAGCCATATAACGACGACCCGAACAACGAAGACACCTGTAAGTCCGACCTCCCCGTTTCATCTTACTTCCATAAACGTCAACTCACCAATACCAATACCTATCTTGACATTGACACTACCATCACCACGATCACTCTGATCACCGGAAATAGTCCACTGGTGGAAGCACCGCTTTACGTCGGAATGCATGAACACAGTCTACGATCAAGCATTTGGCGCCAAGATGCCTACGTACAGCACGGTCCTACAACTCGATCGTAAACTACGTGCCTTCCCGGTGCCCCCATTGCTTCAAATAGCCGGTTTCGGGAGTACGGATTCGAGGGCACCAGGCGCAGCGTACGAATCGGTGCCTCTGATCTTACAGCGTCATGTTGTATTAGCCGTTAGGGAATCCAGTGAGTGATATTCAAAGTCTATCTTGCTTCTTGGGAACCCTATTATGGGTATCCTGAATGATTGGACCTTGACAATTTTTGTTTTCCGACCCTCTCGTCCGATGTCGGTCGGGCATTGTCTAATCTCACATGTGTTGCTATACCCTACGGGATTGGCTACATGGGGAACTCTTTCCATTTCAATCATCCCCTCATTACTTCATCGCGTTAGGATCTAGCATAAACTAACGTATCGTTTGTGTAGATCTGTTGTACATGCATCGGGGCTTTTACGCTAGGGCGATTAGCGACCATCCTCGAGATCCACTTGGAAGTCCTTACGGAAGTTCGTTCATCGCGGCATATCGTTCTGCAGGATCTCTCGTTGCTTTGGTCCGGAATATCCATTCTCAACTGAAGGAACTAACCGAGCGGATGTGGTTCTTGTGGACCCATCTCTTCTCATGTTCTGTACGCCCCTTCCTTTCCTCATCCCCTTAACTTCGGCCACCCCACTCTCAATGTTGTATGATCATCATCTAATACTGCTTCGATAGATTATTCTTGGATCGATTGTGACACGATGTCCTGGCATGAGTCTGGCACCATCTGCTCTCGTTCAACTGGATTCTGCATGCGATCTGTTCAAGAAAACGGCACATCTCTTCCACGCCGAGAAAGTTCTGGTAAGAATAACCACCTTCGCTATGATCATCAGTATGACTTACCTCACTTGTATAGGAAATCATGATGAACCTCCGTGAGAGGGCTCATATTGCTCTTCAGCAACATCGCAACTCGCCATCACGACAGAATTCATTATCATCAGAACCATCTACCCCTCATGATGATGAAGACGAACTAGCGATCCTCGGCGGAAAGACAAGACTGGTACCGAAGAAAGAAAAATCAGCCTCGCCCCAAATACCCGACAGGTCACCGACTACGCAAAATCCAATCGTCCCATTGCCACTGTCACAAGCCGATGATCAATCCGTCCACCCATATGTACTCGAGTACCTGAGAACGTTCGTGCCTTCTCAAGGGGCTCAAGTTCACTCTCAAGCACAAGCTGAAGCCCAGATGCAAGCGCATGTTCAAGCACAACAAGCGGCACAGGCCCAAGCCCAAATGCAGATGCATGCATTGAATACGCCTGTTACACCCACATACGACCATCTTTCACATTCCACTAATACCTCTCCCATCTCAAATCACTCAAATCACTTTACGTCTGGTGCACCATACCCATCTGCCTATTCGCAACCAGGGACGTCACAGCAACAACAGCAAATACCGCAGTTCCCTCAGTACTTCCCTGTCTTTGACTATGGCAGCGTGGGGCCAGAGGCGTTTGCGGGTATTTCGACAGAAAATGATCTTGTAGGTCGGTCATATTCACCTGAAGCGAATATGCAGTCGGCCTGGCAAGACTTCGTAGCGCAGATTGGTGGTAATATGTAGCAGTCGATGACCCCTTCTTGATCTCAGTTATTTTGTGTCTTATCGTCCTGGACCGTATTTTTTTTTGATGTAACGAGAATTGGTATTCACAGGTAATGACGTAGTTGCCCCTGGTAGAATTCCCCCTTCCTGTATTATAGCTTTTAGTCTTCGGCGGTACTTTACACACGTTTTTGTTTCATCTCTCAGCTCTCGGTTGAGGTTCTTTTCGCAACATGGCAACGTTGGTCGCGGGTTCCGTGACGTTTTGGGGGGTGCTAAATTTGAAATGAGACATGGGTGAGAGGCGCGTTCCATGAATTTCACGCGTGTTTGGTGTAAGCGCGTGGTTCATGCAGGGCTGTCCTTCGGTGTTAATCACAAACCACAACTCCCGCCCATCCATCGCCTTCTCTTTCATCTAATCCTAACTCCGCGTTCGGTTTGAGTTCCACAACTTGGCCTCCATCCATTCTACAACGACACACTCGGAAGAATACCATCTCGTATAGCCTCGGCTATTCTGCTCAGAAACTAAGATGCCACTGTGTGGTAGCTCATCTGGGAAGCCGTCATTTGGGAGGAATCGACCAGTGTGTACTACCTTCTTTGCTAGACCGACGGCGTTCGGCAGAGTTAAATAAGCATTTTAGATTCAGAGAAAAGTTGTTGTCTGTGGTGATGGTGCATGTGGTATGTACTCATTCGAAGCACTCCTCTGTTCCTGCTAAACCGCTTTCCCTAGGCAAGACATCACTCCTGAATGTGTTCACTCGAGGGTTCTTTACTCAAGTCTAGTATGGTCCCTTCAATATGGTTCTAGCCTACCACTCACCCAATAACGTCGATAGTGAACCGACTGTATTCGAGAACTATGTTCACGATCTTTATGTCGATGATCAAGTTGTTGAGCTGAGCCTATGGGATACCGCAGGTATGTCAACACCGTCTGTTTGCACGCTGAACTATCTTAAACATCCGGTTTAGGACAGGAAGAATTCGATCGACTACGGTCACTAAGTTATGCTGAAACACATGTCATTATGATTTGCTTTTCCGTACGTCCCCTCTCAACATGCCCAATGTCAGCCACTCATACCACCCTCCAGGTCGATAACCCAACATCATTAGAGAACGTCGAAGCCAAGGTTCATTTCGATCAAAAGTGTCTCAGTTTCCTTGTCAATCTCACATTTCCTCTTCGTTACAGTGGATAGACGAGATAATCGAGTACTGTCCAGGCGTCAAGGTCTGTTCATGTTTTCCCCTTGTTAAGCTCAATCCAAATCTGACCTCCAACAGCTAGTGCTAGTTGGTATGTTCCCTACTTCCATTGGCTGAATCGCTTGCCCCGTGCTGACCATCCTGGTCAGCGTTGAAATGCGACCTTCGAGATGATCGAGCGGTGCAAGAACGTCTGTCAAGGTACAATACGCACACAGTCCAATATGAGGAGGGACTTGCTGTTGCAAGACGAATACGAGCTTCAAGATATCTTGGTATGTACCAACTACATTGATCTTCATGAGACGTCGACTCAATTCAACTCGTATGTTAGAATGTAGCTCGAAACATAACCGAGGAGTCAACGAAGTCTTCTATGAAGCCGCTCGAGTATCATTAACGACACGAGCGAAGGGCTCAGGAGGATACTCAGGAAGCAGCGGCTGCGTTATTGCATGACATTTTCTCCATTCTTCTTTTCCTTTCGTCTTTTCTTTCACCTTGCCCCTCATTTGTTTATATTCTTTTCTATTCTCACTTTGCTGTTCACACACTCGTCGTTCTGTACATGTTTTCCAGCTCTGATTGATTTCACCCCCCGTCTACGCATACCTCACTGTACTAACATAGTCCCTGTATTTTGTAGTACCATAATGCGTTCACGTTGCTGCTGTGCACACCTACCCCTCTTCGTTCTCAGGCTTGGATTTTTTGACCGTCAATGCTCTTGATGGGTGTTGGTAGAGAATTTACATACGTTTATATCACTGTCATCGCTGATGATAGGATTCGTATCCCTTACCAGACTCTGCTATTGTATGATGTAGATCGAGGAATACCCTCAGCAACTAATAGTATATCATATATAAACCAGCGTTGGATGGTTGGAGAAGCGATGTTGGCTACAGTATTGATACATCTGTTACCTACAGCACTAACACAACATCTCATTCGAAACGTCCAACACTTTCGTGTTTCCCCCGTCGGTTTTCCTGAGTAGGGCTTCACAGTCAAGAAAGCCACTTATGTAAAACTTGGATTTCTAGATTTCTGCTAGCATGATATTTATGGCGTGCCTGAGTTTTAAGGTCAACCATTTCGTTGAGAAGGAGGGCGAGAACGACCACTGGAATGGTATAATACGTCAGGGGAAGACTTGGGCTAGCGAATCTTCCGAAGCTCTCCCGATCGTGTCAAGTACCTATTATGGGCGCTAGTGGTCGATACACTCTATACGCTAGCCATGGATGTCCTCAAGCGGGGCAAAGCTGCAAAGTCTGCAGCTGCACCCGACTCGTATGTCCTTCTCAACTGATACACTATCTAGTATACTAAAGCATCGTTGCACATAGGCTTGGCGGCGGACTCCTTGTAAATGGCGCTTTTGTGCTTGCCCTCCATGCTGGCAAGCATTATTTCAACGCAGACATTAGCTTCCACAGGACACTATCTGGCGTACTAGCATGGGGGGTGTTGGTATATGCCACTAGGATATGGGCCCGGGGAGAACGCTTTCAGGTACCTCTCCTACCGGTACGTCATTCTAATTTCCCATACTCTCTTCCCGAATTCATTTGCAACAGTGGTCGACGCTATGTATGGGTGCTGGTCTCATATATTTGAACGGATATTCTCTACTCTTTGCGTTAGCTGCACTTCCGATTACAAGGTATGTCATATACGTTGTTGGTCACCGCCCTTGTGAACTAACAAATCGTTCAGGATAATCATCCTCTCTCAAGTACACGCCGTCATTGCTACATCCATCCGGAGTCGTCGATGGGTGAGTTCCCTCAATCGTATTTTAAGTCTAGTACGACTCATTATTACAGACGTCACTCGCAGCTGGATGCGCTGCCATCATACTCTCCTTCACCGCCGACACCAAATCCTCGGAATTTGGAACATGGTCCCTCTTCTCTGCATATGCCGCAGTCGCTCTCCAGTCATCCTGCTATTGGTCGTTTGTCAATGTCCAAAGTCAAGCTGCGCATTCTGTAGAAAGACTCATGGTCAACCTTACAAGTCTCGTCGGAGCTTTCGCTGCTTGTTCTACAATTCATTTGGTCGCATGGATTACGGTACGCATAACACTCAAACTTAGTTTCCCTTCAACTCACACATTGCGTAGGGAATCACGATCCTTCCCTTGAGTGTCATTCCGGACAGACGTCAACTCATCCTAGCCGCTCCTTTGCTTATGTCCTTCCTCCCTCATTCGTTTGGCTACGGTCTTCCAATACGTGACACAACCAAAAGGCTCTACCCCATTCTTACCACTCTAGCTATCGGTCCCTTCCTATTTCAAGAGCATATAGCAAGTCTCGACTTGTTGGCCATCGGCCTGACCATCTTCGGTCAGTTTATCCTCTCTCCCGTACCGCCAATTTCTTTATACCGTATACACAGGAATCTACTCGCAACAATCAAGCTCAGCCGCCTCACTGTCCCAACTTGCTCGAAGCTATATTGCCTCTATCCTCGCGAACCCGGAATCACGCAAGATTTTCTACTTCCTCATGCTCAACATGTGCTATATGCTTGTTCAAATGTTATACGGGATTTGGACTAATAGTCTCGGCCTCATTTCTGATGGTCAGTACACATTTCTCCTTTTTCAGAACGTGCAATTTTGACGGTTGGTGGCGTTAGCTATCCATATGGCGTTCGATTGTCTCGCTATTGGCATTGGGCTCGTAGCATCGGTTATGGCCCACTGGCCGCCGAATGAAAAGTTCACCTATGGGTATGTTTTCAGACTTGTTCATGGTGTTATTCTACTCATATTCGACCATTGTATTATAGGTACAGCCGCATTGAGACCCTTTCTGGCTTCTCGAATGGCATCTTCTTGGTTCTCATTTCCATCTTTATCGTATTCGAAGCCATCCAGAGATTGTGTGTGCATCTCTAATTAACTCTCCACCTAGTCCTAATATGATTCTGCTAGACTCTCACCACCAGACATGAACACGAGTCAACTGTTACTCGTTAGTGGAGTCGGCCTCGCTGTGAATCTGTTTGGCATGTTCGCGATGGGTGGACACCATCATCATGTCCGTACACTTTTGCGCTTGTGACGATACTTCGTGAGCTAAATTGTCGTTGATTCCGCTTTAGGGTGGTCATTCGCATGGTGGCGGACACTCACATGGTCCTAGCCCCGCTGCCCCCAAACCAGCTCCTCCAAAATCGCCAAAACATACTTCGCACAGTCATGACCATGATCACCATGATCACGGCCACGATCACCACGAGGATGAACATGGGCACAGTCATGGGCATGATCATAGCCACCATGACCACGACCACGATCACGAAGATGACCACCACCATGACCATGATCATGGCCACGACCACGGTCATGGTCACTCTCATGCATCCGCTCCTCTCCATACAGAACCGTCCGCGGTAAGTTCATTTCAGTGTCACTTTACGGAAAATGTGATTGACGTACTGCTTTCTAGGATGACCTCGATGACGAGCCTCTGCCTTATATCTATGACCAACCGACTCACGATGAGGAGGACTGTACCGAATCTGAGCACCACCAGCATTCTCATTCTCATGCTCACTCTCATGCCCATTCCCATGCTCATGCTCATGAAGGGCACAGTCACAACATGCGAGGGGTCTTTTTGCACGTCATGGCCGTAAGTGCTCTCAAATATTAATAATACGAAATACAATTGATGATGCTGATGCTTGTTCGTAGGATACCCTAGGCTCAGTGGGAGTGATCATCTCAACTATCCTTATCCAGTTTTATGGTTGGACAGGTTTCGACCCTATAGCCTCACTCTTCATCGCCATCCTCATCGCTGCGAGTGTCGTCCCGCTCATCATGGACACTGGGAAAGTCCTCTTACTCGACCTAGCAGACCAAGCAGGTCCGATAGATCACATGCTAACAGAGGTATGTGCCTACCTTTCTTCCTCCCAATTCTCCATTGACTTCTCTACTTTTCCAGCTCAAATCGAAGAATGGCTCGGCGGAATTCGAAGCCAAACTCTGGCCTATGAACGACACGAACATCGTCGGGTCGCTTCACGTCACCGTAGGGAAGGATCACGGCTCTCAATCATTTAGTCGGCAGTTCGGACTTCAGGGGATCATGGACAATATCAATAGCTGGATGGACGATAAGGTTCATGGACTCGAGGAGGCAGTCATTCATTTTCAACATT
Organism: Cerrena zonata; assembly: GCA_038087015.1. Classification (NCBI taxonomy): domain Eukaryota; kingdom Fungi; phylum Basidiomycota; class Agaricomycetes; order Polyporales; family Cerrenaceae; genus Cerrena; species Cerrena zonata. Next base: position 195,192 of record JASBNA010000059.1, on the reverse strand, counting down.
TGTAACTTATTATTTCTGTTTGAAGCGAAGGTGGATAACAAGCTATTTAGGTAGTGTAATAATTGTGCCATATTTATTCGTCGTCGTGAGTGGAGTTTCGAAGAAATTCTGTGCCCGTTCTCCTTAGTCTAAGACAATCGGGATAAGCAAGGCTCAACTTGCTTGAGTCTACCTAAATGAGACTAATAATCGGGTAGAAATGCTACACGGGCTACGTTTCCGTTCGGCACACATACTCAAACCTCCATCCTAGTCTCTGCGTCAGAAGTACAACCTGCTTCCTTTCTTTGGGCTCAGTCTAAACTCTGAAAAGCTCTTTCAGATAAAATACGGCAATAAGATGCTGGCGAATACTTATGTTGTGTCAAGATCCTTCCACTCGTCGTGGCGTACGAAGCGAGTCATTGTCCTCCGGACTAGCTCGGGTCGGAGGATTGAATCCACGATCAGCTAGAATAGAATCAAGATTTAATCTCTGCATCCAAGCATGGTAGATGCATTCGATTTGTTCGACGACAGGAAATTGAGTTCTCAGCTCTTTCAACAACGTTTCCAAACTACGGGCTGCCTCTTGGCTCACAAACGTAAGAGAAATGATCAGGTTCCGGAGTCTTTTCACTTTCGACCCGCCTGAAGGATAACAAATTTAGGGTGTAGGTGGCTCTCGAGTAAGGGGAGAGTCTGGAAAGGGTACAAATGGACAGTAACATCGGTCGGCTGCAGAATTTTGACGGAGAAAACCTTCAAGTATCGATTTGTGCCAATTTCAGCTAAAATGAAGGCTATCACCATTCATCTAGTTAATATTATACCGTAGTATGTACCGTGACCATCAATATCTGAGTTCGTGCAAAACAGGACAACATACCTGAAATTTAGGGAAGGCACTTCGGACAGCATACCAGGTATTTCCGCGTTTCTTCATGGAGGAGAGAAATTGGTTGATGATCCCCTCTTCTGGGACAATCATCCACATTGAGTTATCGAACATAGCATGCAGAGATGCACCAACTCGTCGGATTTATAGCCATTCTCAGAAGTCAAAGAATGGATATCCACCAAAACATACTGTAGTGTATGTCAGGATTCAGAGAGAGGTGTTTCATGCCCCAATGATATTCAAGGGACGCTATAGATAAATCAGTATAAATGACATAATCCACTGCCCGGTAAGCGGATACGTTTTCGATTAATCATCGTCCTTCGGCAGTAGCCTCGTCTACTCGCTCGCATACCTCCAACGGTATTGTCTCAACCCCTTGTTCTGGCAACTCCTCTAGAGACTCGGATGTGTCCTCACCCCAGTCTAATAGACGTCGAGGAGGGGCTTTCAGCATATCTGAGCTCGAAGGAATCATGGAGTGTTGGAACTTGGAAAGGCGAATCGCGTCTCAAGGCGATTCCGCAGGATGCACGCGAGCGAGTTGACAACGAGGTTTCCGACGGACGATGTTTGATTGAGAACGTCTCTCCCTTCCGGGCAGTGGACTATGTTCATTGTTACGCCAGAAAGCACAAAACTGAGGAAAATTTAGTGAGGAAGATTAAAACATGTTTTGTACTCGAGCTCACAAACCACTGATAGTTGACAACCCTTGAATGGCACTGGGGCATGAAGTATACACATCTTAATCTAGACACACGTTACAATATCTTCAGAGGTGAGGCTTTATTTCGCGTTTTTCAGGCTCCAAACTAATCTTAGGGTTTCTAGCTGGTGCTTCTCTGCATAGAATGTTGGATGGCGACCAATGGATGCTTGTTCCAGCTGAACCCGACGTCATCACAGCCTTTCTAAACTCTCTCGAAAAATATAGAAACCGGAAATGGATACCTGTTCGAGCGAAGTTTCCCCAGTTTGAGGTAACTCCCTACTCTTCCAGGCCACGATATGAGCTCTTTCTAATCTGGTTTGATGAATATTGATATAGCCTCACACGCAATTCGAGTATCAGTTTATTCCTATCTCAAAAAGAATGGAGGAGATTACTATCTCTCGCCAGAACAGTGATAAGACTCCCAAGCAACCTAGCGACGTCACTGTCCATATCTATCCATTCACGACCATTTCCGTCAAGAGCCATCTCCATCCCAAGTTTGTCATCTTGGAAGCTGGTCGTAAGATGCACAAACTAGTGAAACTTATGAAACTGGGTGGGAAATACTTAAGAAAAAACATGGTGAAGGAGTGGGTGGACGACATACGGACTGCCTGGCCTGTCGTCGAAAAAATAGAACGCATCTATGAGGCCTGGATGTACAGACCAAACTTTGGCCACATTCACGAGGACCCGGATTTCAACCCTCCGTACAAACCTAATGATCCTGACGATGATCACCGTAGTATTCGGACTACCCGTTCGAATGTAACACAACCACAGAAGTCAAAGAAGCGGCGTCGTCAGGAAGGGTCACCCACCCGACAGACTCGGAGCCAGACGGGCGGTGCAGGTCCCAGTCGTCAGCATAATCATGCTGATGCGCATTCTAATACCTGCAGCCTCTCTAGAAGGGCTTTGCGGGACTTGGACGAGGATGTGGGAAAGCGGATATGGACAAAGAAAGCGATCGCGTTGTGGTCAGCAGAATCTGCAGCGAATGGAACGGAAGTAGAAGGATTATCCTTGTAAGAAGTGTAAGAATCCCCATGCATAGTTTGCGTTGTGTCATATCCTTTACCGACCTCAGGAAAGGAAAACAGTGTCGGGGTAACATGCAGAGTGGTTACTACTGTACTTTCATATAAAAGAATGTCATCTTACAAACTTCTGCTTGTTAAACATATATCTAAATGGTACAGAAGCTCAGGGCTATGTGACCAGTCTCACATTTGACAGCTACCATAAATTGTGAGTGTTTAAACTTCTACAATCTGTAATAAATTAATTATCACGCCCGATCTGACGAAGGACGCCCCAAATTATTCTGATACTGGGAGCCTTTCCATAGGGATCGTATAGTAGAAAAGCGGATGTTCAAATCCAGGTTACATTTCTCTGCTACACCAACAAGATAATTTGTGAACATTCAATGACTGACAGCTTAGCAGATCAGCACGGCGTTCACGAACTGCTAAACTTAGTGATGGTGAAGATCAGAGTGTTCAGGATCGCATGATAGTCTGAATTCGGGACATCAGTCTATGCACACATATTACCAGCATGACTCGGGCATTTATATTACAAACCTAGATGAGATCCGTACCAACCGGAGACATTTTACGAGGCTTAGGTATACGATAAGTATGTGGTTGACGAGTGAGTTACTTCGAGAGTATACTTACCGAAGTGAGAGATCGCCTGCGTGAACGAGGGAACAAAAAAAAGGGCAGACAACGGAGCCCACATCCGTACGACGGTGTGTTTTAAACAAAGGTATGAGAAACAGCATCAACCGGAGATGCGGACGGAGCATACCTTGAAACGTCTTCATCGAGCCAACGAAACCCTATTAATATTCACGTGGAACGCGACACTAACATTACCACCATATTAGCCAGGTAGTTGTGAAAGCAATGAAGAATAATATATACCTAGGAAGATAACAGAAATCCTCGCTGCTCAAGGCTACTGCGAGGGTCTGACACCATGACATATTTGATAGAATTGGATAACTGGCAAGAAGGTCGAGTATGCTTCCTAAGGTTGGTGGCTGACAGGAATTACAGCCTGCAAGCACGGTGTAATTCTACAAGTATTATGCTCTGACACCTACAGTGTCGTGTGCTCACCACTCGACTGGGACAGTTGGCTACTGGCCGTCACTGTTACTGTTGAGTAGCGATGAAGGTGCAACTGAAAGATTTACCTGAAGAGGCTGAATACTCACTCGTAGTGGTATTACACTTGCACTTCGACTTGTCTGGGCAGGGGGATTGCGCAGAAAAAATCTTCGGTGACATCCCGCACCAGGGTGGACCAACACCTGTGTACGAGAACTGACGGTTGATGAGATATCAGTGGGAGGCCAACCACGCCCCCATTATACCACAATATACTAGCGAAGAGGCATACGTCCACTGTGAGGATGGTGGTTGGAGGAGAAGATGGGAGAAAGTTGCAGAGAGTCGCACACTTATACAGTTTTCGGATGGCCGAGGCTGACACTCAAACTCGGTGCCGACAACTTCTCCGGACCTATTGCTGATAGTGAATCAACTCGCACCTGAGATAGATTGTGAAGGGACATCAACATAATGATAATTAATCCAGAAACGCTACGAAAATTGAAAAAAACAAAAGGATATGCGATAGAAGATTACAACAACGTGAACTATACGTAGGGTAGAGTCATCCAATCAGAATCCGAAGCCAGTCATCGCCTATAATCACGCTCGGTTAGCTTTCATAGAACAGATACCGGGAAGCAAATGAACTTACAGGACCCATGGGCATACCAGTTTGCATGGGCATTACAGGGGGTGCCTGTGTGGGATATCCGTTGCCTTGAGTGAGCATCAATCGTCCACCGAACCCGGGTCCGAGAATAGGTGCTTCGGCTTCCTCCTTCTCCTTCTGAACCTCTTTTTGAGAGTGTTCTTTCACCTGCCTCTCCAATGAGGCGATTTTCTCCACCAATGAGCGTTTCTTCTGAATTTTGTATGGCATGTAGAAGTCATTGAGGCCGTGTTGCCACGAGAGTTCCTCGACAACATCTTCCCTCAGCAAGTCGAAGCAAACGTACAGCATAGCAGCGAAACACTCCTTGTTACCGATGTCGACGAAGTATGAAAGGAGTTCCTCAGTGACTTCGCTGGATGCCGAGGTAGCAGCGGTGACCATCGCGTCCTTGTAGAGCTTGTCTTGCTTCGAGAGTGCAATAGACTCTTCCCATCGTGAGTTTTTCTGTCCAAGAGCCGTGAGCTTTCCGAGCGTTTCGATGGAGAATGATAAGTATTACCTTGTACAAATGAGCGGCGATCCGTCGGAACTCCAAAAGCTCGTGTTGCTCTAGACGTTGAGCTAGAGCAACATTGTTGAAGTTGTCGAAACTGTCTATCGAGTCGCGAAGCGTGTTGTAATCTTCCTCTTCAATAAGCAGATCGTTGTAAGCTTCGTTCACAGCTGTGATGTTGAGCTATAGGAGTATTAGATGAGCTCAACTCAACATAGGCACAGAAGTACTTACGTGTTGCACAGCAATGAGATAGGAGCGAATGAGAGGAATATGGTCGATTTGCCTGAACGTCCTGACAACACGAGAGTGATCGATACGAGGGATGAGAACAGTGAGCAAGTCTGTAAGGAGTGTGGGTTGTTCTTGGAGGTAGAAGGTTAGCGACTTGTAATAGCTAGGGTAAATGCAAATAAGGTCAGTAAACAGAGAATCATAATGAGCACACGTGACATACATCTCAATGTTTGCAACTCGGACGATGGTATCCTTGAACTGGTTGTGCTCCCAGGCATCTGCGGATCGCTCAATCATAGCAAGAGCAGCATTGTCCTATTTCGGATTTGAGTCTATGCACGAACTACGAAACTAAATAGAGCACTTACGAATTCGTCGTACTTGATGTAGAGGAAGACAAGTTCGGGCCACAGGTGTGCGCGCTCAGTGGCCTTGATGACCTTTGGAATGTTGATACGGGAGACGAAGAGCTTGAGATGCTCCATGACTATATGCAGTAATAAGAAATATGGGTATGGTTGTTGTACGAATCAACTTACGTTTCTCTGGCCGGTATTTGCTGTAGAGAATAGCAAGCTCGGTGAAAATACCCATATGAGCCCGCTCAAGAGACAGAGCAGCCTCCAGCAAAGCAAGGATTTCGTCGAAGAAGCCCTTGTGTTCGTAGAGCTGAACGATAGCAGGAAGTTCCTCTGCGTGTACAACGATGTTGAGACCACAAATTTGCGCCTATACAAATCCTCATTAGACAATAGAGAGGTAAGTCGGATAAAACCCCATACCAATCGAAACTCTTGCTTCTCCAAGCAAGCAGCGTGAACTTGTTTCCACACTCTGTAACAGAGATCAGTCTCCAGATACGCTAAACGCAAGAATCAACTTACTGAGTGTTACCAGCCTTGCGAGCACTCTCAACGGCTGCCTGGTTTTCACCAAGGTAAATGAGGGTGGTAGCTAAACGAGCCCAGTTCGAAATGCTTGTGAAGAGTAATTTGGCGGCTTGGTAAAGCTCATCCTCGAAACATTTCTCTCCAACCTCCAAAATATCGGCGACGTTGGTCATGCCGAGGAAGTCCTCCATATCGTGTAGACGGTCGGTCTTAGCATATGCATATGCCAGCTCTGTGTCGATCTTGGGCTCACGCAAGGTCTTACGAGCCATCTGGAGATACCGAACAAGGTCATCATGTTTACCAGCACGGCTTGCAATCTCAATGACTTCAGCGTAGTTCGAAGGGTCCGCAGCCTTGATGTACGAGTCTAGTAAACGTCAATTAGAGAAGTAGGGGAAAGGTGGGAATCTGAATACATACCAATAGCTTCCTTGATACGGATACCGTCGAGTTGAGCTTTGGCCAAGCGGCTCCAAACCTCCGGCTTGTTAACCTTGTTGGCATACTCAACACCACGGTCAAGAGACACGATGTGTTCAACAAGAACGTTGATAGCACTAGCGTGGTCTTCGTACTTCTTGAAGATGAGGAATGCCTCTTCGTAGAGACCGTGTTCAATGGCAATCCTAGCGATCTCAGCAATGTCGTAGTTCTGGAGCTTATCAATGTAGCCCACGACCTTGCCCTTGTCGGCACGGACAGCAGTCAACATCATGAGGTTCTGCAAGTTCTTGTTATCGCTGAAGGGTGAAGGCTCCAAGATAATCTTCTCGAGCAACTCAATGAGCTCAATGGGCAGATCAGCAGACAAGAATGCTTTGACAGTGACAGAGACGTCGTCAGGATCGGTGCACTCGGGAACAGCAGTTGCAACAATTTGGTCGATAAGCTGACGGCGGTGCATATTGTCGGGACGAAGGACCTGGGTCCAAAGCTCGAGCTGACGACGCTTGACGAGGTAGCGAGCTTGTTGCTTGAACATAGAATTGTCGTTCGTGATCGTAATGAGCTCATCGTCACAGAAGCCTTTGGCGTACGCGATATATGCAAGGTAGGGGTCGCGAGCTTCACAGAATTTACCAACAACAAGGGGCTCGTACAACTACACACCACGGTTAGCGCGATACTCATGGTCAAAGTAAGGTAAAACGTACGTTGTTCTCCTTCAAGAACTGCTCGGGGTTGCTGTTACTATCGATGTAAATCTTGGCCAAAGCGTTGTACACAGCGGGGTCTTGACTGCCCTGTTGGACGCGAGTTTCCAACCAAGGCAAAATCAACTTCAACCTGTTACGAGTCTCAACCTCATGGACAAGTTCATCAATCGAGAAGTTTCCGGGAACGGAAGCCAAGAGAGACTTGATAGTAGTCTCATCACAGTCGACATCAAGTAAACCACCCATAACTTGAGGAGTTCTGGAAGAGTTGACCCGCTGAACATAGACTTCGATGAAGCTGGTCAAACCATTCTGGTAGAGATAAAGCACCAGATCGTGAACAAAGTCGAATCGGTCGCAGACAATGATGAGAGGAAGCTGGTCTGACAGCTTAGCCTCCTTGAGGAAGTTCTTGACCTTCTCGGGATTGTAGTGGTTGCTCTCACGACAGATACGTTCGACTTCGCGGATTTGACCAGTACGGACGGCAGCTTGGATGTACTTGAAGTGGACTTCAGGGTCCTGGCTGAGGTTGACGATAGAACCGAGGTAGTAGTAGAGACCCTCAAAGGTCTTGAAGGATTCGAACATCTCGATCAGTTTAACGGGACCAAGAATGTCAGAGTACTTGGTGGCAATTTGGATCACAATCTGGAGGTTTTGACGGATATTGACCTTGAGCATTTCGTTCATACAAGCAAACGATTGTTCGGTTGTCAATCGACTGAAGTAGTTGACGATCCACTATGGGTGATATTAGTGAAGGTAGTTCATATCAGGTATAATCCACGTACGTCCGCCTGGAACATGGTAGTGTGGACGACCACACGCTTAATGTCAGCCAAGTCCTCATAGTGTTCAAGAGCCTAAAGCGAAGAGTTTAGTGTATATTTAAATGACATAATAATAAAATAGCTCACTCGTTGGAGCAAACCGGCCTTCTCACAAAGGTTAGCGACTCGTGGACGATCGTAGTGAGTAAACATCTCATTGCCAAGAATGGCATCAGCGACCTGAGGAGCATGAACGAGGTTCATCTCCAACAAACGTGTTTGCAAATGACCCTGCTCAGGCTTGTTCTCCTTGAGCGCGTCGAGCAAGAAAGAAGTGGCCGGTTGAATCATGTTTTGTGACATGAAGATATCGACCACCCTCTCAACATCCACCATAGCACCACCCTCGTCGTTAACAAGTTGCGCAGCAAATTCAGCACCCTTCTCGGGGCTTGTTCGCATAACGTGCTGCAGCAAGCTAACGTAGTCAGGAGTGTAGCCGACTTTCTTGGCGTACAACACGATCTTGTCTGTTTGACCAGTCTCAGCGAAACAAGCGATGACCTTGTTAGGAACGTTGGCGCGGAGGTAGATGCTGAGAGCGAGTGTCATATCATGAACACGGACAACGTCACCAAGTTCCTCGCTGCATGTAAGCTAATTTCAATATTAGTACAATTCCAACGATCGAGACAGTATAACCAACCTTGTTCTCCTTCAGCCACTTCTCAAGAAGCTGCTTCCTGCCCTGCTGCAATACGGGCCGTGCAAGTTCAAGAGACTCCAGGTGGTTGAGTTCTCCCTTCTCAAGCAAGATACCGAAGTACTGGAGAATAGGTGAAAGACCACCGGGTGGTGCAGGTGCCTGCTTGAACGACTCGATGACCTGGGCAGTTCGCAGAATACCCCTGGGGGAGTTAGCAGCAATCTTGGCGGCCTCGCTGAACTGACCGCTCTGGAAGAGTTGTTGGTATTGCTTGACGTAGAGATCATCAGCGCCGGGAAGGTTACCCCTGCTCGCAAGCTTAAATGCGAGTTCCGTATTATTGAGGGTGTTGAGGATGTATGGAATGAGTGTCTGCTCGTCCACGCTGACACTCAGAACCTGACCCTTCTTGTTAACACCAATCATACCGTTCGATGCTTCGTGTTCCGCAGTTACGAAGATGGTTTCTCCGGAAATTCGGTTCATGTAGATGCAAGTGCCGGATTCCAAGTCGTAAAGGTGGATGAAGCCATACTTCGTAACGAGATAGACGATTCCGTGCTTCTTCGAAACTTGCATTGCGACAGGGAAATCGTTGTTAGCTTCGGGAGGGAAGTAAACGTCAACAGCTTTCTTCGAGAATGGCGGGTCCGGGGCCGTGTGGTCGATCTCAACAATGTGTAGCTATCGCAAATTAATTAGTAGATAGTTTGAATACACAAATACAATTGACAATGCACCTTAGCACCAGTCGCGGTTCGAACCGCGAACGTGAACAACTTGGTCTTGTTCTGGTGACCATCCAACTTGACCTCAGCAAACGCAGCGGCATGGCCTTCAATCGGTTGGGAAACACCCCTATCCCTACTGTAAAGTTGCATAGCACCCTTTACTTTGAACGCAGACGGGTTAGTTGTGTTGCCGGAGATACCAATAAGCACCAGCCATTTCTCGTCGGCGCTGCTGCGGTAGTTGATGATTTGAGCACCAACAAGGGTTGGATGACGGTCGAAGATCTTCTGTGGAGGCGAGGTGCTGTCGGCTGCTGACCAGTGGTATACTGACGTTTCGGTGACGATGCCAATGGTCGTATCTGAAATCCACTTCCAGAAGACAATTTCCGAGTCGTTGAGGTGCGACTTGATCTTCGACTTTGCTTCGAGGTTGAAGATTTGGATTGTTCGTTGTGCTATACTCCAGAGTTAGTGTGTGTGAGGTAAGATAAAGCTACAGGTACGTACACTTCAAGGCAAGGATCTTCTTGTGCGGGTGCATGAGGGCAGAGTCAGCAGTAATGGGTCTGCGCATGACATTGTTGGCGTCGGCGAGGTCGACAATAATGACTTGATCCTTGTCATTCTGTTTCTCTCTTATACAGATATAGTGGTCCGACTCGAGTGTGAGTGTCTATAGCATACATTCCATGTAAACACGTCAAGCACCAGGGTATGACGAATGCACTTGCCTGGAATGAAATGGACGCGGGTTGGACACCCAAGCTAGAGAGCTGGAGGTGTTCACAGAACGAAATGGGTTTTGAGTAGTCCATGATGGTAGAAGGGAAGAAAACACGTCGAGCCCGTCGTCGTCGAAAACCACGTAGGTACAAGTAGGAATTAGAGAAGTGCTATGCCGTGTCGGGCGCTCACAAACTCACTGGCAACACCGGCGTCTCGCTCCATCACATAGATCGTCCACTTTCCCCTCAACCCACCAGTACTTGCGTTCACAGTGAGGTACAGTACAATCTGCATGTACGGTAATCCATTGTAGCCCATAAAATACTCTACAACGTGCCCGAGGCCATACACAAATAATAAATGCAACTACCCTACTCTTCTGCTAATGCAAGCGCCTGCTCCAAATCGTCGTCCGCCATCAACGCTGCCGCAGGCGGGGCATTTCCGTAGTATATTCGTTGGGCAACAATTACTATACACTCACAGTTCAGGGTGATGAAACACTAGCGAATTCATACAGGGAAAAACGTACCGCAATCAATAGAGAGCTGAAATATGGCGCAGACCTTGAACGGCAATGGTGATTCTTGTAGGAAAAAATACACAGCTCTGAAACCATTCGTGAGCTACAATCATCCGAACGAAACGGTTCTGAATACGTACTTGTAGCTGTCACCACCAAACCAGCCCAATAGTGTGGACATTCGGAAGCCATACAACGATTTCTGCTTATAGTTGCTGTGTAGATTCAAAATATCAGACACAAATCTTAAAGGCAAGAACTATACCCGTACCTGACGAGCTGAGGAATAGGTAACGTGCTTTCAAGGCCAAGAGCAACGAACCCAAGTATTGAAATATAAATGTCGGACTGTCCGAAAACAAGATACAAGATGGCTTGACAGAGACTAGATACAGTTGTCAACGTATGGAGGGAGGCAAGCATGACGGTCACCTACATGAACCCAGCCAAGAATTCGACATATTGGGAGAAATTCTGCCATTGCCAGAAGGACAGTGGTCGTGCAGACGCGCCCACACCGTCAGAGCTATGCCGAGGTCGATATAATATGCAAATGTATAATAGTGTCAACTAATGGAAGAGTTCAAAATCAGAGATAATCTTGCGAAGCTGACGACATACCTGTGCGACTATCATGAATAATGACTGGAATAACAATGCGAATTCGAAATGGTTTCCGAGCCAAAAGAAACATCTGGTGATGTTCGCTAGTAATCTACATAACTTGATGTTGGCTATATAGATGGAGACAAAGATATATTGACTCACAAGATAGCGCAAACGTCACGAGAGAAGCCAGTAGCATCTCTATGAACAGGAACTTAGAACTCAAATGGTAGCCAGCGTAGTGTATGGCGTACTTCTTGCGTAAGATAGAATACGTCTGGTCGGCATATACAAGAGGGGGACCCACAGCCATTCCGATCGAAGCCAGTGTGGACAGCCATTGTGGTATCATTGAAGTCTCAATATGTGCAATACCAAATCGTGAAGTCGTGTTTACCAGGGAAGCAATTTAGTGACAGAGAAACAGAAGATTACGGGCTCTAGCAAGCTTTAGTTTATAACAGACACTCGGTGTTGTGGAAGCAGTATGATAGCACGAACTACGAAAGGAGACGTGGCGGATGTCGTTCAAGGTGTCAACTTCGAGTTGAGACATGACTACAAGGAGTTGAGCGCTGAGCGCCAAGTTATCCCGAGGCGAAAACTTCCCGGTCCCCCCAATAATAGCACCTTACACAAGTTCGAGGGCATACAGCCGTAGAGAACCAATAAATGAGAAATATAGGTACATCATTAATTGAACGTATCAAGAGTACAGGTAACAGAGGACTCATAAAACTTTACTATTGCGCAGAAGTATCAATCCAATTCAGAATATCTTGCCGCTTTTCCAACCGGGCCTTATTCTGCCTCGCCAGGAATTGTGGGTATGAAAGCCCAGCCACCATATCCATTGCGTCGTCTAGTGTCATTGTGTTAGATGCCAGAGCCAAAGCCCGTGCTCGATCTCGTTTTTTGATAATCGCCCTCGAACCAGTAGTGGTATGACATGGTACTGCTTCAGTATCTGGCCTGTCCCATACATCGGAGGCTTTCCAGGCGTCTTGAGATGTCTTCGTACCAAATCGTGTTAGCACTGCTGCTCCATAGCGATAATGGAGGAGTAAACCGGATGGGAGAGATCGACTACTAGGGTCCAAGAATGTCGCGACTTTATTGTTAACGGCACCGCGCGTACTAAGCGTTTCCACCATTTCCTCGTCGTGGATTAGATATTGGAGGGTGTATTGAACTCCGTGGGGGTGTTGATGGTCTCTGTCACTACGAAGATTGACGCATGCCTCTGGAATGTCGTTATGGTCGAGCACTTCATTTGGTGTCTGTAGCTGATCATGAGTAGAATAAACTGAGCATAAAAGTCATACCCTACCACTAAAACTGCAACAAAGCCGCCATCGAATTCGATGTGAAGACATGAGTATGCAGTGAAGGCATTCCGTACATCATTGATGTCGTCGAGGTCCTGAGGACCCCTGCAGGACCGCACGATCTGTTGTAGCCGCTATCCACAACGATCAGCCCACCTCGACAAACTCAACTTATCTCTGAACCTATTACTCCCTACCCGCCAACCCTTATTTTATCCTTACTATACTTCCGCCTTATCACTCGTTAATATGGCCGAATCTCAGGAACCATCAATGCCAATTGACGATCCCCTCGCTCCACCCTCTACATCCAATCTCGATACTACTACTACATCCCCTCGAACCGAAAGTTCAACCCGCCAACTTGTTGACACCTTCGTGGACCTACTTCAACAGATCCAGACCCAACCGGACACTAGCACCAACGAAGAAGGACTTAAGCAAGCTTTCGCTAAAGTCTTATCAAGCACTAGTGCCCCACGCGCCGATACTTCCGCTGACCGCATGAAGGTTTCATCACCCGATGATTATGAAGGCGCCCAGGACAAATTCGATGCGTTCTGGCATAGTCTCAACATGAACTTCATGGCTGATCCCTCTCGCTTTAGTCGCGGTGATTGGGTAACTAAACGTATCATCTTTACCTTATCCTACATGAAGAGAGGACGCGCGGGCACTTGGGCTCAACAGTACTACAAGAAGGTCATCGCCAATCCGGTAGGCTGGGATCAATTTGAAATGGATCTCAGGGAAACCTTCGCCGACCCGAGCCCCGCTACGACGGCCCAGACTAAGATCCAATCTATTCGAATGACGGGTTCCTGTGACGATTACTTACTGTTATTCGAACAGTATGAAGTCGATACGGGTTACAACGACACTGCCCTCCTTAAGGAATTCAAACGCGGACTCACTCTCGAACTTCGCGAGTCAGTTGCGAAGAGTTACCCTGCCCCCTTCTCCCTTAGGCAGTGGAAGACTCGCGCTCTTGCAATCGATCGAGAACGTCGCACTTACGAAGCAGAAGAAAAGATGTTTCGAGCCCCTCGGATTAACAATGCTACTACCTCCGCATTCCGACCTCCTCGCAACAACCCTTCCAACAACCCGTCTGTTGTACACAACCACGTTCCCAACCCTACTTCACATGCTCCTACCCGAAAGGACGGAACCGGCGTCACTTTTGGTGGAGCAGGTGAACCGATGGATCTAGACCGAATGCGTAAGGAAGGCCGATGCTTCAAGTGTGGCGAACGCGGCCATCTCGGACGTAATTGCCCCCAGAACGAAAAATTTAGCGTTAGACAGCTAGCCTCGATGCTTTCAGAAGAGGAAATGAAAGAGTTGAAGGAGATGATGTTCAATGGGGAGAAACCGGAGGACAAGAAGGATTTTCCCTAAAGCCGGGAGTGAGCGCGACCTCACCGGCTCAGAGTCGTATAGTTGAAGATGACTTCCTTAATGTTAACTCACACTATATGGCTCAAAAGCGCAGACGACCGAATGGTCCTAAGAGTTGGACACCGGAATGGGTCCTAGAAAGAATCCTAGAAGATACCCCTCGTGCTATTGGTATCCTACGTATTTGGGTACACAAGAAACGCGAAGGTGAAGCAACTGACGAAATCCTTAAGACGATTCGTAAAATCGATCGGGAAACCGCCATCTGGACGTTACTAGAGCTATCCCAAAAAAAGCACTATATTAGAGGCCGGAAGGGGAACCAAACCGACCTCGCTGTCACACTCCAGAACCCCGGCGATCAGCGAAAATTCACCGTACCCGCCTTATTGGATAGTGGATGCACCGGATCTTGCATCGACGCTAAATTCATTCAGGAACATCGAATTCCCACGAAGAAACTTCCACGCCCCATCCCTGTTTACAACGCCGACAATTCTTTTAATTCCGGTGGTCCTATTCGGGAATACGTCGAATTTCGAATGACAGTTGGGGATCACGCAGAGAAGATCCTCCTGGGCGTGACCAACTTAGGAAAAAGTTCAATGTTTTTGGGACACGAGTGGCTCACCTTTCACAACCCTGTTGTGGATTGGCGAGCCGGAGAAGTTAAGTTCTCCAACTGTCCAGAAATTTGCGGTCACGTTCGCTCACTCCCTTTCGGTCCCGATGACGTCGAGACAGAGGACTTACCTTATGACGATCCGGAGGATCGCATTGAGGAGGGAGATAGAGTGTTCGCACTCGACTGGACTGGGTACATACACTCAAAAGCCGAATTCGAAATATGCTCCCATACTACAACGTCTATCGAACTCGCCGAAAAACAATATCAACAGAAAGAAAGGTTGCCGTTTGAGAAGATTGTACCTGAGACGTATCACGATTTTCGAGACGTCTTCGCGAAGGAATCGTTCGATGAATTACCGGACCGACGTCCCTGGGATCACACCATTGAGCTTACACCAGGCGCCAAGCCTGTAGATTGTAAAGTCTACCCGCTATCCCCGGAAGAACAACGAAAACTAGACGATTTTCTGGAAGAAAACTTACGCTCGGGCCGTATTCGACCATCGAAATCCCCAATGGCATCCCCCTTCTTCTTCGTCAAGAAAAAAGATGGATCCTTAAGGCCCATTCAAGATTATAGGCGATTAAATGACATCACCATCAAAAACCGTTATCTGCTACCTCTAGTGCAAGATCTGATCGGTAAATTAAAAGGAGCTAAGTACTTCACCAAACTTGACGTACGTTGGGATTACAACAACGTTCGGATCAAGGAAGGTGATGAATGGAAGGCGGCCTTTCGCACGAATCGAGGTCTCTTCGAACCCTTAGTGATGTTTTTCGGGCTTACCAACTCTCCCGCCACGTTCCAAACAATGATGAACGATCTATTTCGAGATCTCATTAATCGAGGCGTAGTGGTGGTATACCTTGATGACATTTTAATTTTCACTAAGACCTTAGAAGAACACCGTCAAGTTACCCGAGAAGTGTTGCAAATCCTACGCGATAACAAGCTATTCCTAAAAGATGAAAAATGCGAATTCGAGAAGTTAGAGACCGAATACCTCGGAATGATCATATCCGAGGGGACGGTAGCTATGGACCCTACTAAAGTGGAAGGTGTACGGACGTGGCCTAGGCCCTCTTGTAAAAGAGACGTACAGGCATTCTTAGGGTTCACCAACTTTTATCGACATTTCATCAAAGACTATGGCCAAATCGCCAAACCTCTTATGGAATTAATGGGTAAAACCGATTGGAAATGGTCTAGTGATCAGGAACGGGCCTTTCAAGATCTTAAACACCGACTGATTAGCGCGCCAGTCTTGGCCATACCAAACGAGATTGATCCCTTCCGTTTAGAATGCGATGCATCCAACTTTGCCGTAGGAGCCGTATTATCTCAACATCAGCAGGGAACATGGAAACCAGTGGCCTTCCTGTCCAAAGCCATGAACCCCGCTGAACGCAATTACAAGATATACGACAAGGAACTACTGGCGATCGTTACCGCTCTTTCGGAATATCGTTACCTACTCGTGGGAGCTAATCATGACGTCGAGGTCTGGACCGATCACAAAAACCTCAAGTACTTTCGAAAACCCCAAAAGTTGAATCGTCGCCAAGCTCGATGGGTCTCCGAGCTAGCGGATTACCACTTCTCCTTGCAACACAAACCGGGTAAACTTAACGGTAAAGCCGACCTACTCACTAGGCGAGCCGATCATGATCGAGGTTTGCAAGATAACGAAGGTGTCATCCTCCTGAAGCCTTACCATTTCTGGCAACATCAACTAGCTGTCGATCTAGAGGGTCCCGTCACCGACTTAAAGGACAAATTGAAGAGGGTTAAGAATAACCGGGATAGGGAAGTGGTGAAAGCGTTATTAGAGAAGAACGCCGAATGGAAAGAAGAAGATGGAATTGTTACTTGGAAGGAACGAATCTACGTCCCGAAGGATAAGAAGTTGAGGGAAGACATTATACGAGAACATCACGACTCGGTTCTAGCGGGGCACCCGGGAAGGTACAAAACTCACGAGCTTATCCTTTGCGACTACTGGTGGCCCGGTTTACAACGAGACGTACGGAAGTACGTTGACGGTTGCATTGCGTGTCAACGAACCAAGTCGCAGCATGGACGAAAAACAAACCCTCTCTATCCTCACAATGTTCCCGAAGAGAACTTTACCACTATGTCGGTCGACATCATCGGTCAATTACCCAATTCGGAAGGATATGACGCAATTCTCAATATAGTGGACCTAAAGAGCAAACGATTGTGGTCCATTCCCACGCACTACGATCTCGATGCGGCCGGCTTCGCACGCGTGTTCATTGAACGTGTATTCCGAGACGTCGGCCTACCCCACAAGATTATCAGTGACCGTGGACCACAATTCGCCGCTAAGTTCATTCAAGCCGTATACAAGCTATTGGGAATTAAATCTAACCTCTCGACGGCTTACCACCCGCAGACCGATGGACAGACAGAACGAGTTAACCAAGAGGTCGAACAATATCTTCGTCTTTTTATTAACCAGAGACAAAGTGATTGGTCCCACTGGTTACCTCTAGCTGAGTTTTCTTACAACGATCGGGTTCATTCCTCCACTGGATATTCGCCGTTCTTCATGACGTACGGGAAACACCCCTGGAAGGGGACTAGTTTACCATGTTCCACACATAATGCCACGGCTCAGGAATTTGTCGCACATATGCACAAGGTTCAGGAAGAAGCTTCTAGTGCGATGAAATTGGCTCAAGAGATGATGAAGAAGTATTACGACAAAAAGAAAGGAGAATCTCGTGACTACAAAGTGGGCAACTTAGTATGGCTAGAAGGGACTAACATTAGGACCGATCAGCCGATGAAGAAGCTCGGGGACAAGAGGTTCAGACCGTTCAAGATCTTAGATAAGATTGGTCCCGCTGCCTATCGCTTGGATATCCCGAGGAAGTGGCGCGGTATTCATCCGGTCATCAATGAGGGATTATTGACACCATTCAAGGCACCCAGTTTCGAATCTCAACCCAAGGTCAACCCCGTCGACGTTAACGTAGATCCCGGGAAGGAGGAATGGAAGATCGAAAAGGTTGTCGATTCACGTGTTAAGGGTCCTGGACTCCAATATCTCATCACTTATGAAGAAAAACCACGATACGAAATGGAATGGCGGTCTCGGACCGATCTTTTGACGAAGGTTCCTCATTTAGTAGAAGATTTCCACAAGACCAACCCCTCCGCTCCCCGTCCAATATTTTTGAAGATTCCTGGGAAGATTCGTTTTAAGTATATAGAAAACCTCACACGACCCACTAATATTCCTATTACTCTCTATAATTGGGAAGATGGCACTTATCAACGCGTACAACATCCGATTGCGAGGACGCAATCCTTAGAGGGGGGGTAAATGTCACGAACTCCTCGGATATCTCGGTCCACCTTCCTTATCCGTCCCGCGCACGTGCCGCCATCCGCTCCTTTCCTTCCGTACCGCTTGCGTATCGTAGTCGATCCGTACTCAGTTCCGACTTGTAGTATATCCGTTCCGCATGTATTGGTAGTATAAGTACGTTGTATACATCGTCGAGGAACTCCAGCTTCGAGCTGGTCTTTACTCCGACTTCTACTCGACCTCCTAGTCTGACTGGCTCCCTACTTTCACTCGATTACCTTATTCGTCCATCCCTGATCCGAACCCTCGTGGCCTAGGCGCTCTATGTGTTGTTGTTGCTGACAGTCTACCTCAACAATATCGGTTGCCTACCGAATTTTCTCGAGTGAAATGTATGATGTGCATATGCCTGTAAAAACGTCCTAAGCCTGTGAATATACAGTTACCATCACGCTCAAGCAGTTCGTCGTCGAATATCATTGGCGGGCAATCACTCAGATAGGAGGCTGAAGTTTGTGACTCTGTATGAGTTTCAATGGCATCCAAGTCTGTTAACAGTAGCGGAAGCGATTATATTATCTTGTATAAACTTGAAATGTAGTTGACTGAATCACTAATCAAAGTCCACACTCACCACGGGATAAGAAGTAGAGCACATCGTTGGGAGAGAGGGTGGCATCGTCTTCCAGGACTTTGGCGATGGAGGTGGGGGGTTGAACGAGAATATTGCCATGTACATGTAAGATTGCCCATGCTACATATCGAAGCCATTTGACAGGGAAACGGCAGATGCTTTGGATGATATAGAGCGGGATTTCTAGCTGTATGTACTTCTCTTCTGTTGAATGATCGACCTGAATGTTTGGGAGATTGAAGATGATAAATGCATCTGTGTTTTTGTCCATGGTGATGCCAAGTTGCAAGATACAGTACTACATATATAGTTTCGTTCTAGCCAGAAAAAAAGGAGTCATCCTAAATGTCTTAGTATGTTGTGATCGGAAACTGGGAGAGTTTGAAGGTGAATCTAAAACAGGAAGGTGTCGTGTTTGCCGACGCCAGAGCGGAAGACATACATAAATTTACAAAAAATGAGATATTCGCGAGCTCCAGCTTTTATACTGTTTTACCACCGATCTCCCGGCAGGTCAGGGCAAAGCCATCTCCATGTGAGCAGGTTTTGAACCTTGGGTCGCCTCGCGCCATAACTACGCCAACAGAGGGAGGGGCTCCCCGAGTCCCCGGAAGAAAGCCGGTGAGCTTGGTCTAGGTTGCTGCAGCCCCCAGACCACTTGCGCTAGCATCTCATGATTTATATCTATATAAACCGACTTATATTACTTCCTTTCCATGACTTGGTGTAGGCTAGGGTGGATTGAAGAGATGTCAGACTCAGAAATATGGCTCGGTTGCGATACGATGGTAGAGGGCCTACAGATCACCACAGGGGATATTGATAATGACGACAGACGAGACGATTCATGAACCCGATTTAGTACATTGTTGGCGAGCCAACGCGAGAGACAGTAGAGTGGAGAGTGGGCGTGAGTTACCTTCTGCACAAACAAATTTGGTGGAAATATTCATGTCGAGGAGACACCAATCCCGAAAATCGTATGAAAAACCTCCTTGAACATGCAACGGTCGGCAGTGTATCCAATAGGCATGTTGTCACTTACATGATACAATTCGTCAGTTTCATGGGAAGGAAGAGGGGGTGTTTGTTTCGATTGCGTTCCGTACCACTGTATGTTCTGTCCAACATAGGGCTCCGCCCTGAGGGAACAATAAACTCGGATTTAATAATAATAATAATAATAATAATAAAATGATACAATTCGGGTGTAGTGACAGGACTGTTATTACATCCATGAATGTTCATAACACCTATTTGTGCATCAAGACCACCGGAGGATACTGGCGCGGTTATAACACTAAAAGCAACACGAGCATCAAGATAATGTAAGTGAATAACAGTGACACAATCGAAACCTACCCGAGTCTCTTCCAACATAATACAATGGGCCGAGAGCAAACAGCCACAGAGAACAATTGAATGGAAAATATAATACGACATTAATTGAACATAACAGTAAGCGTACAGGGGACTTATCGGAAACTATTGCCCGGAAGTATTGATCCAAGTCTGAATCTCGAGTCGTCTTTGTTGCCAGGCTCTGTTTTGTCTTCCACGTAGTTGTTGGAACGATATGCCTGCCATGAAGTCCATCGCCTCATCCATGGTCATCCTGTCAGATACCAGAGCCAAAGCCCGTGCACGCTCTCGTTTCTTGATAATCGCCCTCGGACCAGTATGGGTATGGGATGGCACTGCTACAGTATCTGGCCTATCCCATACATCGGAGGCTTTCCAAGTGTCTTGAGATATCTTCGTACCAAATCGTGTCAGCACTGCTCCGCCGTACCGGTAATGAAGGAGTAAACTGGATGGAAGAGGGTTGACTAGAGGGGTCCAGAAATGTGGCGACCTTATTGTTAACAGCACCGCGCAAACCAAAGCGTTTCTACCATTTCCTCGTCTTGCGTCAGATATTGAAGAGTGTACTGAACTTCATCGGAGGGTCGCTGATCACTGTTTGGAGGAGCGGTGGTTGCCTCTGGAATGTCGTTATGATCGAGTATATCATTTGGGGTCTGCAGTTGACTATGAGCAAACCAAACTGAGGATAGGAGTCATACTTTACCACTAGGATTACAACGAAGCTGGAATCGAATTCAATATGGATTGATCTGTACGCAGTGAAGGCATTCCGTACATCATTGATGTCGTCGAAGTCCTGAGGACCCCCGCGGGACTGTACGATCTGTTGTAACCGCTGTTCAGTCACAAGGATCAGCCCACAGACGACCTGAATAGGGCTAGCGTCGGCTGCCTACCGGATTTCCTCGAGTGAAGGGTATGATGTGCATATTGATCTTGAAACGTTTTAGGCCGGTGAATATACAGTTACAGTCACGCTCAAGCAGTTCGTCGTTGAAAATCATTGGTGGGCAGTCACTCAGATAGGAGGCTGAAGTTTGTGAGTCTGTATGAACCTCAGTGGCATCCAAGTCAACAGTGGCGGAAGCGGTTATATTATCTTGTATAAACTTGAGATAGAGTTGACTGAATCACTAATCGAAGTCCACACTCACCACGGGCCACAAAATAAAGTACATCACCGGGAGAGACGGGTAGCATCGTCTTCCAGGACTTCGGCGACGGAAGTGGGGGGTTGAATGAGAACATTGCCATGTACATGTAGGATTGCCCATGCTACATATCGAAGCCATTTGACAGGGAAACGGCAGATGCTTTGGATGATATAGAGCGGGATTTCTAGCTGTATGTACTTCTCCTTTGCTGACTGATCGACTTGAATGTGTGGGATATTGAAAGTGATAGGCGCATCGATATTTATGTTTTCGGCCATGGTGGTTTGCAAGATCGAGGAGCGCCAAGATTTTTCAGAATTCGATCGCCGTCATAGCGGATTCAATTTTAGGACCCCTCGTATTTGGTCATTATACTATTGCTCGTGTCTTCTCTTGTATTATCCCAAGAATTTAATCATCTTATGCTGCAATCCTACTGCAATTTGACGGGATCTCATTTCGTATCCTACTGGTGTTTTCAATGATAGAACCTCTTTTTCATGTTGTAGTACGGTGCGTCGTGATGCTACCAAAATAGAGGTGATCAAATCATAGGTGTGAAATTCCCCTCCGACTTCGACAAGAGGTGCAAATGATCATGTCGTTGCTATACGGCCACGTATCCACTAAACTCATACACATGCATACGCTACCACCCAAAGATTAAATCAGAAACCTGACCCAGCATACCTTTACTCGGAGTATCTTGTTGAGAAGCCCCAGGTGTACCCATGAACCCGGTAAATCCTTCACCAGGCTTCGGTCCACCGCCTCCAACAACAGGAGCTGGAGTACCACCCTTCCTATAGGCCGACGCAGATGGAGCCAAGCGGATGGGCGTACCGACACTGGGACTGCCGGGGATATCATGTCGTGTTAAAGCTAGGTGATTGGATGAGAAGGAACCCGGAGTGGGCGAGAAAGTCGAAGGCGGGGGCGGGAGTGCAGGAGGAGAGGAAGAGAGCATGTTGACATCTGGGCTATTGGGATCAGATAATGAGAAGTTTGGACGAGCTAGCGGAGCACCGAGGATGCTTTCGGCTTGAGCAGGGTCCTGAGGGAGGGAGGACGAATCAATATAAAAGAGAGAAAGAGTTTCAAAAAAAAGGTCACGCACTGCCCATTTTGCACCAACCATCCAGTGTCCCCCGATAATCTCGCCGTTTTTCCTGACTGCCCTCAAGGCGTCTGTGGGATTTGAGTATCCGATCCTGAAGCAATTCATAATCTCGTTGTTCTGTTCGGCTCCTGTGCTATCTCCTAGTGATTTGAAGTACTCGGCAGTGACAGAATATTTATCTGCCGGGTAGCCAAAGACAACGACATAGAGCAGATTGTTGACATTGGATGCCGAACTTGACGGTTTTGGTGTGGAAGGCATTTGAGAGGATGCAGGACGGAAATAAGATGCACGTGCTGAAGCATCGAACTGCGCCTTTGGAGAGAGATTAGTTTACAAGGGAAAGGAAACGGACATGAGAATACGATGCATACCTGAGATTTACGTCGTGAAGGGGTACCAATGTACACTTCGTTGATAATATCATCTACAGATGCTGTAGGTGGCGCGTCTTCGTCCGCTAGTGTCTGTCTTTGTCTCTCCCTAAGAAATATATTATTTCCATGTGGAGTACCGCAACGATGTACTCGAAACCAACTGACCTCGATGTTTCGAACATGGATCCCATTCCAAAGTCTGAAGCTGAAGCACTTGACAGAATATTGTTCAATGTTGCCTTGGTTTGCACGATAGGGACATCATCGTGTCGTTGATGTTGCTGAGATGCACTCTAGGAATAAACAAAGGATGTAAACGGTCCATTCACGTATAATTGGGACCGAGGGGAGAGAATGGACGAACAGGATTTGGTTGTGACGACTGTCCATATGTCAATGTTGGTATCATTCAAGCCAAGTATTCGATCGACTGACCATAAGATATCCAGACTGGTAGTGGCTCCTGCTTTGCGCCAGACTATCACCTAGGGAGCCACCCATACCGCTTACGTTCAGACCCGAGCCACTAGAGCTAGTCCCACCTCGCAAGTTAGGACTCGTCACATTTGTTGGATTAGACATTCCAGCAACCGTAAAGGGTTGTCCATATTGGGTGGAATGTGAATGTGTAAATTGCGGCCGTGCATTAGGATCTTGAGTGGGACTGGAATATGTCGAGTTGTACATTGTAATTTCCCGAGGAAACAAGGCGGAATGGGTGAGTACAAGAAGCGGGAGAGGCGAAGGTGGTGAAGAGGGTCGTGTTCTTGAACAAATCGCCTCGTTGGACAATTGTTGAACGCGTTCGGTTTGGAAGCGCCTGCCGCCAATTGTGACGCTCGCCTGTGATCATAACCGTTGAGACCACGTTTACCATATACAAAATGGCTTTCATTCTTCGCCTTTGCCTCAATACCTCCACCCACACTGTCTTTTCATGTATTCACACTACACGTAGACATCTCGCACCTGTTACACTCCTCCTAGATGCCTCGTAGAGATCCCTTCCAAGAAATGGTGCACCGCAGGGATACGGTGAACGCTGCCCTCGCACAATTAGCTCTCCATAGTCCAACACAAAAGAAGAATCGCAAGGGGAAGGGGAAAGAGAACGGAGGGACTATAGTCAAGGCAGCTGCAGTCTCTGCCGTTGACTTGACGTTTATCTTGAGTTTGGTGTTGGGAGGTTGTTGCTCGTAAGTCGCATATATATCATATCGATCGAACCAGCCACTCATTTATGATACCACAGAACCGTTTGGGCATTTGAATATCTCTTGAATATAGACCCAAGAATGGGTTGGTTGTTTCTACTTGTGGGACATGCCGTCGAGCTAATCGTGTATCTACAGGGACCACTCTGACATTCTCCCAAATGGCCTTTGTCACCCTCGTGAACCTTCCCTCGTTCCTTGTTTGGAGAAGACCATATAAATACCTCCCTCCCTTACCAGGATTGAAACCTCGCCAAGTACCATTGACCCAATGGATACTCCAAGTGATCGTGCTCATTACGGGTTCTCTGCTCAATAATGCCGCCTTTGCCTTCCATATTCCACTCACCCTGCAAATTGTATTCCGTTCAGCTGGTGTGTTAGTATTGTTTGTTGTCAGGGTGATGTTCTACAATCCATTTCTTGTACTAGGATTGGCCGTATCTATGCTATTCGGATACTTATTCCTCAACAAAACATACATCGGCACACAAGTAGTAGGTCCACTTGAGATATAGATTCACTTTCATGCAATTTATACGTATCATCTATAGGCTTCTGTCATTCTGGTAACGACAGGAGTCATCCTTGCGACCCTAGCCCGGCCAGAATCCAAGAATCACCAACCAGAAGATTATGACCCAGAAGAATACACCCAAGGGGTGACCATGCTCACGGTATCATTGTTCCTCACAGGGACGCTTGGTATCCTACAAGAAAAAACATTCAAGAAATACGGACCCTGTTGGCGTGAAAGCGTCTTCTATACCGTAAGTCTCCGTTCACTCAGCCTATTTCGAATCTAATTATTGCTTTACACGTAGCATTTCTTGTCCCTTCCATTCTTCCTAATGCTCATCCCTCAAATCAAACTCGGATTCGGCAGTCTAGCTGCAGCGACGAACCGCCCACCGCTAACACCCCATTCCTTAGGAGACTACGCCTCAAAGTACACACCATATCTCGCACTAGCAGCGAACCTGGTGTCTCAATTGATATGTACGACGGGCGTGAACCAACTCACCTCGGTGCGTCTTCTTATCCTACATGACCTTTCTAATAAATACAGCTAGTTGACTATTATTATTGTTGTTAGTCTGTGTCGTCCGTTTCTACGAACCTCGTCCTTACCATCCGGAAGGCCATCAGTTTGTGTTTCAGTGTGTGGTGGTTTGGGAATGAATGGAACACTGAGCTTGGTGTTGGTGCTACGATGGTTTTCTTGGGGTCTATGCTGTATACTATGGTTGGTTCCAACACTGTTCGTAGACACGCGGATGCCAAGAAAGAATAGATACGCCAGTTTATTTACTTTTTGACATGATGTTGGAAATGATGTGCCAACACGTTATATGGACGTATCCCTAATCCACCTATGAAGCACGAAAGAAGGTTACACAAATTTAATACCGTGCACACCCTCATTCATTAGATCTCAAGCCCTCTCAATATGAACGTTATTGACGCAACTGCGGGGGTGCGAAGCCCTCACGCACAAAACCATATTCCTCCTCAAACGGAATTTGCAACATAGACAGATGAGATATAAACAAGCACGTAAAGAAATGGAAGTTCGACATGGAACACATAGTGCTGCTACCAGCTTGCCAGCATTTCTTTTGTAAGAGGCACACTCTCCATCTCTTGCTCGTACTCGACTTCCACTCTTGCACCACCTGCAAAAAAATACGAATTAGAAATCGGGAATAAACGTTATAAATTGATAAAAGATAGACACATACGTCTCGGTTTCTTCTCGGGACCCTTTCGCGGAGGCTTTTTGGATTTTGGTGCAGCTTTCCGCTTGCCAAGCGTTGTCTTTTTGGTCGTGGATTCATCATCATCAGCTTCGTCGGAGTCTTCATCATCTTCCGACTCATCTGCAGACTACACAGAAAGGTTAGAAATTAGGATGGGTATCACCAAGTAAATGGCCAGAAAAAAAGACGTACCATAACATCCTCCAAATCACTCAACCCATCCTCGCCCTCACTCTCACTCACATCACTCACAAACTCCCTATCACCCCACCCCTCCTCTCCATCCTCCTCATCCCACGCCTCATCCTCCTCATTAATATCCTCCTCCAACTCTTCATCCGTCTCATCATCCTCCAACTCCAACCCATCCGCGTCCAACTTTTGTTTATCCTTCCCTTTCCGTTCTTGATCCAACACCGCTTGCCAGACTTCTTCGTTCACGTTGAGGGGAGCGTCGCCGTAGGCTTTTGACTTGAGACGTTCGATGAGTTCGGCTTGGATACTGCGTTCGAGTTTGGCTGCGCTTAGGGCTTTTCGTTCCCGTACGGCTTCACGGCGGTCGAGTTTTTTCTTGACACCTACGAGTTTTGGTCTAGTGGAAAAGTCAGAGTCAGAGTCGAGGTTGAAGAGCGGAGTTTAGAGGAAACAAATGAAGAGGGGATAAGAACGTACTCTTGTCGTAGGCGCAACCGACGCATCTTTATAAGATACTGTGTGATTTTTGTTACTCGCTGTTTGCATTTGTGAATCGTAAAGTTTGGCCAATGGATGAGTTCTTTGTCGATCTAAGGGTTTGAATGAGCATAAAATCCTTCTTGAAAAAGGGTAAGGGGTACACGGCAACGAACCTGTTCCAGTGCCTTGGAATAATTATTCGACAGCTTGATTTTCTCCCACATGTGTGCCGGAGAATGTGCTCGTTCGATCGTTTTGACGAAGAGGTATAGGGCACCTAAATATTCGGGTTTGAAATATCAGAAGAATGAAACGGGCTACTTCTAGTCGAGGACATACCCTCTTGTTCCCTTACGGTAGCGTATCGACTGTTCGCAAGAGGGCAACTCTGCCTATTACAGAAACCTGTCACATTGTATTCATTTCGACAGAAATTTTGGGTCGCTGTTCTACATTATATTAAAGGTGAGATAAACTGGTACGAAATAGTGAATGTTTTGCTTGTGCTTACTTGACTTTGTAGGAACAAAACTGGGTGTTGATCACCTGCCAGATTACATCGTCGCTCTGCATAGTGTCAGAGCTTCCTAGAGAGCTTAACCAGTATTTTCAGAGAATAGGGTGAGGGGGGGATGCTGGTTAGGGAGTGGAAGGTGCAGAGGTTAGAACGGCAGAAAATATGGAGAACGCGGCCTCTGATTGGTTGATGGATGATCGGGGTGAAACAGCTGTTTTGGGGTTAGGGCTATGAGCATTACCGCTTGTGTGCTTTCGTGCTTTCTAGTTTGACTCTTACCATTTCCTCCTTGAAGCAGATCTCCTACTTAGCTTTCCCTATATCTGGTTTCTCTTATTTTATCACTCATTATTCTAGACATGCATTCTGCTCTTCGTGCCCAAGCCCGAACTCCGCTCTCGTTCTCCTCACTACGGCCGTTTCACACTTCCCCACCAAGCGCATCATCCTCAAAACTGCTAAATCCATACCTCATAGTTCCACCCCTCCGCTCAATGAATGTCAATTTCAAGAGACCACATCCGCTAAAGAAACGTTCTTTCTCTGCTACCCGGAGGCGGTATGACTTTCACTTTGACACTCACCATTTCGTGCAGAGATTGGAGAGAGAAGGTCTGAATCGGGCTCAGGCGGAGGGTATTATGACTGCTATTGCAGAGGTGATTGATGAGAGTATAAGGAATATCACGAGTAATATGGTCACGAAAGCTGATCAAGAGAAGGTATGTCCCGGATCTTAAATTTTACTTTCAGGGGGATTGACCGTTCGTTTGTGTTCGATATAGCACCACTATACCTCCCAAGTCGATTTTGCGCAACTGAAATCCGAACTTCAGCTGATGGAGCAAAACGACCTCGCGCTCATCAAAGCCGAGAACGACCGTCTCATGACGGACATCGAGAAGCTCAAACAACGACTCCGCGAGGAGATTACCCGAACGCAAGCTGGTGTCCGTCTAGACCTGAACCTCGAAAAGGGTAGAATGCGAGAAGAAGCAAGTGGTCAAGAGTTGAAGATCAAGGAAGTCGATACGAGGATCGAGCAGGAAATCGCCAACCTGCGGACGAACATCCAGAGTTCAAAGGCGACGACCCTGCAATATCTGGTCGGGTTTGGTGAGTGGCCGGGGATCTGCCCTTGCTTGATATCAATGTTTTGCGTCGAGGGTCTGATACTGATAATCTCCTTCTTTCTCGTCCTTTTGATCAGTGACCGGTTGTTCTGCCCTGCTCATGGCGTACCTGCGATTCAGGGTATGATGGCATCGAGGCTTCCTTTGCTTCTTTCCGAGTTTCCAGGATCTCTCTTACTCAAGGGAGGGATCTTCTCTACCCTGCCTATCACCAGTTGGACGGATCCCCATCAGGCATCTTGGATCAGACTATCTCGACATCTTTGCAATTGCTTTCTATTTTAAACCGAAAACTCTGTATAAATTGACGCGATCTAAAGGTCTGTCCCCTTGTTGATCGTGTTCAAGCCCGTTGTCCTGACGCTGGGCGTTGTAGCTAATAATTCCATCATGTAACCTTACCCCTCAGTCATGTATATACCACGGAGAATGCGCATATACACACTCATTCACATTCACTACAAGCTTCTACTGATCTATTGTGCAAAGGAAAATATCCAAAGAATTCTGTCCATTATTTCTAGATGTTCGTCCACCCTAATCATCAAGAGGAGGTAACGCATCACACTCAACCTTCTCCCCCAGGGCCACCTTTTCAAACAAAGAATACGCCCGATCGAGGTCATCGTTCACAATGACGAGTTCATGGGCACCCTCTTTGGCATAGTCGATTTCTTTGAGCGCGGTAGCCAATCGCTTCGCGAGCGAAGTCTCGGTCTCCGTTCCCCGGCCCTGCAGCCGCTGTCTGAGCTGGTGAAGGGTTGGAGGGGAGATGAAGAGGTAGACCGGATTGAGGTCTGTTTGTTTTATTTGACGGACGCCCTGGAGATATGCCAATCAGATGACACGCATTTCCCATAACGCGCGAGTTGTTATAGGAAGTGCAGTGAGGTGGATGACCGGGGATACACGCACCTGGGCTTCGATGTCGAGGAGACAGCGACGACCGCCCTGGGAGACCTGGTGTACGGTCATGAAAGAGGTGCCGTAAAAGTTGCCGGAGAATTCAGCGTATTCGATAAAGGCATTTTGCTTGATGAGGTCTTGGAATTTTTCGCGGGTGACAAAGTAGTAGTGTTTGCCGTCTTGTTCGCCCGGACGTGGGGAGCGGGTGGTGTCTGTGTGTTATTGATGGGGCGTGATTGGGGGGATTGGGAATACAAGGGAGAAGACGTAAGGGGGAGGTGGGGATGGGGATACGGGGTGAGGCACGTTGAAACGGAGAATGGATGAATAGAATGGATAAGATAAGGTGGCGTCGAGGCTCACGGGAGACGGAAAAGCCAAACTTGTCAGGGTGGTCGGCGAAGAGGCGCTGCAGGAGAGTGCTCTTGCCGACGCCAGAGGGGCCTGACATGACGAGGGGGCGCAGAAAGTCGGGCAACGGAGACATCTGTGTTTGTTTTTTTAACTAAAGGAGGAAGGATGAAGATGAATTGGTGAGAACGGAAACTTGAGAGGGAAGAAGAGCGCCTTGTTGGACGAAAAATTGATCCGACAAAGAAAGGGATATTTCTGGCTTTATTCGGGTAGTCAAGCTGCACCGTGACACCCACCAAGCAAAACGTCACGCATCTGTCACTTTTCCCCGCCAAAAGATGGTGACGGGGTGTGACAACCGTCCCGATGATTGAAGGAAAAGAAGCGCCTGTGATAGTGCTCTAGTTTCCCTCTGCCTGAGCCTGAGCCTCTCACGTCTTGGTCTTCATCCTCATCGGTCTGCAGCGACTCTTCCTCGCTGTCCATCGACCCCCACCCCTCTCTCCTTTTCTCTCTCATCTATCCTCTCTTTCTCTCCTCTCCACCCTGTTCAACGAGCTTTCACGACCAGTACTACCATGGGCGCCGTATGCTGTCGTCCCCAGGTCCGCCTTGCCCCCATGTTTTGCCCTCACAGATACTAAATATCATTTCTTTACAGCCCATAGACTTCGATGGGGATGTTAATTTGTTTCACTTTGTTCTCTTGAGATGTGTAGGCAAAGGCGCCTTTGGAAAGGTCCGTCCCAAGCTGCCTCTTCCCCGCTCGATCCACGCCGCTAACTCACCTCCCAGGTCAGGGTCGTCCAACACAAACAGGGCCGTGAACTCTACGCCTTGAAATACATCAACAAGGCAAAATGTGTCAAGATGAAGGCCGTAGCAAATATCATCCAGGAGCGTCGGCTACTCGAAGAGGTCCGCCTTCCGCTCTAACATCACTCAAACACTTGCTCATTATTACCCCCCAGATTGATCATCCCTTTGTTGTCAACATGCGTTATGCCTTCCAGGACGATGAAAATTGCTTCTTCGTCCTTGACCTCATGCTCGGTGGTGATCTCAGATGTCCGTCTTCTTTTTCCATTCTTATGACATAATATCTGACATCTTCCTTCTAGTCCACCTGGAGAGAATGGGTTCCATGGGCGAAGACACCGTTCGATTCTACATGGCCGAACTCTCTTCCGCACTCGGTTTCCTACACGAGAAGCGTATCATCCATCGCGACTTGAAGCCGGACAACATTCTCCTTGACGAGCGCGGTCACGCCCACATCACTGATTTCAATATTGCCGTTCACTACACCGAAAGGCGATTACTCACTGGTGTCGCAGGCTCCATGGCATACATGGCTCCCGAAATTCTCGCCAAGCGCGGTTATACCTACACCATTGATTGGTGGTCCCTCGGCGTGTGTGCTTATGAGCTCATCTTTGGACGAAGGCCATTCAGAGGAAAGACAAATAGCGATCTCACTCATAGTATCTGTAAGGACGCATTGAGATTCCCCGAGGATGCAAACTCGAAATGTTCGAAAGCGGGTATCCAGGCTTTGAAAGGCGTAAGTTTTTCCCTCCCATTGTCTCCTCCCACACTGTTCCCTACCATCGCCTTTCCCATTCGGTGCCTGTCGCAACCCACCTACAACTACCTCTGATGTGTGGGCTGATATCGGGCGCTTCCTTATACCGGTGCAAGGCTCGGTGTCCTTCAATGTCGTCTGTCCGGCGTCACGTACCGGACGTCCATCAAGGGTTCCTGTCTTTCCGGTGTTCCCTTAGACTGATTCTATTTTTTATTCCTCCGAATGTCAGACCGCGTGCTCATATTCCGTCATTCGCTAATCTACTCTAATCCTCTAGTTCCTGGAACGTGATACAACGAAACGACTCGGGTGCAAGCCTAGTGAAGGTTTCGAGGAAATCCAACGGCATCCATGGTTCCAATCTATTGACTGGGATGCACTGGACAGGAAGGAACTTCCACCGCCTTTTGTGCCAGACGTGAGTACACATACATACATTCCTCGGTA
Organism: Cerrena zonata; assembly: GCA_038087015.1. NCBI lineage: Eukaryota > Fungi > Basidiomycota > Agaricomycetes > Polyporales > Cerrenaceae > Cerrena > Cerrena zonata. The sequence goes on along the minus strand of JASBNA010000059.1, from coordinate 163,997 downwards.
TTTCACATACAGGAACTGGTTGTACACCTGCCTTGTCAACCTGTCACCATTCCCTTTCACGGCCTTTCACTTTCCTCCTCCACTTTCCCTCCGAGTTGTGAAACAAGTGATTGACGCGACCTGTTTGATTTGATTGATCTTATCTCACATTCCCTTTACCGATATGTCTTGTGCTGATCTTGCCCTTCTGAACTGCAGTCCAAAAAGGCAAACTTTGATGCCTCGCACGAGCTCGAGGAACTGTTGTTGGAAGACAACCCTTTGAAGGCACGACAGCGGAAGGTTCAAGATATCAGCAACCTCAGTGCTGAGATGCGACAGATGGAGGAGCAGTATGTCTACTTTCTCCTTACCGCCCCTAAAATCCTTCTCATTTATTTCTTATTTCGTAGATTCACTCCTTACGACTTCAAAAAGATGCAGCGGCGATCGTACTTCCCCCACACCAACCAACAGATCATGACGACGATGACAGCGACCTCATCTACCTCACGGCCGGTGACACCAGCGACGATCTCTAACGACCTCGGACCTAACGACAGCACAAACGGGCTCGCGTATAATCAGAAACCATCGATAGACCAAGTTACCCCCCACCATTATGATGACACCGACGGCGACGTTCGCATGATGGAAATCCACAACGAAAAGGGCGGTCGCTTTTAGATCTTTCGTCCCCCCTCCTTCCATCTTCTCCACCCCTACATTTTACTATTTTCTCTCTCCTGGTATCCCGAGAGAGAGAAGGGTGGGAGGATCCCTGTGTTTGATTTCCTAACGTCCGCTTCTCGTCTACGTCTGAAACGACCTGCTCCGTCATGCCTCCACGTCCCTTGTTTTTAGCGTATCATCATCATCATTGTCATCGTTTTGGGAGGGAAGGAAGGGCTACTACTTGTTCTTCATTTCTGGTCTTTCTTTTTTGTGTTTTGTTTTTGGCTTACATTGCTTACATTTAGCGGATGATTAATATCCATTTTACCCATTTACATCTGGTTTTTTTGGCCTTCGATGGTTGTTGTTTGTTGTCGTCCTTGTCTCGTTCCTTGTGTTTCCTCGCTCCGATCTGGAGGACGCCGCCCCTGCCCGTTCGTTTATCTGACAGCTCAAGATCAAGTTCACACCAAAGCGTCAAAAGTTCAAACAAGCAAAACATCGCTTACAACGCGCCTACTGTGTTGCGGCAAATTCGTATCGGACTGCGGGGGAACGTTACAAGACAGGGATATAAGAAAGGACAGGACAGAAGGGGGAGAGAGGACAGAACGTGTATATGAAGACTTTGTGGACCAGATCGGTCCTGACATGACTTCTTTTCGCTTTGCCGTTTCGTTCGTCAAACTCGGTTCACAACCCTCGTGGCACATCGTCCCGGACGGCATCTGCATTCTTGTCCACTCACGCGCGAAATCCGACATTCTTCCCTTTGCGTTCTCTCTAACTCCCCCTCTACCCGTCGCCTACACTGGTCCAAATTCAAATCGCTCGTCGTCGGTTCACGTGTAACCTCCCGTCGCAATTCTCTGTTGTCACCATCGTCGTCTTTCTGTCGCCCGCACTCCCGTCGTCGTCGTCACCTCACATCTACCCCAAGTCTCATCTCATTGATATCCGTGCATTCACGCTTAACGCGTTGATTACACTTATCCACCATCCTTCCTACGCATTTTATTCATTTTTTAGGCTCTGTACCTCTTTATCCTCTATCCTCTATCCTCATTACCCTCGTTATATCATACGGGCTCTGGACTTTTTTACGAACGTAGTCAGAGGCTCTCCGTGGTATTTTTGGCCCCTCCAGGTATTTCCTAGGTTTTAACTAGATATATACAACGGAACTGAACGGGATAGCCTGGGGAGAGGGTATATCGGATGAAAGGAGGAGGAAATGAGGAGGGAAGGGTTATTCTTGTGGACATTTTTTTTGAGACGTCATAGTCTTCTTCACTGCTGCTTATACCCACCTTTTTGCATGCCGTCGTCGTTTGTATTTTTTCTTCTTCTAGCCTTTCCTACTCACATCCTTCTCTCCTCTCACTCTCACTCTCACTTTCACTCCTCCACCTCTATGCCCACTCTCAGCTCTCCATTGTCGTATATACACCCATTCGGTCCCCCGCCCATACCTAGGTCTCGTCTCTCTCAACTTCTTCGTAATATCTCTCTCCACACCCCATCCATTCCTCTCATTGTTTCAACATTTGATCGTGTTGTCATCTTTTGTCTCTTCATTCATTTTTGCCCCTTGGTCTCTCTCTCTCTCCTCTCTCTCCTCCCGTCTTTGTCGATTTAACTAGTAATATCTACAGCAAACACCTGATTAATTAGTAGCCCGTATATGGGCCGTTGTGTATCCCGGGATTTGAATCAATCTTTTTTTCTTTTGTGAGTTTCGAGGCGTCGCCTTGGGATTGCGTGTTCTGCTATTACCTAGCTTACAACGTGGAGGACAAGGATGAGTATTGTTCTACGTAGTAGTCCAATCAGTCATAACCTCCACATCCCATGAAGTTTGTCACTATCGGTCCACAAAGTCCATACATATTATATTTACAACCCAGGCCCTGTCCAACAACAGCGTAAAAAATATTATGGTTAACAGGATCATCCATGAACAACCGATTGTCTAACATGGTACTGTTAGTGAAAGTGACTGAGAGTACTCCAAGTACTGGCACGGCATTGAACGATGGTAGATAATATAATGGACAATGTGAGAATACAACGCGACACCTCACAGTCATGGATCCCCGCAATAACCGTGACATACATAAGAATTCGGATAGTTCCTTGACACAACCACCCCTATGAATAAACTCGATAATACTTGTCGCTTCCTACTCATAGACGTCTACTGCCGCTCGTAGTCGAGCCATGATTTCAGGAGAATATGAGTCGAAAGTTTTTCCATCTGTCCGGATACTCCTGATTGACAATGATCGAAGTTTGCACCCATGTTCTTTGCGCTCTTCGAGGCACTGACAGAGCTCCTCCTTGTTGAAGTGTTCGTTAGGGTCCTTTACATCCAGGGTAAGATCCAGACGCTTCAGTTTGGCAAGTGGTATCGTGCCGTTGGGTGACAGCCGAAGCGCATCAATAATGAGGCCTCCGTTAAGATCACCTCCTACTGACACGAGAAGGGTCTCAATGTCCGGCGCTAATGAGAGCAGCTCAACGAACATTGAATGAGGAAGGCCGTAGGTGTCTTGTTTGAAACGGAGCGACTCGCAATGGGATAGTATCGCTTTGGTACTAGGAATATTTAGGCAGCGTATCCAAGTATCGATGGGTTTGCAGCCCCAGAGCTTCACGAAAAGTTGGCAACGATCGCATGCATCGAACTGCCCAAATTCGCAGAGACCAAAACTAAAGAATGTCTCGAGCTCGCACAGGACTGTGAATTTCGGGGACCTCGTAAGGCAAGTGGAATGTGATTGTGAGAGAAGCTTGGTGAATATCGGCACAATTTGGTGGTCATCTATGTCGGTTTCGAGGCGTACACGGATGGTGGGTGGAAGTATGAAAGATTCAAAGAAAGGAATTATGTTCCTCCTATCTTTCATAGTGAGATGTTTGAGTTTAGGTAGACTGACAGTCTCTCCTTCTATTCCTTCCAGTTCCAGTGGAGCCGTTGAGGAACCAATGTTAAGAGAAAGCGTTTCTAGTTGCGACAATCTTTGCATAGCATCAATGACCCTACACAGATCAATACCATACCAAGGAGGTGTGGGGACGTAGAGATGGGCGACAGTTGGAGGTAGAGCGAGAAGTGTTTCCACGTCCACATGCGCATTCCCAAAGGAGACACTTCGCAAAATGGGGCTGTGCTGGAGAAGGTGTTGAAGCAGAATAGAGGTGTCCGTAGGAGTTGCATAATACTGGATATTTATCTCAAGACATTCGAGCCTTGAAAATACACACGGAGTGAGTTGTTTTTGGGATTGGGCTATCAGACCCAAAACAGACAACAACTTGAGGTCTCGGATACGATGACATTCCTGGAGTAGCCGTTTTACTCCATCGGAAAGATTGTGACGGTCTCTGCTTGATGTCGCCCAAGAGATAGAGACATCGAGTGCAGCTCCGGCAGAACGGGAAAGTGATATTTCCAGCAGGTGAGGCTTGAGGCAGAGGTTTGTGTCTAAATATGACCAGATCAACGGGCTTGAAAGTGCAATACCCCTCCAGTGATGACATATCTGAGCAAGAACAAGCCCGGACGACCAGCGCACACCCGCAGAACCGTCACGGTACGGCTGGCCATATCCCCCCGTTCTCGCATAATGGATAAATATCCCTGTGAGCAACTCCACCGGTAACTTTGATATCGGTAACCTCGAGTTCCTCGAGAGGCACAAAACTGCCAACTGTTGCTTGTACTCTTCAATAGCTACTCTGCGAGATTTTATCAGCTGGTCGAGCTCTGTGTCGCTAGCAGTCTCCGGAAGGACCTCCATGGCTTGGTGACAAGAGATTCTACACAAGTATAATCAGCCCAAAGTATACATGCACAGTTATAAAATGGACCATTACCTGCGATGGACTCGGAGCAGTCAGAATGATACAATAGTAGTCAAATCGAAGCAAAATGACGCGAGTTTGAAGTCCCAGTCGCCATGAAAGGCGCCGGCAATTGCCTAAAAGGATGGGTTTAGAGGTATGCGTTAGAGACGGCTGTTGTCAGAATTCTGGAGGGATGAAGTGTTAAAACGTCAAGTTCCCAGCACCGCGGGACGAGTGGATGATTTCAGCGGTTTGCGAGGGACTGTTGCGATTTGTTGCAATAAATTTACGAATCTGGATGGCTCATATATTCAAGACGCGTTAGAACGTTATCAAGCGATGGCTTACAAGTCAAATGGAACTTCTGTATGAACACTCATAATAACTTAGAAATACTATTCAGAGTACAGTTTTCTGGTGGTAGTGATGGTGGTGGTAATGAGAAGAAATCAAGTTAAAGCCGTGAGCAAGTCGACGCGTTGACACTTTCGCGCTCAGGCTTCTATTCAGGTTCGTTGTATAATCATTGTGTAATGCGCGCATGGACCTTTCATAAAATCTTGATGAATATCAGTACTTCTTTCTTCCCCGGTCCTCGTCAGATTATTGTAAGGTATTGCTAGTGAATGGTATGAACCACCTCAAGGGCCTGACTCGGACTCATCGTCGTAACGATCCGATATGTGCACCTATAAGGCTATTATGACGGCATTTCATGATATTTGGTTGAGGGGAAATATGTGGCACAAATACACTCAGTTAGAAGCTCATAGTTTTTTTGTAGCGTAATATATAGAAGATTTCGGCATAATTTCCTTTCAGAGTATAGTACAAGCATGATAACCATAGATCATATCAGCAATCTTTATAACCAGAACGAGCGTAGCCAGTCAGACATGAGAAACGAGAGTCCAATAAACCAGATAAGAGAACCAATTATTAACAAGCCCAAGTTCAGGCCTGAGGGTAGGCAGGGTGTCCGACAGGAAGTATCTGTCTAGATGTCATCCTCCCCCTCACTCGAACATCCAGGTGAGTTCCTGGGACGTATCTAGGATACGGATCCGCTCCAAACAAGTACCGTCCAGTGGGAGCACGCTTTGTAACCCTCACATGTTCAAATCTCTCCACAATTATTTCTCCCTCTTGCGGTATTACAAAGATAGGGGGAAGGTGGATGGCGGGACCTAGAAAAGGATGATGAGGAAGTGCTAGCCCGGGCATCTGAGCTTGATGATTGGCACCGTGCCCTGCAACGAACGGTCCCTGGGCATGGGCGGGTGCGAGGACAGGCACAGGAGGTTGCGCAGGAGGTAGTTGATCGGGTTGATCGTTTTCAACCTTAACCTGCTGTGCACCGCCTTCCTCTTGGTGGGCTCCTACCCTCGGGTTACCGAAGTGGAGCTCGGCAGCCGACAGAGTAGTGTCATCTTTGTCGATCCAAGGATGAATCGCGGTTCTCAAGGAATCATTGTATGAGTGTTGACGAATTCTATGTGACCTGAGAGATGATCGACAGTTGGCTGCATAGCCACAAAGCTTTCTCTGTCCCGGAGCCCAGGCGGTAAGATGAGGACAAACGAAACGTTTTTCGCCGGTGCTATAACGCATCTACTAGTTAGATGTAATTTCGAATAAAATAGTAGTAATGAGCTTACTGTTTCAGAAAATGAGCCTTGATTGACGTCGTTTCTCCGTATTCTATATTTTTACAGGAAGAATGAGGACATTTTCGATGTCTGAAAATTGAACTAGTGAGCATCTGGCATGACGGTCAGAGCTTGGAAGATTTATACCTATCTGCTTTAGCAACATTAGGTACACCAGCCTCCTCTGCTCGGTGAGTCCACAGGTGTTCCATCAGCTCTCTAATGGAATTATGGCCTGTTTTACATTCGGGGCATTGGTGGTCCGGGGAAATACCGCTGAAATACTATACAATTATACGACATGAGTCTAAAACAAGTGAGTCTGAATATCGGACACGTACTGTTGCCAGATTGACGTCTTCCATTACGCTGAGAGGTCTTGAAGGTGGGACTGAGGGAGCTATTGATTGAGAATGTTGGTCAGAGGCATGTCTTTTCGTTCACCTTTTATATATCGAGCAAAGAAAAGGATTGACCCTTTGATATCCCGCAAGGGCAATGCAAAATCAGGAAACCCCATTGAGCCACACAAAAGCATTGACCGTAGAAAGATTATGTGGAACATTTAGATCGACAGTTGATCCAGCCGTATTGCACATGTCAATCGTAGTATTCGCAAGGACAATGGTGTATTTCCAATGAATGGGTGTACACAATATCCGATATCAATCATAGTCTTCCTAGTAGTACTTGTAAGCTTAAGTACAACCTGAAGAAACACGGTGGTCCGGCGCTTTCTTGTTACTTACTTACTACTTCTCGAACTCGCACCGGGCTAAATGTTGATTCCCTAGAGGCATTCCGGTTCTCTGTTTAAAGATGACCATCCTATCATGGGACTGATACATGTGCTGGACACAGATATTGAGAATCCAATTATCGCAGAAATGCCACGTGTAGGAGTTAGTACAAAGCTGTACAAGCCTCAGCCTACTACAAGGACGGACAATAACACAGGAATGATGGAAGGTGAGACACTGGTAATTGATTGTCAGCCTTGTCTCGACTCGTTGCCACTCACCAACATCCACTGTTTCCGACACGCACTATTGCATTGACATTCAGATTACGATTATCCTCCCTCATGCCGAAAGCATCTACACGCAAGAGACCTGATGTAAGGTCATCGATGTAAGTCGCTGAGACTGAACATCGGTACCAAATCGGGCTGACCTTGAGTTATAGCCCGACCAGGATACAACCAAAGAGAGCCTGCAACTGCAAGAGATCTGCTGACCCTATTGATCCGAGTTCTGTGTATGTTGCCCACCTCTTAAATTTGGTGTAGAGTACTGAAGTATAGGATGACAGGCCCCCCTCGAAACGCCTCCGTACGGAAACTGCGGTGGATAAACCTGCAAAGAAGACAGTGTAAGTAGTGTGAATCTACGCATCTTTACAGAACGAGCACTAACTGGCACTAACAGAGGTCGCCTTAAACGAAACCTTCCCCCAAGACACAACCCATCCAAGGACACAAGTCACAATAAACGGTACGCTTTAGTACGTAGCCTTGATGTTGTCACCAGCTCTAATTCTAGATGAACGTCCAGAGAGCGTCAACCAACCACCAGAAACAAACGCAAACATCCAGCTCTTGAGCATGATAATGAGTATGTTTCTATGTAGTCCGCTAATCTGTCTGCTAAAATGATTGGTGCCGGTGAAGCTCTCGCCCTCAAGACACGAAACCCACTAAACGCAGACGACTCGATCAACCGGTCAACAAGGCATCGTCTCCAGTCCCTGATACCACACCTCCATCATGGTACCTACCTATAGAGTTGCTCTACCAGATTTACGACTACCTATGGGATCATGAACACGCGGAGTGCTACTCTACCGCAACCCTTCGGTCTTGTGCCCTGACCTGCTCTCGGTGGCGCGATGCTGTTCGACCTTATATCTTCCGGTTCATCACGCTAGATACCCCAGAGGTCATCGATAAATTCTCTCACCAAATTCGTACTACGCCAGAGATCACACAATGGGTACGAAGGCTTCGTCTGGCGGGGAGAACTTTACCGTTCATTGATGAGCGACGATGCCACCGTCTGGAGGCCGCCGATGACATTGATCAGTGGCTCTACGCCTTCCCTACCAATCTCGACGCCCATTTTCCTTGCTTGAGGATCTTGGAACTCTTTAACTTTGCCCAAATCAGCCCACGACTAGAAGACCGCGAGGCCTATGCACGTTGGATACCAGAACTAACGAAGCTGAAATCTGTCACAACATTGAATATTCTTCGTTGTGAAATGAGTGCCAACAATCTCACTGCTCTTGTTCGTGCTTTTCCCAGCCTTACAAAAGTTGATCTTGTGGATGTTAATTTCATTCACCCGAACCTTGCTGTGCTTCACGAGGTTTCCACCAAAAATTCCGACGGTGAGCCGACAGGTGATCGTACAGTAGAGGCCACCGATAAAACAACAAAGTACCCCGTCTTCTATCCGCCCCCACTCCTGCAATCATTTCGTGTCGACAATTCTCACAGCGATTATGTTGACTTTGACTTTGCTTCCATGCGTGGATGGTTTCGCGCAGAGTTATTAGCTAAACACCTGAGATCTTTGGAAGTCTCTGGCGGGGTTGACTCAGACACCCTGCGTGAACTGATATTTGCCTTGGGCGAGGCACCCAACCTATCCCACATTCAAGTTCCTGTTGGTGTCAATACATATGAATGTGAGTGTGTTCGTTGTTCATCCCAAGTGCACTACATAACCGTGTATTAGTGTTAGAATCAGGAATCGATCTATCCCGTCTCGCTAACCTTACGAGCATCCGCCTGCTTGGTTTTGACGGCGAATGGGGACAAGACGAAGAAGTTAACAATATCCGACAATTCCTGGCCCAGCTTAACGCTCCGAAGCTACGGATGATTGCCATTAACAGCTATTTCGAGAAGGAGGAAGATATTGACATGATCGCATCGATCGACCAATCCCTTGCAGATTCAAAGTTCGACAGGTTGGAGGCTGTTCGGATTGAAATCAATGTTGATTCATCGCTGGTAGAACGACCGTTGCAATGGCTTAGGCGCAAAGTGGAGGGGCTGTTGCCGTTAACTGCTAATCGAGGTATCCTCATAGTCGACTCCCACGGTTGGGATCTACAGTATCTCTCCTATACTTCAGGGGCGTACAGTTTTTCCGGAACGTGGGCTGAACGCGTTCTGCTTAAGAATGGGGGAAGATTATAAAGTCATTTGCTATTCGGAACGGACCCGTCGTCACTTGATTAACTCGTAGGGCCTCTCTTTCACGCTCAACGAATATGCTTCTGGCGGTAAACGTCCACTGCGACGAAGACCTTGCGAAGGCCCAGCCGAGCGAGGGAGTGAGGGTATACTTTGGTAGGTACGCCGTACGTTGACTGCACTCGGCGTCAACTTACACTGTAATACATTTGGGTCTCTGGTGAATTTGAAGGGATGTGTAGAATGAAGAAAGGAGTTTGAAGCTCTCGTATATACCAATAGCACTCCCCTCTGTTAAAAGGTCAAGTTCCCACCACTAACCTTCGGAAATGTTCTCTCATTTTCGGCTCTACCAGTACTAGTGATGCAACTGCAGCTACTTCAACAAGTGGTACGAAGGGTCCAATGGCGAAGAAATAAAATGATTGACAACGGTCGTCTACAACTGATCTGACAAAGTACTACTAGTGAAAGAGACCTCGTCGACCTGGAGTACTCCTACTGAAAGGGACCCCATGATACCATCTAAAAGTGCTACTAGTGAAAGAGACCTCGAGACGTTCAAGTTGCTCTTAAACCGCAGATATTTCTGCATCCCGTATTTCCCTTTCGACAACCCACAATCTACATCCCATAAAACCTCCCACATACCACACCCAACCTCGAACTCCATACACACACACACGTAACAGATTCGCAAAAGCAAGCGAATGTAGAGAAAGCCAAAAAAAGGAATAGGAACGGAGGCCCAATGTACTTGGAGGGACCTGATGAGCCCACCGTGACCGTAAGAGCCAGGCGTACTCCGAACAAGAACGTTTCAGTCAGATAACATCCCTGACGAGCGGGACTTGATATTTTGAACCATAAATGGCGGGGTATTTGTCATTTTGACTGAGGAAGGGTAACGGAAACGAATGGTGTTCTCGACGACTCGGACATGAGTCTGCATAAGAATAGATTTAGTATGGCGTTCGCAAACCGTGAATTCAAAAACGTACCGACAGTGAGAAGACACCATCAGAGCGTTCAGGATAGCATGATAGTCTCAATCCGGGACGGGTGTCTGTGCACACAAGCCATTAGCATGAGGTTGACATTGGTATGGGTGCAGGGTGGGATAACGTACCGACCGGAGACATTTCACACTTATATCCATTTTCAGAGGTAGGCGATGTTCTCATCCGAATGACGGGAGTCTGAAGATGCGATAAGTATGAGGCTGACGGATGAAGTCGAGAATACACTTGCCGAGGATGATACATGATCATCTGCGCGAAGGCGGAAAAAAAGAGCAGACAACAAGGCTTGCATCCGTAGGGTGGCGTATTCTGACCAAAGGAGTGAGTACACCATCAATCAGGGATGTGCAAGGCATATACCTTGAAAACGTCTTCGTCGAGCCGACTATAACCATTGTTATCTTCGAATGCCTATTCTCAATCGGAACTTGGCACTATCATCACCACTGTGTCAGCCAGGTAATCGTGGAAGTAATGCAGGACAGAACATACCTGGGAAGGTAACAGAAATCCCGGCTGCTCACAAGTGTGAGGCTCTGACGCCATCAGATATTTGATGGGCTGGGATCGAGAGGGTCGAGGTATGCCCTCTGAGGTCGAGAGGCTGACAGGGGTAACGGACTACAAACACGGTGTCATTCTCTGTCGGACTGAATATGGGCTGACTAGAACTCACCGAGGCAATGTGTCTGGAGAAGCGTAACAAAGAGCTGGATACTATGTTTCATGTCTTTCTCCAGCGCCCGCAGTGTCGAGTGCTCGCTGCTCTATAACAGTAGGTGAGCAGCTGTCGAGGAGAGATGACGATAGATGAGAGGCTTACCTGAGGAGACTAAGTCCTCGCTCGCAGCGGCACTACACTTGCTTCGACCTGATCTACACAGGGAGCGGCAGGCAAAAAACATCTTCATCCCGGCGTGCATTGGCAGGACAGACATGGACCTGCATCTATGAACGCGTGGGTAGGCTGGCGGCTGGTAGGGGGTCAGCAGGAGGCCAACTACGCTCCTGGTTTTCCACCATGAGTGAAGAGATACGCATCACTGTGGTGGTAGGAGGGGAAGATGAGAGAAAGGAGGACCGGTAGGGAGCCGCTAACTTATACGGTTTCCGAATGAGTGAGGCTGACACTTCGGTTCTTTTGGAAACTCCGTGCTTTGGCACAAGGCTTGCTTCCAGCCTCTAGCACGGAAGATGGTCCGAGTCGTTCCTTCGAATGCATATAATTTGGCAGCTATGGATTTTGGAGTCTCGATGTTACGATTACCCCTCTTATGCAATTGTATAGGAATACATTTTACCAGTGAGCGTTGCGCTGCCAGGTATGAGAGGTCACGGTGGTTAAAAATCGGGGTTACCCTGGTTTCCCTAACGGGCTTTACGTTGTTGAATAATGCACCTTACGGCGAGACACACTCACGTTAACCTCTAGATATGAAATAGCAAAAGAGTCAGTGTCTGTATTGCGAGTAACAAAACAAACTTGATTCCGACTCGAAGTCTTGAATGGCCTGTGACGTGTGACATCCTTTATGGTCGGAGCAACAGTACAGCTGTTTCACCGTCACGGCAGACCCAGCACTGGACGGTGCATGCACGTCTTCTAGTTTTCCAAACCCAACGACTTTGTCAAGGTCCCCTCACTCTCTTTTGAACCCCCAAGCTTCAATCAAACTGTGTTCAATCATAGCATAATCACCAGTAGACTCCAGACACGGCCCCCTCAACGCCGCCATCCCCGTGTCGCAGTTACGCTTGATCAATTTCTTAGACGTAACATCCTCTCTCAAGCACCACTCTCTGCAGACACCACTTTACTAGATACATCGATATGTCTCCCAAAGACAGCAAAGATAATGAAGAGGATGTTGTCGAGATGAAGAAAGCGATGGCTACCGGTTCAGCCAAAGATTTAGCGTCCGTTTCCTCTGGTGAGTAGACATATACGTTGCAACGTCATGATAGTATTCAAGTCCAATGGACATTCTACAGTTCCTCCTATTGTATGCTATTGTATTGCCTCGATCCTCATGACTGTCGTAAACAAGGTGCGGTCATAGTCGTTTATAACATTTGACCATTAAGCGTAAATTGAAATTACCAGTTTGTCGTATCCGGAAGTCACTTCAATATGAACTTCCTCCTCCTCTGCATCCAATCATCTGTCTGTGTTTCATGCGTATTCGTTGTGAAGAAAGCGGGTATCATCTCTTTTAGAGATTTCGACGCGAAAGATGCAAAGGCCTGGTTTCCAATCAGCTTTGCACTTGTTAGTGTCATTTATACCGGAAGCAAAAGTCTGGTGAGCTTAGTCGCTAGTCCTAGAAAGACGACAAGATTATGAAATTGTAATACTAATGTCAGCTCTCTAGCAATACTTGAGCATACCGGTGTACACCATCTTCAAGAACCTGACTATTATTCTTATCGTAAGGACTAACTCGTTTGAAGAAATCATGAATTCACGCGTGAACTTTGTAAACAGGCGTACGGGGAAGTGTTTTGGTTCGGCGGACGCGTAACTGGCCTGACATTTGTCTCCTTCCTTTTCATGGTACGTCCCGACCGACATGCCCAGCATGAGTATTACGTTCAAAGCTAATGGATTCTGATGCAGGTCTTTTCATCTGTTATCGCCGCCTGGGCAGACATCAATGATGCGTTGACGGTAAATCTGAGCGATCCCGCTGTTGCTGAAGCAACGTCTTGGGGACTCGAAAGAGTAACCGGGGTTGTCTCCAGACTGAATGTTGGGTATTTCTGGATGTTAGTCAATTGTCTTACAAGTGCTGCATATGTAAGTTGACCCCTTATGGTACCCTTGTTGTCGCTGGTTTATGATTGTTACTTGCCCAGGTATTGGCCATGCGCAAGCGGATCAAAGTTACCGGATTCTCGGATTGGGATACTATGTTCTACAACAACTTGCTTTCGATCCCGGTGCTTGCCATATTCTCTATAATTGCTGAAGACTGGGGCACTGAGAATTTGCAACGGAATTTGTGCGTATCTAACACACGTGTGTGTATGTTCGCTGACGATCGTTGATGCTCAAACGTTGGTTCTGTCAATAGCCCCGAGGCGACAAGAAACTTCCTCCTTTTCGCGATCGCGTTCTCAGGCGCCGCTGCAGTGGGGATTTCCTACACAACCGCCTGGTGTATCCGGGCAACGAGTAGTACGACATATAGGTGCGTGTTGATAACTGACAACCATCGCCATACACAAGAGGAATCTAAATGAGATTGGATACAGCATGGTTGGAGCGTTGAACAAACTGCCGGTGGCAGCGTCGGGAATGATCTTCTTTGGCGACGCCGTCACTCTTGGCTCGGTGTCGGCCGTTGCTGTAGGGTTCTTCGCAGGGCTTGTGTATGCAGTTGCCAAGAACAATCAGAAGAAGCAGGAGGCGGCGAGTCAGCCTGGTATTATTCCGTTGTCAGCGCGGAAACCGTGATAGCATTTGTATTTTATAGGCGAGATACTATAGAGAGAGCTTGAGCTTGAACATATTCGAATTGTCGGTGTTAGAGACGCGGCCGATGAGCGGGCAGGATTAATGCTTGGAGGGAGGGCAGGATCGAGTGCTGTCCGCTGTAACGCCGTGTTCGTGAGTGGCTCGAAAAAGTCTTGGGACGAGGATTAGATTGTGGAGATCGGAGATTAGGCGAATTATATGACGACGGCCAGATAAGGTTCTATTGATCTCTTTATCACGCCCCCCTCTCCTCGAAACACGTCCTCTTTCCTTCTACCCATCACTCTCTCTGTCGTGCAACTCGTCTTGCACGACCCGTTTTCATCTTTGACACAGCGAGCTCGCATTATCTCATCAGCAAAGTCGTACAAAACGCGACAATCCTATCTCTCACTAGCATACATTGAACTCTGACATCATGGCGTCGAGCTCATCAGCAACTTTGCATCCTCCCCGGCTTGCTGCCATCTTCGCTGGCTCGCCCAGTGCTCCTGGCACTCCGGTTCATTCCATTCAGACTATGCGCAGGAAGGCTGCTGGCCACTCTGGTCCCTTGACCAAGATCCTTGTCGCTAACCGTGGTGTAAGCAGCATCCTTCATCAATCACGTCCATCTGTCTAACTCGATGTATCCCTCGATGTATGCGTCTTAGGAAATCGCCATTCGTGTCTTCAGAACAGCGCACGAGTTGGCCATGCACACTGTTGCGATCTACTCCATTGAAGATCGTATGTCTGCCCATCGTCAAAAAGTGCGTCATGGTGTCATTATCCCCTCGTACCATCTATACTCATCTGTGCCCGATTCCCCTTTTCCATAGGCCGATGAAGCATACCAAGTTGGAAAGGGTCTCACCCCCGTTGGTGCTTATCTGGCTCAAGACGACATCATTAGAATCGCGCTCGAAAGTGGCGTTGATATGATCCATCCTGGGTAAGTATCATGTTCAAAACATTTCAGAATAGGACGATCTGACGATATTTATTACTCTCTACTTAACAGTTATGGATTCTTGTCTGAGAATGCCGAGTTCGCTCGTAAAGTCGAACAAGCGGGATTGGCTTTCGTTGGCCCGTCCCCCGAGGTTATTGATTCCCTCGGTGACAAGACCAAAGCGCGTACTATCGGTGAGTGCTATTGATTGAAGTGCTTCCTACGTCAAATATCTTGACTTATGCACGCATATAGCCATAAAGATCGGAGTCCCCGTCGTTCCAGGTACCCCAGGACCAGTTGATTCATACCAAGAGGCAGACGATTTCATCCAAGAGTATGGCTTCCCAGGTAATTTCATCATTCCCTTTGGCTGTCTTCCCACACGCTCTAAAGATATTTGTGACATCCAGTTATTATCAAGGCTGCCATGGGAGGCGGTGGTCGTGGAATGCGTGTCGTTCGCGAGCAATCTGATTTCCAAAACTCTTTCGAACGTGCAGTCAGTGAAGCCAAGGCGGCGTTCGGAGACGGAACTGTCTTCATCGAACGTTTCCTCGAACGTCCTCGTCACATTGAAGTCCAACTCCTTGCTGATGGTCAAGGAAACACCATCCATCTCTTTGAACGTGACTGCTCAGTCCAACGTCGTCACCAAAAGGTTGTTGAAGTAGCACCTGCTACTCACCTTCCCGAGGAAGTTCGTCAAGCCATTTGGAGCGATGCTATCAAGTTGGCGAAGAGTGTTGGATACAGGAATGCTGGTACCGCCGAGTTCTTGGTTGACCAAATGGGAAGGCATTACTTCATCGAGATCAACCCTCGTATTCAAGTCGAGCACACCATCACTGGTATGTTCAATATTTATTTCTGTTACGGGCCGCATTGGATCTCATTAATATTAATATGTTCTTCCAGAGGAAATCACTGGAATTGATATCGTTGCTGCTCAAATTCAAATTGCCGCCGGTGCATCTTTGCCCCAACTTGGTTTGACCCAGGAGGCTATCAGCAAGCGTGGCTTTGCCATTCAATGCCGTGTCACCACTGAAGATGCTGCCCAAGGTTTCCAACCCGATACTGGAAAGATTGAAGTCTACCGTAGTGCTGGTGGTAATGGTGTTCGTCTCGACGCTAGCTCTGGTTTCGCTGGTGCTCAAATCACAGTAAGTCTTTGCCCTGTCGTATCATTTCACTTCATACTGAATATCTCAACTGTGTGAAATAGCCTCATTACGACAGTCTACTTGTCAAATGTACCGTCAGTGGTACGACTTATGAAGTCGCCCGTAGAAAAATGCTCCGCGCTTTGGTCGAGTTCCGTATCCGAGGAGTCAAGGTGGGACTCATTGTGCCATTGTTTACGTAGGATATGCATATTGACTGATATTTTCAGACCAATATTCCGTTCCTCTTCCGTCTGTTGACCCACGACGTCTTCATTGGAGGAAAGACTTGGACCACTGTGAGTCTTCTCTTATCTTGTTAGACAAATAATTATTCACCGGCATACTCTTACAGTTCATCGATGATACCCCCGAGCTGTTCAAACTCGTGCAAAGTCAGAACCGTGCCCAGAAGCTGCTCGCCTACCTCGGTGATCTCGCTGTTAATGGAAGCTCCATTGCGGGTCAAACAGGTGAACCGGGTCTCAAGGATGACATCGTCATTCCCAACTTCCAGAACCCTGATGACCCTAACGGCCCTCCTCTCGACTGCTCTGAACCTTCCCAAAAGGGATGGCGTAACATCATCGTCGAGCATGGTCCCGAAGCTTTCGCTAAAGCTGTCCGCGAGTACCCTGGTGTGCTCATCATGGACACTACCTGGCGTGATGCTCACCAATCGTTGTTGGCTACTCGTCTGAGAACCATTGAGATGGTCAACATCGCAAAGGAGACCAGCCACGCTCTTTCCAATGCTTACAGTTTGGAGTGCTGGGGTGGTGCTACCTTCGATGTTGCCATGCGATTCTTGTATGAGGACCCTTGGGAACGTCTCGTAAGTGTTCCTGCTTCTTGCTGTACAGTGAGAGTCTGGTATTTATGTTTGTGCCCTGTCGGGCTTTTAGCGTACTTTGCGTAAGCTTGTGCCCAACATTCCTCTTCAAGCTCTTGTCCGTGGTGCCAACGGTGTCGGATACACTAGCTACCCGTGAGTAGAGCGGTTTTCATCTCGGCCCTTTCGTATCCTCACCGTCATATTAGGGATAATGCCATCTACGACTTCTCGAAGAAGGCCGTTGAGAATGGTCTTGATATCTTCCGTGTCTTCGATTCCTTGAACTATCTTGGTAAGCCCGCCTGCCCTTTATACTTTCATTTAATCATACTAATTTCCCCTCAATAGAAAACGTATGTGAAATATTCGGCACTGTCTCATCTTGATACTAATGTTTCCTACAGATGAAACTCGGTATTGATGCGGCTAAGAAGGCTGGTGGTGTTTGCGAGGCTGTTGTTTGTTACTCGGGAGACGTTGCTTCACCTAAGGAGGACAAGTACACACTCCAGTACTACCTTGACTTCGTTGATCAATTGGTCGCCGAAGGTATCCACGTCCTCGGTATCAAAGATATGGCTGGTCTCTTGAAACCGGCTGCCGCCAAAATGTACGTCTTTCGGAGGGACTTCGAAAAATATTTTGTCACGCTCAATAAACTTTCATCTATAGTCTTATTGGTGCTATTCGCGAGAAGCACCCCGATCTCCCCATTCACGTTCACTCCCATGACACCGCTGGTATCTCCACTGCCAGTATGTTGGCGGCTGCAGCTGCCGGTGCTGATGTCGTCGATGTCGCCATCGACAGTGAGTGATCATTCTTCTATCCATGTTCCGACCTCTTGAATCTCATTGAACCTTATCAATTCAGGCATGTCGGGTCTCACCTCTCAGCCTCCAATGGGAGCCATTTGCTCTGCTCTTGAACAGACTGGTCTCGGAACCGGTATCCGTTATGAGGATATCCAAGCTCTCAACTTGTACTGGAGTCAAGTCCGTATGCTGTACAGCTGTTTCGAGGCCAATGTCCGCGCTGCAGACTCTAGTGTCTTCGATCATGAAATGCCTGGTGGTCAATACACCAACCTCATGGTACAGATCTCGGGTTCTATCGTCCTTGCCTGATATACTCATTTATCTTTCCCCGTTAGTTCCAAGCTTCCCAATTGGGCCTGGGTACACAGTGGACAGGTAAGTGGTCGCGGTAATTGAGCGGCGATGGGTGGCGTTGCTAAGACATGAACAGAAATCAAGAGGAAGTACATCGAGGCCAACGAACTTGTGGGTATTTTCTGCTGTATTACTTATCGTGTGGCGTTCTAACTCGATATGTATTATAGTGTGGCAATATCATCAAGGTAACGATCATCAGCAAAGAGCATCAGGGAGAGTACACTAAACACAGATTAACAACAGGTCACACCTTCATCGAAGGTCGTTGGTGATTTCGCACAGTGGATGACCCAGAACAAGCTGTCGAAAGACGAAGTTATTGCGCAGGCTGATCAATTGGATTTCCCATCGTCTGTTGTGGAGTTCTTCCAAGGTTACCTTGGACAGCCCGTTGGCGGATTCCCTGAGCCACTCCGTAGCAAGATCATTAGGAACAAGCCTAGAATTGACGGTAGACCCGGTGCAAGTCTTGCCCCGTTGAACTTCAAGCAAATCAAGGCAGAGCTACGGAGCAAGTTCGGAAAGCACATTACCGATGCAGATGTCACTTCATATGTTATGTACCCGAAGGTCGGTGGCACTGTCTTCCATGTGACACTTTGAATTCAGTTCTGACACCCTGTGGTTTAGGTTTTCGAAGAGTTCCAGGGCTTCGTTGAGAAGTATGGTGACCTGAGGTGAGAAAAGTCTACATGTGCTGCCGGCGGAACAAGTATCCTAACGATTGGTAACAGTGTTCTCCCTACTCGATACTTCCTCGGTCGTCCAGATATTGGCGAGGAAATGAGCATTTCCATTGAGAAGGGTAAGACGCTCATTATCCGTCTTATGGCCATCGGTCCTGTCGTCGAGGGTCAAGCCCAGCGTGATGTTTGGTTCGAAGTCAACGGAGAGGTAAGATACCAGACCATTTTGCCTACCGGGCTTCATATAAATGATGATATTTGTAGGTCCGAGCCCTCTCTGTCGAGGACAAGAACTCCGCTGTCGAGACCGTCTCTCGTGAGAAGGCCACCTCGGATCCTGGATCTGTTGGAGCTCCCATGTCTGGTGTTGTTGTTGAGGTCCGTGTCAAGGAGGGTACGGAGATCAAGAAGGGAGATCCTATTTGCGGTAAGTCTGACGCTGTCTATGTAAGAAGCTTGGAGCTTATTCGAAATCTCTTATCTTCCCTTAATCAGTCCTGAGTGCCATGAAGGCAAGTTTTTTTCGAATATCTTTTCCCATAATGGAAACTGACCTCGTGAATCTAGATGGAGTCTGCCGTCACTGCTCCAGTCTCTGGACACGTCAAGCGCGTCACCGTACACGAAGGTACACTTGTCTTCTAGCTCCGTCTTACTTTCATTTACTAATCCATATTACGCACAGGCGACTCGATCAATCAAGGAGATTTGGTCGTGGAGATCGTACACTAAAGGACAGGCTGGAACTGTTATTGATACCATACATGCCAAACTCGCAATGTACTCATAGTTTTTAGAAATCTTCATGCCCAGCAGCCGAATGTTGTATTGTACCAGACGAGTAAATGAATCACAATGTACTACTCTTGTTTTCTGATCCATGTGGAGGGCGTAATGTGTGAGACAGACGGACGCCTAGAACGTGCGTTGCGGGCATCATCAGAAAAGGAGTCATCATAATTTTTTTCGCGTTCTGATAGCTCAGGCTGAAAAGTCAGAGAGAGGCGTGTTAGGGCGTGTTTACAACATGCAGCAGTGGATCACCAACGAGGCCTCGGTGTGTTTTTAGGATGGACTGACGTCACAAATTTGATGATAGACCAGATTCTCGAACATGCTTCTAAGTCCAAATGAAGTGCCAGACCAAGTGTTTAAGCGTTTTGCTTTATAGAACATGACTTATATGAAGTCACAGAGTCACGCAGCTCGCAGTTCAGTTGTGATATGTATGAAAGAATGTTCGCGTGGCGACACCGTAGTGGATAGAATGCGGTCCCTTCTTGAGAAATTTCCAAAAGTCCGAGATGTGAAGATGTGGCGAAAAGGTCAGGGTCGCTCTGATGGCTATTGGGTGCCACATGCATGGAGTGAACCCACTGTTGAGAAATATTCCGCACGCGTGTGGAATAGAAGTCCTTGGTATTGGTAGACGAAGAATAAAATGTCACAGGGCTGTTTCATACCGAGGTAAGTATTAAGATATTCTTAATTCCCGACCTTTTCCGCTTCGATCAAGGCAGCGCCAGCCTTCAATCGTCGAACAATCTCCTGATGCATTTCTTGAACAAGGACCTGGTTTGAGGGAAGTTGAGAAATTTTTGTTTCTATGAAAGATGCACGTAACTCATGTTACCTTTGCCCCCTTGATCTCGGTCATATCACCCACGCCTGTTCCAGCCCAGATGATCATGTAATCGGGATCATCGCGACTGGTACCTTCCTTTACCCTAGCTCTCAGTTCTTCAATACCCAATCCTGCTTCGAATTGGTCGACAATCGCATTTCGTGTGCCACGTCCATCAATGCCTTCTGGCCAACCCAGGGTGCCACGAACCTGGTCAAATGCGAGTGTACGGACTGTCGATTCTGCTGAAGCGGTCAGAAGTCTAGCCCTCTGTGCATCGGTGTAACGACTTTCAGGAGTAAGGAGGAATCTTGTACCGAGTACAGCGCCCGATGCTCCAAGTGTGAGAAATGCCGCGACGTGTGAGCCATTAGATAAACCACCTGCAGCAACAACCGGCGGTCCATTCTCGGGAAGATGCTTCAGTATGGATGTGACAAGACTCAGAGTTGGCGGAGCGTAGCTTGCACCGTGCCCACCCGCTTCAATCCCTGCATGACGAGGTCCATTACGTTAGAAGATATTGGTTATGATCGTGCTTGATGAAATTACCTTGGGCAACGAGGACATCAGCGCCCCAATCCTTCGATGCCACCTTCGCTTCCTGAAGGGAGCTTACTAGCACGAAAACCTTTGTATCCTGGAGATGAAGCTTATCCCATTGACGGACGCGTTGTATCCAAGTGTGAATGTGCCTTCCAAACGAGAACCAGATTGCCTTAACTTTGTTGCTCAGGGCGGCATCTATCATGTCATAAGCGCGACTAGAGTCATGGTGTTCTTCAAGCTTCCAAGTTAGGAATCCCACTCCAATGGGAAGGTTTCCTGTGGCCTCGATTTTCAGAAGACCTCTTGCATCAGCTAAGCTTTGGCGTAACGCCTGAACATCGCCATAGTCTGTTCGGCAACCCACACTGAATGAACGGCAGAATAGACGGTAGTGAAGCTTACCTGCAGTTAGGAAGCCGAGCCCCCCTCCAAGGGTGACTTCAGTCTACCCTCGAATGATATCACGTCAGCCGCAGAAAAGTCTACGATCTAGATGATCTTACGCACTGCCAATACGGCGCTACTGGTGTTTGCCATAGGAGGACAAGTTATAGGAACATTGATGTCTGCAGTCAGCCACATCTGTTGGCCGAAAGTTCGAATGAGAATGGAAGTACACTGACCAATAAGACGGGTTAATTTCGTCGAGATTTGGGCCATGGTTTCTAGCATAAACGATCAGTGATGTATCATGATAGGTAAGAACATGGTTCACCGAGACGTAACGGAGTAAGATGTATGCTGGGATCAGGATACGTTAGTTACACTCTGTCTGCTTTGCACGTTATATGACCACCAATACCCGCCCGCTGACTGACCATGACGGAATACAAGGTCATAGCTGTCGGCCGAAGTGTGAGAGCGTCGTACCAACCATGGATTCGAAGGTCATGTGATTGGTCGCAGGTCGTAATTATACAATGCAGCCCACAAACGGTGCAACGGAGGAGCATTACTATCCGCTACAGGGGATGGAGTGCAGAGTGACCTCGTCAGTCATGTCACCTGTCTCAACACACGCGGTGATAAGGTTTTCGCATGCACAAATTTGGTATTGGAGATGAAGCAAGTTATAGAGATGATGGAAAGAAGAGCAATAAGGACCAAATTAATGCACCATTCCCGGAGAAAATTTAGCTGCACTTTGGCCGTTCACTTGCTGCCACCTAGGTGATAGCTAATAAGAAGATCTTGAGCATCTCGTACAGCGGTGAGAAACGCCCTAGAGATTTCTACGTTACAGCAGGCTCCGTATACTCATATATAATACTTACTGTTATATTTTTAAAAAGAGTTTGAGGATTTCCACTGGAAATCATAATGTGGAGCTTGGGATGTAGTAGAGAACGAACCACTGCGACTTCCAAACTCGGGCGTCGAAGTAGAAAAAGACGCCTGTTGAATGTTTGCGTTTGTTTGTAACACGCGATCAGGTCGTGCTCGTTGTCTCTGGCATCCATCTCAAAAACCCACCGTCGCCCACCATGGTGAGCAGCTTCACACAAATGCAAACGATGAAACGATTAACATATTCCCCCATAGCCTCCCCCAAAATCCAAAGGCGGCAAGATGCTGTCGCTCATCAACTGGAGACTCAAAGTCACCATTAACGACGGACGCGCTTTCGTCGGTCAAATGCTTGCTTTCGATAGGCATATGAACCTGGTCTTGGCCGACTGTGAAGAGTTCAGACGTATCCGACCCAAGAAAAAGGCTGGAGAGACAGAAGCCGGCCCGATGCAGGAAATGAAGAGAACCCTTGGCCTTGTTATTTTGCGCGGTGAGACTGTAGTCAGTTTGAGTGTAGAAGGTCCCCCGCCAGTCGTAGATGAAGACAAGAAGAATGTGGTATGTATCCAGTGTTTCATCCTGAGGGAACTGAAATTAACAGTTCGAACATCAGCTTCCGTTCGGCCCAGGACGAGGCGCTCCTGCAGGTCGTGGTATGGGCATGATGCCCCCTAGTACGTATCCAAGTTTGCTTGATCCAACAATTTTACTAACCTTCTCTTTTTCCAGTGGGACCTCCTTCGCTACAACGCCCTCCGATGCCATTCCCTCCTCCCGGTATGCCTGGACCTCCCCCGGGCTTCCGTCCTCCAGGTTTCCCTGGTGCGCCCCCGGGTATGCCATTCCCGCCCCCTCCAGGTTTCGGTGGTCCACCTCCTGGGTAAGTATTCAATTACAAATAGAACGCGTAGATGCCAAAAAGCTAACCATACCAATTTTTGTAGTTTCCAACCACCCCAATAAGTGCAGTTTGCACTATGCCCAAGGCGTTGTATTCTGCTTGTTCACTTGTATTACCTGCTTTCTTCCACTAACAATAATCGAGCAAAGATGAGTCAAAATAGACTCTACAACGGGAACCAATCCCTACTGTCGGTGAGAGGAAACTTTCTGTGTAGACATGATATCTGCAAATAAAGGTTGGTATCTATCGCATCCCGTGATCGTCGTGTCTGTTTTCTAGTCTTGCAATCAGAACATGGATCGTAAGAAGTTCTCTCACTATTCCTGACGACTGCTGCGGTTGCAACCTGATTTCCCTCTCAACGGTAATAAGTATGTGTGTTGGCCCAATTTCCCCTATTTGCAAACTTGAGTTGTGGATGATAGGCCAAGTGCGTCCAAGCCTGTAGGATCCGGCGAAACCCTATGCACGATCGTAATCGGTGGGAACGAAGACTTCTACACAGAGTCTTTCCTCAAATGGTGTAGTTGCGTTGATCACTCCCGACATTGATTGAGGGAACACAGGGGGATTCACAGCGGAATCTCAAGACAGTGCCCCATCGCGGGAACGTGGCCTTGGGCTTACGCCGACCTATTACGAACGTCCGTTGTCTCGTTTCTCCTCATTTTTGTATGTCATACAGGGTGATGTCGAGGTTTTACAGATTGTCTGTACATCCACGTAAAAGGACACGGGTCTTGAGACCACGGAGACGACATGTTATTGGTGGATGACGGAATATGATATGAAATACAGTTCCCTCTAGGTGGTATTGCGGCGGACGGTTAGACTAAAGTCTACCGGAGCCTGAGATATCGGGGTATGCTGTTCCCAGTACCAGTTGTAATTACCAGGTCATGCTTATCGCTTGGGCGCAACGTCGGACACCTGCCCTGGAAGTGTAAGATCGAGGTTGAGACGTTGACAGAAGTTGACATCCAATAATGGACATCTATCCGTGGCGTTGGGTAGAGACTTGCAGCTGACCTCACTAGGATATGGTATCCGGTGTGAAGTCGGGATATTTTTGTATCAAACTAGAAGTTGGGTTGGAGGAAATGAGCGTTCTATCGCGGCTTGAATTACCTCAACTGTGGGTTAGCTTATTTCTACTTCTCTTTCGCTTGGATGTTTATATTTGATGCTCTGGAAGATAGAGGAGAAGATCTGCAAGCCCGTTAGAGTGAGGTAAAAGATAGCACGTCCACCTGGGCTCCGGATCCTAATAGCGTTGGTGGGAACAGGATGTTCAAAGATAAGTATGTATCTTCTACAGACTGCGATCGCACAACAGACTTGAGGCAAGTTTATCACTATCACAGAAGTTCAAAACGAAGGTTGAGGGAAGACAAACTATAAATCTAAGAATAAACAAGGTATTCTTGGCCATGATAGAGTATTGCTTTGCAAGTGATACACCTGATCGTCATGTTCCCCTTGCGAAGAGGTACCTAAATGCCACCGACATATCATGATATTGGTCAGAGGGCACGTCTCATATCTGACACCAACGTTCAGTATCGATAGATGTACAGAAGGCCTTGCGGCCATTGTTGCATCATAATCAAACGCTTGGCGAAGGGACGGAACCTTTCCACCAGAGCGAAAGGGGTATCAGTGAGTCGGACGCAATATGCCAAATATTCATAGAATCCAAACAAGGTTGACTGGCGTGAGTGAACTTGGGTCTTCCTTGAGACCAAACAAACCACGCCAGATGTATGGTCCTGATCCTGGGACCTGGTATAATTGGATCACTTGATCGAAAGGTCAGTAACACCTTCAGAAACGTCGACGAGGAGCGCCACCAGTCTAAACCCTTTGCGTCAGTGGTGACTGAGTCAACGCAATCTTTGGATTGCGTGACTTCCAATCCCGTAAGCGTTCCTCAGTCGGTGTTCCCTGATTACGGTCGTCATAAAAGATGCGAAGAATCAAGAAAACAGTGCTGAGGGATACGGCTTGCGGCCCATTAGCTGCTAGTGCGTCATCTGGTGCAAAGACTCTGAGATGCCGTTCAAGCCAGGTCAAGGCGGACTCGGCAGTGATGTCGGTACGAGCAGTCTTAGTGCCATCGTGAGGGTCACTGGCAAGAACGCAACAGTGGATGCGACGTATTATTGGTTTGTGACTCACAGCACTGCATGGGGTTTCGTAAAGCATACGAATAGGCCTTTACGCGTATTACGGGATCGCAAAATTAAAGACTGTTGTTGCCCGTTGTGGGAACACCGACGGTTATGCCATCCCTTGATGACAAAGGTCGGGACTTGCTTGATGATTTGAACAAATGCGGTTAGTGGGAGGGTGTCATGTGGTTGGGTACAGAACGGATTCATCACAGCACCTCGTCGCATCCGTGATGGGGGGTTCAGGACTGTTCAGGACCTCCACTAGTCTATCTTGACGAGATTTGTCAGGAGGACACTGGCACAGGGCGGAACATCCAAACCTTCAGACTCTTTTGACTGGGTATGATATTTTTATTTCCCCCGTCAAATAGAGTATAACACCAGATGGACATACGCCACCACATTGGGCCACTCTTCCAGCGACGGTATGTTGCATTCTAGAATTCGTACTTACACGCCAAGGGACTTGAATACAAAACATGCAAATATTCGACGTCTCGCTGTCGGGCCAATCAGGGAAACGAGACTACCGGCTCGCTTATCAGCCGCCCGAATTCGGCTTAAGGTACATTCCAGCTCCATTTAAAACTCAGATCCAAGCAAACGCTTCAGAGGCCTATCGCTTACGCTCGACATCTACTATTTTCTTTGACTCAGAGATTGCTCAAGGATGCTCAGGGAGTCGTGCTATTGTCGGCAAATATTAAGACAGCGGTGCGTGGACACGCAAATTTGCTCAAGTAGCCACTCAAAGCCCGAATAGGCTTCCAATTTAGCGTTCTGGTGTTGAGTACACACGTAGCGCAGCAACGACGACGATATTAATCACACCACCACTGTCTGTCGATCATGATCAGGACGTGGTGTTCCAATAATACTCGGGGCAAAACGTGAGCGAATGTCTATCTGACCAAATTGGATATATTACAGGACATACCGACTGGTGCGGATTCTCTCGGGTCCCGGTCTACCTCCTTGGCAGTGTACACAAAGGTGGGTCAGGGTGGGTCTCACCTATACTGAACGCTTTAATGATTCTGATGTTACTCACAGTCTCATGCTCTATTCGATTTCAAACTCAGCCCATGTATTCGTACCGAGTGTAACCCATTGGTACCAGCTGTCTGTATGATGACTGCTGCAAGACCATCAAGCCCAGCATGAGGCAATGACTAGGATAGAGCAAATTTAGCATTCGGATGAACCTCGTATCCATAATATTCAAAAATACTTCCGAACGTTTTGCTTCTCTCACTCCCGGTTTCGGAGGATGACTGGACGACTTCTGGTATGTGAAACAAGTGCGGCCGCAGGGATGTAGTCGTGCGAAATTTACGCAGTTAATCTCCTCGGCCATTGTACATTTCTCAAAATAACTCAATTATTCACTTTCTAATATCAACAAGAGATAGGGAAAGCAATGGACCCGCGAAGAGCAACAGCCAATAACACTCAAATAACACATTCACGCACCCGGAAACGGAAGGAAATACTCATAAATTCTGCCTCCGGCTCCTGGACCCGGACTCATCCTCTACTCCTTCGACCATGGTCTAAATGCGGATATTCGATCGAAGGCACCGATGTTGATGAACAACCGACCCACATACAGGCCGGTAGCAGAGGTCACCTTTTAAACCATCGACACTTCGTGCGAACCGACACCTAAGCGAGGAGTACTCGTGTTCCGGCTATGCTAGCGTGGCCACTACGCATTTAATGACGTCTCGGTCACTTGTTGAGAACATCCATCTGGTTCCGACGGTAGGAGATCATCTTTTTTTTATTGGGACCAGACAACCATGGTAGACCATGGCCGCCGTGTTCCATCATCAGGAGTACACCTCTCACTCCAAGCCCATACGAAAACTCCGGTCTTCCGGATCTTGCAATAGAAACGTTCTAGTCGTTGGACTGTTTACTTGGTCTGCTGGTCTTTTTCTTTAGATTTCTTCTAGGTCCCCTGTCTTGGCCAGTGTTGCCCTCGCGGTCTCTCACAATGACCCGATCTTTCCTTAGCGTAATGGTTAGACTCAAATGATCGTGGTCTAGTACTCACAGTGGCGATCGTTGATCCATTAGTCTAATCACCAATTTCGGCGCGGACGCACTCGTCACGCCCACAATTGGCAGGCATTCAAGATGTACGGGTGAGGAGAAACGGGCAAGGATTGGCGTTCTCGGTTATGATGTTTCAAGGGGCTAACAAACCAAGTACTTTCGTCCTGGAATTCCTGGTCGTCTTACTACGCGTGGCCGTCGGTCTCCGTCTGTTCGCTCACACATGGGCAGCTGCCTGGTCGGGGGCTGCGTGTCAGAGTGAAGTTGGCGGGTCGGGGGATATGTGGATTCTGAGAATTGCGTTGTGAACACAACCAGTCGGTCAGTCTCTTCAGAAGCGCTCACTCTGCATGCGGAGGTGAGTTCGGAAGGAGGTTGAATATCAAGTAAGTATGGTACTCGTAGCAACACATTTTCATGCTTTCCTGTGAGTCTTGTCCCGTTTATAGACACTATCAGGCGGCTTCACAGAGAGGGAATAATGGTCAACGTTGTGAAAGCGGTTGCCTTGGAGTTCAAGGTCGAGCTTCAGACCCTGAGTTGCTTGTTCTACATTACCCCATTTGTATGATCGAGCTTTGTGAAGGGCAAGAACTGTAATCCGACAGGTCAATTTTAAAAAGGGACACTCGCCCCTTCTTGGCCCGTATTCCACTGAATTTGTATTTCCCCGACCCTGGGCCAAACACACGTTGTTATCAATCACTCATGTGGCGCAAGCAAACCTTCTTCCCACTGATCCCACTGAGCCACTCTTCGATCGGTTTCTCAATTCAGTAAGTTTTCCATCCCAATATAATCAATTTTCCATTTCCATTCTCACTCCACAACCTTTCCCCTGAATAATCAAAAATCGAAATACAAACACGAATCTTTGTCCTTCACGATCTCAGTGCTTCTCAGTTGTCCGTTACCCACGAACATACCTTCGAATAATACGTATTCCGCAAGTCCGAACAGCCCCTCACTTCCGATCCGAACTATAAAGCATATATCATGTCGTCATCGACCACGAATTCAACACTCAGCGGTTATTCACATTCGCACTAGCCCATTACACACTTCAAGCTCCACTACCTGAGAGCTCGAATACGTGACATTCCTCAAATAGTAACTTTTGTAGAAAAGCATAAAAGTACAAAGCTGTGGAGAATGTGTCTTGGCTTTCAAGATGATGTGTTGGGCGCGTACCTTACAGCTTTGATCTCTCTCTACCAACCGAGAGCGTGACGAGACCAACGTTTTGAACGCTTTGGGACGTCATACCATTCAGATATTTCAAATTCTCTGGCGGTTACCCTCTCTATCTTCTGTTTATAGCGTAAACCAGACTAGGCTAGATAGAGTAGGATCGCATCGGGATCCTGTCAAGAGTCAGGGTCTCTCAACAGGTTTGTCATATTTTACTTTCTAGCCGAGTTCTGGTCCAAGGAAAGAACACATCGAAGGCGGCGCTGGTCGGTTTTACGTCCGTCCCATCTGGAATTTTGGGGATTCCCTCCTGGGATCCCTGATCGTGGGGGAGGAGACCACTCGTCATCTACCTTATCAATTTACCATGTCGTCGGACTATACTATGCCATGCCACGATGTATGATGTAGTGTGGTATGATGCACTTCATTGTACGATTGCCTGGACTCTATGGACTCTGAGACATCTAGATGTCTATAGACTATAGTTAACATCTTGTATCCAGAAGTCTATCTCACCAACTCTTCATCGTCCCTTCATCGATATCCGACTATCCGAACATCCGAGTTCATACGGATCTGTTTGCCCCTTCATCTCCAACCGCCGGTAAGAAACCAGCGTCATGGTATCAGGGTTTTCTCAAACAGGGTCCTCATGAACACCAGACAAAGGAATCAAGATCAAGTGAGCGACACGTGGGATTTCGAAGAGCGAGTTTTGTTGAGAGTGCGAGGTTGTCGTATCTCATCATGACGAGAGTCCTAGTTATTGATGTTGTTACGGCGGCAAATAAGACTGGCCAGTTAAGCGAGAGAAATTACGAGCAGTGTTCGAACAACGAGTCTTGTGTTTGAGGGTGCTAACTTTTGTGGCCCTTCTTGCGTTGTCGACTCCAATGTGTGGGGAAGGCATTTTCGGCTAGGGTTGTATGAAGAAGGAAGGAGATTTGACACGTCTCTATGGACTCACCGTATCTAAGATTACGACTCCCGAGATCCCAAGAGAAGACAAGACGAGTGTTCAGGGATAGGGATACATGAGAAGGGCAGAAAGGTGGAGGGAGGGAGACACGATGGTTGTGAGATCGTCACTTGTACGTGTACAAGCTAAACATGTGCCACGGGCAGGCTACGGCATTGTGGCGCAAGTTTGTGCGTCCCAAGCAAGAAACGATGACAGGGACCCTGGTATCAGTATCATAAGACTCGTGAAAGACGTATCGAATGGATAGACCCTTGAACGTATCTTCGATAGCAAATAGCATAAAGTGTCAACGATAAAACAGTTGTGGATTACGCAAGATTGGAGGGTACCTGTTCGTGGAGCCTCGATATCACGCTCACGGCGAACTCGACGGAAGGGGGGATAATGGGTACATATAGGGAATCGAGATCGAAGCTTGTTGAGTGTATTGAATGGGTAGAAGGGACGAGAGAGCGGTAACTCGGCGCAACTAAAACCAAAACACCCCTCTCAAAGCACGTCCGCCCTCTAGCATGAGATTCGAAAGCGATGGCAAGCAATTGGCATTGGCGATTGACATTTGAGAGTGCCATCCATCGCACACCTTGGAATCAGCTGTATCAGAGGGAATCAGAGGGAAGGGGTCATGGGAGACTGAAGCGTGAGAACGAGGGTAGTGCTGCGTTGTCTGCGTCTGCGTTTAGTAAACCATAGGATGGGAACCGAGTGGTACCGAGGCGAGAGAGAGTGGGATCTAATGCAAAAAAGAAGGGTGGTCCCTTGGTGGACTTTCGAGAGGTCTTGCCAGTGACGATGCCGTATGGTTACGGTACCATGTAGCGTCTTTTATGCCAGCAGGGCCGACAATATGACCACTGGCATGACTGTATGGTTATATAGTACCTTACGCACCTTGTTGTTTGGGTGCCCTTTGAGGGGATAAGCTTAGAGTTGTTGTTGTTGAACCTGAAGCCACAGCGGCCATGCGTCCGTTTTGTTGTCTTATGACAGATGCGGTGTTATACATAGTTATAGTTATAGTTTTCGAGTTTCTGCCAGTGGCAAGACGTTTGCCGAGATGTTCTTACTTTGACTTGACTTGCTGGAGACGGCAGCAAGGGAGATAGAGAGTCCAGAATCGATGCCGGCATACGCTACTAAGCGCAGCATTAGTGAATCTAAAGAGCTTAGTGCGAGTTCTGTGGGATTCCTTGCGATTCGGGACAGGCACAATTGAACTTGAGCTGTCGGGTGTCACTTGCTTCGGAAGCGAGAGGAAAGGGGAGTGGGGCTGTAAACGTAAAAAGCAATAAAGCAACGTTTATGAAAGGGACAATGAACGTGAGGAATCTCGAGTTGAAATTCGTCATTGTGTATCAATGCGGCATCATGATATAGTACAACATCATATCAAGCAATACTTCAGATCCGGAGGGCCACTTGTCATCCAATGTCAGTGTCGAGATCTGAGGACTCCCTGAAAGAAGACATCACTACTACTAGTGGCTGGCAGTTAACGGAGGGTATAGCCCGACGTCTTCTTCAATCATGTAAACCCGTCAACGCACAAGATTCGCAAGGGTATTCCTGCAAAAACGTTGTTGACCAAGTGACCCGAGCCTGAGAGGAGAGGAAGCAAAAAGGATCCGTTCCAATCCGTCCAAGTTGGCCGTTGGATCCATGGAGTTGTCTCCGGATGGCTGGGTTTGGGTTGCCCTATCGATGGATGATCATCCTTCATCTTTCCCGAGTAGTTGTACTCTTCAGGTTGATGACTGTGGATTACTAGTAGCATGAGGGAGTTTTATCTGTTTTCGTCATAGTCTAGTTTTCCAGTTTGCAAATTCCAACCACTTCGTCCGCGGCCGCGCTCAAAATGCGAGTTTGCTTGCTTGTCTAAATGTGCCGTGCGGGCAGCTTCAAGCCCGTTTCCAAGCATCTCGAACGTGTAACTATTTAGACAAAGTCGGAGGGTCCACACGACATAACCTCCGTCGACAATCTCCTTCAAGTCACATTATGCATACTAAGCTACCAGTGACCAATCGCCACCTACAATCCACTCTCAGTGGTTGACAGTGGCTGACGACATGAGGAACTGAACGACCAGCCACGATCACCATGATGCATGAAGTTGGGGTCTTCGATCTCTCGACGAGCGGGCCCGGAGGGAGTGTGGTTCCGCAACGTATACCAAGTTACTCTATATGTCCGCAACGAAACATGACAGATGTCGTATTTTCTCCACATACTAGCTTCTTAGACTGTGTGAGCTCCAGATGACGGCGATTGACTCTCTCTCGAACCGCTCGCTTGAAAAAAAAGTTGTCATCGACATCTCACTCAGGGTAGTGGAGTCGGAGAGATAGATCTCTAGAACATCAGTCGAACAACAAGCTAGAACTCCTCACTCTGGGTACTAACATCCGTCGATCATCCCAAACCGTCCACCATATCTCCCATCTACTCGCATCCCAACAACAGTTGAACTCCACAGGTAGTGGCAATCTATCCAGATCCCCAATCCAATCCAATCCAATCCAATCCATATCCGTCCGAAGGTGAAATTCCGAAACGATCTGCACTGGACCGGACTTGGAAAATCATCCCATCCGCATGCACCTCGTTTCCTCATACCCGTCAACTTACTTCAACTCCAAATTCTTAGTTCTGTGTCTTCGCTTCAGTTGTTCTTCGTTTCACTCATGTAAAATAGTATCTCAAACGAAAACTATATTGAATGGTGAATGCAATGCATACTCTGGATGATGATGATATGATGTATGTATACGAGGGGTAACAAGTTAACGTGCAAATGGATGTGGTGGTTGTCGATGATATGATGACTGGGAGTGTGTGATGATATGGGATATGCTAAGGTGGTAAATAGGGCGTATGTGAGAGCACACGAAAGAGGGTGTAGGTAGAGAGGGGCGAACTGCGGGAGAAGTTCAGAAGGTGGGGAGGGACGAGGGGTGGGTAAAAAAGCGGGAGAAGCAACGAACACAAACTGTGTGAGTGAGGGTAGACAGAGAGTGAGACGAAAAAAGTGCAGCGAGTGAATGGAGAGGGATGAGTCCGACTTGAAAAAACAACATGGATGCGATTTTTTTTTGACGTGAGGTGGTATTGTGTGTGTGTGCGAATGGATGATGATGATGAGCGAGAGAGAGTGAGAGCGGTGGGGGACCGGCGGGTGTTCTCGGGTGAGAGAGAAGGCACTGCGGTGTATGGTACAGGTAACTTGGACTTGGATGTGTGCGTCGTCGTCGGTTGCGGCGAAAAAAAAGCCACAGTAGAGGAGGATATCCATATATCGACAAGAGGAGAAACGAAGTAGAGAGAAAAAGAGGAGACGTCTATATGATGATGAGAGTGATCAACAAGAGGAGAGAAATCACGAATAATAGGAATGATGGTTGATGGTCGATGTCGATGATGGTGGGCTCGTATGAGAAATGTATGAACGAGGCTAGTGAGAGTGACGAAGAAAAAAATGGGACAACGGCGGCGGTGAACGACGCCAGAGAGAGCAGGAGTAAACTGCGCCCGAACCTCTTCAAAGACGATTCGGCTTGCGACCCCTTGTTTTGAACGCAGGATGTTCGTCCGTCTTTTCTCCCCACCCAGAGGAGCACTTCTCCTTCATCGACGGTGCCGGTACGTCGAACACGAAGAAGGGAATCGGCGAGTACGCCCTCCGTTGTTGTTGTTGTTGCGGCCGCGAGATCTGTGAAGCTCGGGATGCATACGATGTCGACGGTGCAGGTTGCGGCCGTCTCGTCACCGTCTTGCTTCTCAACGACTTGTCCTTGTTATTGTGCTGGTGAAGTACTTTTGACGAGGCGGGAGAAGAACAAGCCCAGGAAGCCAAGTGCGCGGTGAGGGTACCGATGAAATTCGGTTTATGGGTCTCTGCGGAGGGGAGATTCTCAGGGTCCTCCGAAGCAGGTGTAGCGATGGATGTCGAGATACCGGTTGTGAGCGAAGTCAGCGAAGCGTTTGTCATTGACTGGCTGGAGGTGGTGGGCAGAGACGGATGTGAGGAATGGGTGAGGGGAGTGAGTCGTTGCTGGGGAGTGCAGATAGGCATGGATGGTACGGGGGGAGCGGGTTCAGTCTTGGACATGTAGACCGTTGGTGTCGGTCGTCGCCCCTGGAGCAGTTTTGGACGGAGGCTGCTTGTGGGAGTGGAGGGAGAGGAGCGAGATCGTGAAACTGGTCGAGGTTCGGTTTCTTCTGGAGGACCAGGAATGACGTCCTGAGCCCAGATGGGAATGCCTGCGACACCTTTGCCGATCCATGCACTCTTTGAGGGCTGGCAAGGGACAAAGGGTTTGGGTGAGCGTTGGGGGACTTGATCGAAAAAGTCCAAGTCGTCGTCCTGTTCCTCTTCGTCTACCGAGACGGTAACTGAGCGAGGTGGTGGTTGGCGGGGAAGACGGTAAGAGTAGGACGAGGAGGAGGGTTTGCTGGGAATGGGGATAGGCTGAGAGTGCATGTGGATGGGATTGGTGTGTGCACTAAGACACTCTCGAGAGCAGTATGCTGCGGTGCCGTCCTGAAATAAAACGGTGAGTAGACTGCTTGGGGTGAGGGGGAAGGGAACGTACGATATGGCAAGCGCAGTTCAAGCACCAGTTGACGTCAATAGCGTCCATTGTGAGTTGCAAGATGGGCGGATGATACGGGGGATGGGCAGGGCGGGAGGGGCAGATAATGGGGAGGGCTGGGTGAGGGAGGAGGATGAGTGGAATAAGTGGTTATATAACAAGCCCACCCACAGCTCTCTCTCAGATCCACGCTGCCCGATCCCTCTCCATCCCCAATTCAGCCTAACCTAGGCGCCACCAGACCCCCAGATCTCGATCGCACAGATCCCAAGATCCATCGACTGTTTGGCGAGCTGTTGTGGCCTATTTGGCGGGAGGTTTCCAGAACGGTCACAGAGACGAGTCACCCGTAACAGGGCGAGTCACAGCGTCCGCATCTGGCGTGGCTCGTTCCCACCTGCTACACTCGGCTACACCCATTCCTGAGCCTGCCCTCGCCCACCGCCCAGTGCTCTCCCCCAGAACACGTTCCCGCGAGCATACTCGTCCCCTACCCGTCCCTCATCGTCCTGTCAACTCTCTCTTCTTGCTACTCATCACATCTTCCCCCGGAGCTCTCTCTCTTGCCCGCCGACGAGTCACCCACCTGCTCTCTCTTCTCTCTCCCACCCCGTCTTCTTCCCATTCCTCCTCCTCCAAGATGCCGCGTCCACGGCAATCACCTCCACGTCCTGTCACCCCCCTCCGCCTTCGCGTATCTTCCTCACTCACTCGCATCCCATTTTGAATCAGATTCCTACAATTCGATCACACTCACAACAATGGGGTCCCTTGCTCTTCTCTCCCTTCTCTCCCCCATTCTTCTCCAAATTCGTCCTCCCCCCTCCTCTCGCGTGTTCCCGAGAGTGTCTTCTTCTCTATCTCCCCCTCTGTACCTTGTATTAGCTTTTACCGCAGTTCGCTTGACGTTTCCTGTGCAACCCCACGTCTTGCTTTTCCGCATTGTGTCCCAATAAAGTAGTCATTTCCTATATCAACCAAGACCGCCCGACCCGTCTTGTGCCTAATACCGCATCTTGCAATCCATATATCTTGATACCGCATATGGCTCGACTGTCAAGACCGTCTACACCGACTCCTAGCTTCCACGTATCACATGTACTTAACTCGCTTGCATCGTCGAGTCAACATATCTCTTTTCGGACAAACGTCAACGTCGACGAACAAGGACACAACTACCGTAACCCCTCGAGCTGTCAACCGAATCACACATCCCGACTCCGACCCGCACGAAATTAAAAGCAATTTCTTAGTCTAGCCATCGCCCGCCCTATCCGCCCCCCGACTTCTTCGCGCCCCATCACGTTCACTACAAGTTGTGTATCCTTCACGCATGCACGCGCCCTCCGAACAACGAACCTCATATTAACGTATTAATGCATAATACATCACACTCCGTCGGACGTCTCAGCGAGCTCGACCCACGCATACTGACAACTCTCCAGAATCGCACGTTCCCCGAGGGCTTGTTCGATTGCCCACCGTGTCTTCTCTCGTCTTCTCCTCTCCTGGTCTTGGTCTCGCATCGTCGGGCTGCGGTCGGACTCGTCTTCTGGAGACGTCGATGTGGATGTTAAACTCTATGGTAAAAACACGTAATAAGAGGTCTAGGACTGGGGATTGGGGCATATATAGAGGAAAGGAAGCGTAACGATAGAACATAGAACATAGGATAGAGAAACATATAGAATACAGAATAGAGAAACACCCCGTATCAAAAAGACCCCTCCAGAAACCTAAAACAGAAACCGACCCACCCTCTCTCACCCGCTCACTACACGTGAAGAGAAGGAGAAGAAGGAGATAGCGATGGGGAAGGGGGAAGAGGGATAAATATAAACCAAACCAAACGACAACCCTCAACGCACATCTTCGGAAACTTACTTGTCGTAGTCCGAGAGGGAGAGGGAAAGCTTATCTGAACGTGCGTTGGGGAGACGGGCGTAAGGACAGAATCGCTGAACTGTAAAGCTATAGAAAACAGAAATAGACATAACCCGCAGACACAAAGCACGAGCTCAAGCACCAAACTCTCCCTCTCTCAAAAAAACAGAAACAAAACATGAAGTCCATCGCAAAGAGACTCTCCTCGGCATCCCCCGTCTCTGAATAACAAACACGAAAGAGCGCGCACGACCCATAACGTTATATCCCACCGAACTTTCCATCACCAGTGGGATGATTAGAATGCGGCTCTATACACACATATAAGCCTTGAATCTCTAGACCACTCTAGAGAGAGCGTAGATGGACTATAAAAGGCGACTCGCTGGGGTGGGGGGGGGTCTCATCGGAGGGGGTGGTAATGAATTGGAAGAAGCGTCAAAAAAGAGTCTGAGAGGCGTGGCATGGGGGATCAGGGTCTGAGATAGAGGGAGAAGGGAGAAGGGGGAGACGTTTCCATCTCCGTGATCAGAAAGGTTCGGGGAGGTAGACTGAGGGATATGAAAGACGAAGAGATGGTAGGAGGGATTCCAACTAAGCGAGGTTAAGCGAGTTGTCCAAGCAAACGGGACCAAGCCAAAACCAAGCAACATCAAGAAAACAAACGAGGCAAAGCAATTGCTTTTCTGTCTTCCCCTATTGTTTTTAGTAGCATATATCACAACTTCAAGTGGTAGTCCATTCACTCTACCCGTCAAGCAAGCAATCGCGGAGAATCGAGAATCGAGAACGGAGACCCAAAAACAGAGCCCGAAATCCCAGATAACCCAAGGCACGGAGGGAGGGGAGAGAGGATGAGAACGAACACATGGCAGAGAACCCCGCCAAGGGGACCCTCCCAGCGGAAATCGAATTTGGACTGAATTGGCTAGATAGGACCCGTGGACGGAGAGAGAGAGTCGAAGTAGAAAGATAAGATAGAGCGGAATAGAAACCCCACCATCTCAACGACGACCATAAAAATAATTGGAAGAAACGAAGAAAGTGTGTGTGTGTGTTCTCTCATACGCATACTCACAAACGCAGCGAAATCGCAAACAAAGAAAAAATACAAAGGTACTCACGTCAAGGACTGCACCCATATCTTCCATACTCATCTCCCTCGTTTCCGTTTCCCCTCTTCCCGCTTCGTGTGCACAGGAAAGAGAGGAAAGGATCTGGGCTCGAAGACCCGGTTCTATGGTCCCCTTGATCCTCCGACTGCAGAGGGAAGTGATCGTGCGAACGAGTTGTCTGATTACCTATGAACAGGACATGTGTATAAAAAAACCAGTGAGCAATGAATAAATAAGGCAGTGAGCAGGCAGGTAAGACGGGAGAATGAGCAAATGGAGAAAAATAGGTAAACCAGGCAAGGGGATCAGCGAAGGAACTCTCGATATTCGATATTCGATGGTGATAATTCATATTCTCTTGTTTTTTACCTCTTCGGGGATTGAGATTCGTAAGATTCGACGAGACGAGGACGGGAGAGAAATAAAATGACAATTGGTAGATGTGTCAAGTCAATGTGCGTAAAATGCGACACAACCCGTTGCTATCCCCAAGACGCGAAATCGAGACCCATCGAAGCCGTCTCGAAAAATGAAAAGAATATCAAATCATTAAATGGAATTGAAATGAGAGCATACGCCATTGGTGCGTCGGATGGTCCAGCCAGTTATACGAGTAACGAAGGCACGGACAGGGATAATGAAAAATCTGTAATTCCCCCCAATCAATGTGTCATGGAACACGCTGGCCAATTCGCACACAGAGAGAGGATGAGCGTATGGGAGAAATGGGAAGGTATTATATCGGATTGGGAGAGCATCGCCCATTTCGCTCATGACACATTCAGATGGCAGTTCTTCCCGCCAGACTTTTCGCTTTAAGCTCCATATGCTAGAGCCCATTGGGTGATTGAGCGAGCGATTGGAGAGAGAAGTTCTGGCCCCTCATGGTCATGACCGAGGAGATCTATCCAATTCGTTCGTGTGCACGCGCGTTTCCCCATCCCTCCAACCTCGCGTGTCGTGTGTAAAAACCAGTACTCACGTGGAAATGAGGCTTATGACGCGGGGGATGTGGGATTGGGTCGAATTTATGAGGAAAGGTGTGAATATGGAATGTGGGATACGCGATATGGAATTCTTCCCTCCCACATCCCATCCCACGTTCCCACATCACTCGTTCCATCCACCATCCCTGTCTCTCTTCCCCAATGGACTTCTAATGCACAGTCCCAGAGTCCCTGACGGATTCGCGTGTATTCGTGTATTCGTATAATCGGTTACTCACCTTTGACACTTCGTCTTCCTTCCTCAGGGTCTCCATCGCATCCTTCGATTCCTCGTCTTCATGTTCTTCAACAGGAACTGGTTTCGACTGTCTTCTACTTGACGTGGCGGGCCCATCGTTCCTAACTTTCCTAGTCAGGATCGCAGGTCCCCCATCCCCAACGGTATGTGCATTCACACTCTTGACAGTATCAAGACCGCCAAGGCTTCCGCCATAGCCTTGTCTTGAACCTTGTCCAATTGTCTATAGGAATAGAGATAACAGTGTATTAGTATATCAGCATCAGAAAGCCTTTTCCCAAAAGCATGAACTCAAAAAAAGACAACCGCAGGCAGGCAGCAGGGAATGATGCAAGAGAGAAAAATTGAATGATGGATGATGATCACCTGGTGTCTGTCTTGACCTTCTACAGCCACGCCGGCGGCAGGTTGTTCCCCATCTTCATCTTCGTCCCCTTCTTCTCCCCACCCCTCTTCCGAATCTGATTCCACAGAGACTGCAGGTCCCTCTTCCTCTGGCATGTCCCCCTCTTCCCCCTTGCTATCACCTCCGAGAGTTTCTCCAGCTCCCATACCCGTGTCCACGTCCACGTCCACTTCTAATTCTAATTCTAATTCTTCCTCTACTTCCATCTCACCTTCCTGTTGTTCCTGTTGTTGCTCGTGGTCTTCTCCTTGTTGCTGTCGCTGTTGCAGCCAGCGCTCCAATACAATTTGTCGTCCTGCCACCTGTGACAGAACCCTGACAACTTCGTCGGTATTGCCCAATCCGGCACGACCCAATCTGTCCAAAGCGTCCAAGCCGCCTGAGCTGCCTATTCCGGCCTCGTTGGAATGAATTGGATCAGAGGATTTGAGTTCCGCCTTTGGTGCATCCGAACCTAGTACAGACGTTAATTGGGGTTATCGGGCTCATTGGGTCATAGTTGTGTAATGGACCGGATGATTGCTGGATCATCATGCCCCCCGACGTAGAGCCATTGCTAGCAAATCAAACTCACCATGATCGACACCGTGACCAGGAGGACGTCCAAAAGGATCCTCGTGCTTGTGATCCTCCCGTGTGCGCCGTGCGTGTGAATGGCCTGACTGAATTCCACGCACGATGGCCAACGAACACAGGGCGCAGTAGACCCATAAATGGTGGCTCAATCTGGCATCCCCGTTGATGCAAAACAAAGGTTTCACCAAGGTCCGCTGTTTCTTTTTCCGTCTTCTGTCGTTGCCACCGTCGCTGTCGCTGTCCACCTCGTGTATTCGTTTTCGTTCTCTTCGTGTTCGGCTTCGACTAGGGTCTTCTTCTCGTTCTTCATCATCTTCGTCACCGTTCATTGTCCAAGTCACGGTCCACCGCAACAGCGTCATCACGACTAATGCCAGCAATGTTGCCAATGTTGTCAATATTACGACTCTCACCACTCTTCTCGTTCTTCTCACTGCCACTATTCCCGATATTACCTTCATTACCATTATAAACCTGTTTCCTACTATCCCCATCCTTCTCGCTGTCGTCATCGTCATCTTCATTTCCATTCCAATGATCACTAAGACCCCGCGCCCGAGTCGAGGCCAAGTGGAGGTGGCGTTCGTTACCCTCTTCTTTTTCATGAACACGTCCTGCGTCCAATATAGATACAGATACAGAGGATGGCATTGATGTGGACGTTTGGATGGCATCATTACCAGAATCAGTGTCGGGATCATAAAAATCAGCCCAAGACCGATGATACTGGTGCCGATAGCCTTCTGTCGTGGACGATTCAGGGAAGTCTTCCCTTCTCCTGTCAGTTACAGACGCCGCCACTGTCGTCTTGATGTCGACATCGATGTTGATGTCTAATATTGTTTCGTACGAGAAAGACGGTAAGTCGACGAATAGTTCCCCGACCATGATCAAATAGGAAAGTTTAGCGGAGAGGTTGGCGGAATTTGTTATTTGTTCGTTTTTGTAAATGTGAATGCGTTTTACTTACTGTCGCCACCTTCGTGCTCCACAAGCACTACGTCTTCATCGTCTTCTTCGGCGGCATGGCCTCCTTCGTCGACTGCGCTGTCTGATAGAGGAAGGTTGGTCACCTCAGATCCATGCGCATGCGATGGATTGAACACAAGTTCAGATTCTTTCCAACGTGCCTCACTAGGCCACACTCGTAGGACATTTTCCAACAAGATCTGCAATACCGTCCCTAGATCTTCAGATCTTCCTGTGGGTTCCCCTGGAAATTCCAAAGCACTTTGTGGCGGTCCCCCACTCCGCTGGTAAGAATCACCGACACTGTGAGGGTACGATGGTTAAAAAGTCAGATTCAGATTCATTGACAGACATCTTGCAGTAACCAAAGAACGCACACTGACCTCGACTTGCGTTTATCCTGTGGCGTCGGTAGCGCCAGCGACTCAACGGTTGGGAGTTCGTGAAACTTCCAAGAAACGACATCATTGTCATTACAACCGCTAGGGAGCGCGAACCCGTAACGAACAAGGAGTTGCGCATTGGTGAGATTCTCGCCGTATGTATTGTAAATCTGAACATGCGGTGGGATGGGAAGGTTCGATGTCATGTCGCACGTATCATTTGGGTCGATGTTCGGCCACGAGTGGGTTGGTAGATGTGATGACGACGAGTCTTCTCCTTCACCGTCTGTATCGTGAAGACATTGCGACAACGAACCACAAATGACGCAGACGTCATATTCGCTCTACGAAATCAAACAAATTGTTATTGTCAGAAAAATTCATATATCTCGAATTTGGGAAGAGTTTGTTCAATGTGTCAAACTAAGAGGGTTGACGTCTGGTATGAAATTATGCCAAAAAGAGCATGACTGAGAACAGTATGTTCGACACATGGAGTATCAAGCCCGGCCATCATTATCCATCATTCCAACAATGGGTAATCGTCGATACCTGTCAGTCTATCTGGCCAGACCGACGTAGGCCCCATTTTTACTCGCTCTATCATGACGAAAAGATATATAAAAGTCCCGTGTAGACATTGGTTGCACCATGAATTTCTTCCATAAAGAAACGTCATGATGAAAGCAACATGCATTTTGCACACGACCATGGTATAAATTTATAACATCTACCTATTGCCATGATGAGTCTCATTTCGGGACTCTAGACCTCTCAATAATTATGAAGCCCACATCGACAGGATATGAGATGTTCGAGGAGGTGAAATGAAAGTAGCGGAAATAATGTGGAGAGGAAGAACTCACTTCGAGATGAACATGGTTCGGGATCGAGTGATTGAACCTGTAACATCAACCACCACGACCAATGGCAAGACGAAGCGTAAGCAAGACAGCGTGCGGCGTATCATCCAAGGACGACAGGAAGACCAAACAAGATTCCAGGTCGGGTTCCAAGATTGATGATTGTGTATGACAGGTATGATTGACAGGAACATGCACAGATCCAAAATGAACAATGATCAGTAATTCAATCAGACCCTTGAGAATTCCTGCTTCGCCAACAAAAATCTCACAACCAAGAAACCTTGTTAGAAAAATAGAAATGAATGAACGAGGGAAGCGTCAACCGCCATCGCCGGTGATTTTGCAGAATCACCGGTCGTAGAAATAGCGAAGAGATGAAGGAGATGGAAGGGTTTGGAGGATTCGGAATACTCACGCATCGGCTATGGGCACCATGGAGAGACCATGATAGGCGTCCACCAGAAACGCTCGGGAACTGACGAGAGAATAGGCATGTAGGTATCCTCTTAATGTGGGATGACAGTCTTGGGGAATTGAGAAAGAAGACTGTTGAGATGGTCCTGGTTCTGCGAACTGCCTGATCTTGTTCAGACGTCGAAAGACAGGCAACACAGTGTTACGGTAGTAATCTTGAAGTTCGTCCTACTCCGCCGGAATCAGATATGCATCTCTTTCGGTAAGATGACCTTGAGAGAATGAAAAGAACACGTCCAAGTAACAATAGGGTACGTTGATGCGTTGCTAGGGAGTCTCGTAAGAGATAAAAAAAGAAGTTGGACCCGTAAAATGGCAAGCGATAAATGAACAATAACCTCAACTCTGGGTCGTGCTGTTTACCGTGCCCATTCGTACATAGGTATGAAAATGGGAGAACGACGATCTGTAAGGCAAGCAAGATAATAGAGGAAGCTTACAAGTAACCATACCCCGTCCTCGGTTCGCTGTTCCCTGTCAATTTCCGTGCCAACGGACCACCGTCGTGCGAGTGCACCGTCTTCGGGATTTTCCTTCAGTACAGGGAACTCCGTACATTCTCCAGGTTTCTCTCGGTCAGTTGATGAAGGACTTGCCCACAATTCTTCCAGCTCGTTATCTGAATTACAAATCGCATGGACCTGGACATCCCAGAATAAGGCAATAGCGACTGGCTCTTTTGGGAGGGAGCGCAGGTAGCCAGACCATCGTGAGTCTGGACCTAGCAAACTGTGCAAAAGAACTCTGTTAGGTAAAGCCGCGAATACTATTATGGACGTTACGTATTGAGTCGGTGTGGACTATTATTCAGTTCATCACACTGTGACCGCGTCGAGACTTTCAGGAACTATATCCCCAGTTCAACCCAGAGCTCGGGGCAAGTAACTCATAACGCTGAAAACATTGCGTAAGAGACAATCGAAATAGACTCACAGTTCATAGTACAGACAGAGGGCTAAACTTAGATGTGCGCCGTGACCGTACGGGATTACCTCTAACTCGGGGATCAGACGTATGAGAGACGATGAACGTGATGATAGCACGGCGGTCTTGGGGATCGTGACGACTGTGAGAGAAGATTGACGGTTAACACCGTGCGTACGTATAAGATACCGGTCAGTAAGGAGTAAATGAATGACCACCGTGTACGTCTCCGAGACAGAGTCATATTGTATGACCACACTCTTGTGCCTCCTTCCCAAATCATGTCCCTTCGCGATTGGAGGAACATGAGGGGAGGACGCAAAAGAGTGGGTCCAATGTTTCGGCCACTGCGATTGTTGACAAACTGTAACAAGACGATGATGGATATGAGTTAACTTACGCGTTTCAAAAGCAGGGATATGGATATCTTTTGAAAACACGCTGATACCGAAGTTGGGGTCATCAACGAGTTGAATGCGTGGGTCCAGAATGATGTTATTTTCTGAACACCAGTTGAGGAGGTCCGTCAAACGCGTGAAAGTCCGGTTATTTTCAGTCGTATGATCTTTTCTTGAGATACCTGTTTTCATTACGCGACAAAGTGACACGAACTACGAACTGGTGGGGCCGGCAATCCAAGTCTGGCATCAAACAACCTGCTCGCTTGCAACGAAAAAGTCAAGAAGAGACAACCGAACTGCTGCAAAGTGGGATCCAGATCAGAAATCTTTTTTTGGTGATGATGTTGGTTGTGCGCTGTCGACGCGATGTATGGAAAATAAATGTGAGAATAGAAATGTAGGTGGGAGACGGTCATAAGGAGAGACAAGAAGCGACAGACGCGAACATGGACAAACTCCCATGATCGCCTCGCGTGTTTCTCATGTCGTTTGGTCGATCAGAGGTCTCGATCGCAAAAATGTCACGCCTGCTTGGACGGTGTCACTCTATGAAAGTGACTCCTGGACTTGAAAGATCATAGATGGACACAACACACGGACTCGGAGTTGGACTCTGTCTATCCGCCATGCTCGGCGGAGTTGTTTCACGGAACTGGTTTGCGCAACACCAACAATTACGGAAATCTCATAGATAAGATATGGGATTCTCTTGGAATAGCTTGAGTCCATTGGGCCGTTATTGCCATTATCGAGGTCTACAGGCCCTCATCGAAAACACAAATACCATATCTCGGAGATGATGAACGAGGAATGTGATAGCCAATGTGTCATCCGCTTTAATGTTTAATAACACTAATAGGTCAATAATCTCTTCGAAGCACCCTCACAGTCATAGCACGAGCCCAAGAAGTTACTTGACGGCATCTCCAAAACCCTTCTGCCCGAATGCCCAATATTGAATCTTATTGCATGCGGAGCTCGGACTTGTCGAACGCGAACAGACAATTCGAAGAGAGAGGGGGGGAAGCTGGGGGAAGACAGGGCTGTGTGGATATATACTAACTGTACTGTGGAACGGGAAAGCCTCGCGGGAGACTGATAAGTTAGTCATCTTTATCAACCAGCTGCAGGTCATGCATGGCTACCACGTTTGCTAATCACCCTTGTGTGATCACCGCACAATACCTCCGAGGGAGTCGAGGGGGGGTCGAGGTGGTATAGATACGAATCGGGACGCGGGACTTCGTGATCTACATTGCCATTAACTTAGACTCACGCCACCACCCACGGAACTAAGAGGTGTACTGGTTCTATGGGTCTATGGTTCTCAATCTACGTGACAGAGAGATTAGCAGACGGTCTAAATGAGGAAATAGGAAAAAAGGAACCGCACCGGGTAAAGCTATAGCAACTTCGAGATGAGAAGAGATACGTAGGGTCGGTGGTCCAAGAAAAAAGACCAAACAAAGCTTGATTCTGTCCACAACATTCCACACGAAGTCCCTTCCCGCCTTGGCTTGGCCTTGTTCTCGAGTGATCGAGCCCCCCCGCATTGATCTTCCAAAGCAAGGTACCGAACCACGCATGGCATGACGATGTGTGTTTTATGCCTCGATATGTACAT
This sequence comes from Cerrena zonata, assembly GCA_038087015.1. Classification (NCBI taxonomy): domain Eukaryota; kingdom Fungi; phylum Basidiomycota; class Agaricomycetes; order Polyporales; family Cerrenaceae; genus Cerrena; species Cerrena zonata. The sequence goes on along the minus strand of JASBNA010000059.1, from coordinate 119,110 downwards.
CACTTTCGGAAGCGTCGGCTGCGCAACCATCTGGACTCTCGGGGTGTGGGGAAGAAGGAATATCCAATGTCTTGTGGGAGATGTGCAATATCGTACAGTATAGACAATATAGAGGGGGGTGAGGATAATACCAGAACACGATGAGAAAGAGAAGGGAAATGGGAACAACAGGTCACAGAATAGAATAGACTCTACATCGTGACAGAAGAGCAGAGGGAGGGATGTCTGAGGTACGGCAAGCGAGAGTAAAACAAATGAGTAAGCAGGCACTGCATCTCGTCAAAAAGAAAAACAAGCAATAACCAATTTATTGGTCCTTCTTTGACTCTCCCGTCGTAGTTGTCTTGGACTTTTCCTTCTGTGCTTCTGCAGCACCAAGCTCTCTAGCTTCGATCCGACGAACGTATTCTTCGCCTGCCTAATAAACACAATTTCGAGTTAGAAACAAAAATCCAATCAGATCACAGAAACCAGGGAAAAGGAAGGAGCGGAAATCGAGATTTGCAGGGGACTACGGAGATTGTAGATGTTTGTCTCGGGACAGAGATGATAGAGATCCGAGATCAAGGGACCCTCGAACCAACCAATCGACGACGACGACGACGAAGGGTCACTAGTGACCAGAGATTGCGGGAAGCGGGAAACAATGAGACATGTCCCGAACGAGTAAATTAACGACGCGAGAGACGGAGGCTTTCGATATATGTCGCGTGTCTCGGCGGTGCAGACATACCAAACTCCCCCGATAGTGGTGGAGAGGCGTATAGCCTCCGAAAAACAAACATAATTGAGGGAAAGGTACCGTGATGGTATAGCTTGGAATGGGACGGGTGACAACGCCATGAAAAGGGTACTGACCTGGAGTACTAGGATACCGCCCAAGAGAACAATCATGATGATATTTCCTGCAGAGAGGAGACGAAGAGCCTCGATTTGGTCTTCCCTGGTATCAACGTTCTCGACAGGGGTCGCAATCGTGCGTGAGGAGGGGATGTTGACGGAAAGGTAGACGGCAATGGCGAATACCCAAGCAGCTGTGGAAATTTACGTTGGTGAGTATTAGTCATAGACTCCCGGAAACATTCAAAGCATAAGTCATGAATTGTATGAGAAAGGTACGAAATGTGTAAGAATTTAGACTTAGAAAACGTGGTGACGTTTTGGCTATTTTGACAAGTAATCACATGTGCTGTGCACTTCTCGTAAATGATTTTCAATAGGTGGGTTTAGCAGATATCGTAGGGGGGATAACGCAGCGCATATTTGCTTGCTCAACCACTGTGGTCTTGTGACCACGAAGTGCAGCACACCGCCTCCTGTGGCTAGATCGAAAGCGGGTAGACGGAAGAGATGATAAAGCCGTAGGGGAACACAACCTATGTCACGAAGCTGAATAAATCGACGTACCGAGAGAAGACCCGTCAAAGAACATAGCACTATCATCCCACTTGTGAATCTTGCCAATAAGTCCGATGATCCCAACACCCATCACCGCATGTAACAACGCCTACAAAAAAGACAAGAACCCAGAACGTTCAGTCAAAACGTATTAAGGAATGAATGCTAATTTACCTTGATCGCTGGCGGTGAATTGAAGAAGGTGGTGTAGAATTCTAAGCCATCTCGAATAGCTGTCTCTGTCAGCGGCTCGAAGAGAATCCTGTAATCGACGGTAAAGCAAATGAACAATACACCTGTCGCAGCCCTGGTGTTAGCACATAGATTGTAATTTATCAAGAGACGGGACAGTACCAAGCGAGAAGCAAGTCGTGGCCAGAACAGCACCTTGCCTGAAACCCATTGTTGTGTGACGGTTTGGTAAAGATCCTACCAACGAGTCGAAGCAGACGCAACAAGTAGTGTATAGGCGCCCAGGCTTGCTGGCTTTGGGCGCTCAGCTTGATCGAGTCGATGCCGGCGGAACTGCCTGAAGACAGTGAACCTTGCATTGAACGTTCGACCTTTGCATCTTTCACCTTTGTAAATTACTACAAGTATGCAACAGAGTGTTCCAGTGCCGACGAACGCGACTCAAGCAAAGGATCGTCATTATGCCCAACTGGGCCACAGCCTAGCCCGACTCTCGCAAGCTGTTGGACAGACGGCAGACTTGTCGGAGCAATTGAAGGTCACTTTGGACGCGATGAAGATGTTGGCAGCAAATCATGCAGCACAGTACGTGTTGTTTTTGATTTTATCACGTTATCGCGTTGCTTGACGTTCTTATTTGTTATTTACTGCGGTAGATTCATGACGGTCGCTGCAGAACTCAATCCGGATCCCGAGTCTGACGGAGAGCAGTCTAGATGAGTGTTTACCATGTGTCGGGGATGAAATGAAGAGGCTGTGGTATGTGGTCGTTTGTGAGCATTTTGTTTGATCTACGTTATGATTGTTCATGTAACGTTCCTTCTTGACTATACATAGTTACATACTGGCCTCGTTGCCGCCAGAGACAAGAGCTGAAACGCGACTGGCACGCATCTCCCGAACACCGAGACAATGTCCCAACTGAGAAGTACGCACATATGAACTGTTATTGGATGGAAGGTGATCATTCTAGAGGAGCAGAATTGTGTAGCCGCAGAAACCCGGGTTCGTTCGGACTGAAGGCTCGCGTGGGGTGGGTGGTGATTGGGAGGTTGGCGGATGTGTCTATCTACTTACTTATATGCGTTAGAGGGGGAATGCGCAGTGCGGTTGTGACGGTCGGGTTTACCGGGGGTGCTGTATTGACATCTTCAATGCTCCGCGAATGCATTCATTGATACGAGTCTTGTGCTGGGACTCCCTCGATGTTCTCACCGACATGCCCGTGCTGGGCTTTCGCGATCTATCCAAGTATCAAGGCGATAGTGATTATGAGTGTACAACTCTGGAGAGATGGATGTCTATAATACGAACAATCATATGGGACCTGTATGATATCTCGACGGTTGTTACGCCGGAGAAGGAAGAGAAGAGGGGTTAGCCGATTGGAAACGGGCGCCTATTCCATGTTTGATATAGTGATAGAGTGAGCAACTCGTCCCATGCTTGCCCTCTCCACTTGCTCTCTCTGACTGCAACCACCACGCTCGCTCTATATCTTGCATATATCCAGTTTCTCCACACACCTCTACTCTTGCGGTCGTGAGGTCGCTCTGCAGGGAGCTCCTCCGACCACTCCGTTTTCTTCTTCTCAGGACCCTGCTTGGCCAACACTTCTGCATCAATCCAAACATCCCTGTATAATCTTTCGTTTCAGCCCACCATGGCCACCAGCACTCCTCCGAAAGTTAACCTGCTAATTCCCCAAACCCCTTCTCGCGATCGCTCTCTGCAGACCCCGTCTCAGTTTTCCTCCCCGACAGTCTTGCGAGCAACGACATCTTCATCTGCCATGTCACCTCACCCCGGATCATCCTCAGCATCATACACTGTTCCTATTACCGTCGATTCTCTGCTGAGCACACATGCTACGGCTTCAAATCCGCCCCTTGCAGCGCTTGACGCCGCCGTAACCGATCGAAATACCTTGGCGGCTCAGAATACACAACTCTGGAAGTTGATCGAGAAACAACGGACGGCTTATGGGCAGATTATGAAGGAGATGGATCGAGTCCGGGGCGAACGGGACTTGTATCGAAGCCGTCTCCATTCGATGGGTGAAAATACTGAAGCGTTGCTTAAAGCGCACAAGGAGAAGGAGAGGCGGGACGGAAAGGAGGGTTCATTGAGGTCTGCAACGTCGCATTCGCATCTGAGGGCGGGCGACGTTCCTAGTACGAGCTCGCATGACCCACGCAGCCAAATCGTTCGCACACATTCGGATGAAGTTGGTGAGTTGAATATGCAGAATCCATCTATTTCATTTTCGTAAAGATCCTATTCATTCTTTCTAGCTTCACGACATCGGCATCTCAAGGAATCTCACTCTCGCGACACCATTGCGACTTCTCCAAGCGTTGGAAGAGTACGGCAAGGCTCTCTAACGAGCTTGAACGTTCCCTCATCTCATTCTTCAGCCTATCTCACCCCGTCTCATACGTCCTCAAACAGCAATTTGTCTACCACCTCTGCTTCAACATCACCTCTGACCACTTCACCAGCGCACGCATTTCCGCCAGATAGCAACCCTCGGAAACCATCGCCGTTGCAACTAGCAACCCCGGTGCGCTCAGAGTCGCTGCCTATACCAGCCATGACATCTGCAGTCACACCCTCCGCCTCTCTTTTGAACTCTTCACTTCTTCCTCTTAATACCGGCGACCCGTTCACTAATGGCACACCGACTTCGCGGAGCACAGTGCAGCCTCTGAGAACACCTCAATCGATATATACACCGTCGACGCCCGCCCCTCTGACGTCTATTCACATCGAACCACCACCGAACAGCCTCCCCGCGTCAGCTTCGAGTCCACAACCTCCTCGATCAGAAAATACCTTACAACCACAGTCACAAGCCCCGCAATCAGCCGTCGAGCCTTCTACGCAAGAATTTAATATTCTTCCTATTCGACCTCATGCCCTATCTCGAGAATCACGAATATCTTTACCAGAAGAAGCGAAGCGATACTATGCCTCAATAGGTGAATCGCCAGCCCCCAGCCCAAGACTGGCGCAGGGCTTCTCTACTCCACCTAATAACCAAAGTTCGACTTCCCTCGTGAAACCCAATCACGGATTTTCCGAGTCTCCACCACCCATCACTGTACAAGATAGTAATGGTGCCGTGAGAGAGGTCGAACATGCCGACACCCAATCCACACGAACGAACGGTCGACGCAGTACGGAGGATAATGGTGAATTCCTTGAGATGGATGATGGGGATAGCGTCTACGGCAGCACCGTAGGCAGTGACCGTGTACCATCATCGCATACAGGGGACAGTCCCGATCTCGATGATGATCTCGACGATGCTGGTGATGCTCACGTGTCTCGGGCCAAGGGCAAAGTACGAGCAGCAGCTGTAGAGGACTTCCCCTTACCACCATCCACTCCTCCTGTGATTAACCCAGCTGGAGGGGAACTGACGACAGCCCAGATGCAAGCGCTCGCTGCAGTGCAACGTGCACAGGGACAGCCTGAAGCGAATGGTTCGGGTTTGACAACGACTGGGACGTCTCAACCTCCTGGTACCCCGCTTTCGCCATTCACAGCTTCGCTAAACGATGCACATCCTACCTTCCGAGCGTTACCTTTATTAGCGAGTGACCTTCCCCGAACCCAAGTCAATGTGTCGCATTCGTCTATCCGTGCGAACGACAGAGGGAAAGAAGTTCTCTCGTTCACGGTCATTATTGACCCCGGAAGTGGGAAACGGAGTTGGAAGATCGAAAAACTGTTCAGTGACGTACTGACACTCGACGCTAGAGTGCGTGCAACCCTGGGGAAGAACTCGGCGAAGAAACTGCAGACAATACCTGAGGGAAAGCTATGGAGAGATCATGCTCCGGCGAAGGTTGACCAGAGAAAGGTGCGTTTCTTCCCCCTTTGTGTTCGTTCGGTTCCTTTTTCTTTAGCGTGCTGGGATCTTGAACTTGCCTTTATACGATAACCATTCCTGGGTCTGAGTGGAACGGAATGTCTGATTGACGTTTGGTTCAATATCCTCGTTGTCTATGTTCTGATCGGAGCTCGGTATGATGCTTCGCAAAACCTTGGTGTCTCCGATAACGAGTGAACGCGACTCGGGGGCTTGACGCGTTACGGCCGTTCTTTCCGCCTGAACACTTTTCGAATGTTCATCTTACCCCGCACGTTCATGGTGCAATTCTATTGTACTCCTTCGCTTATGGGCGGATAAACATTCTCCATCATGTTCCTTATTCTCTCATCTTCACTCGTTCTCTCTGATGTCCTTCGAACAACTGACGTCTGACGCTCTTCTGTTTGGTCCCATTCCCACAGGTCGCCCTTGAACTCTATTTCAAGTCCCTGATAGCCCTCCCTGTGAAGGACAAGAACGAAATTATCGCATTCTTCACGTCTGACATGGTTCGAGAAGCACTACAGCCTGTCTCCCAGGCTGGATACAAAGAAGGCTACCTCACTAAGCGAGGGAAGAACTTTGGTGGTTGGAAGACGAGATACTTCGTGCTCAACGGTCCCACACTGGAATATTACGAAAGCGTGCGTAACAATTAATTTTACCCTTACTTCTTCCCAAAATCCTGAACTCTATCTTCCTTGGTGCGGTTTCACATACCCGCAAATCAATCCCCAACCTATTGCCCCCCTTACGACATAACTCTGTCTTTTCTTTACCACCTTCATTTTCTGACTATCGGACCATTTGACTGATGCATGGCTATTCTTTCCTTTCCGTGACGTAGCGTGGGGGAACTCATCTTGGTTCTATCACGATCACCGGGGCCCAAATAGGTCGGCAGCAGAAGTCTGCAGAGAAACAACAGCCCGATGAGGACAACGACTATCGCCATGCTTTCTTGATCATCGAAGCAAAGAAAGGCCCAGGTGGTTCGAATCCTAGGCACGTTCTCTGTGCGCAGAGTGACCAGGAACGAGACGACTGGGTGGAAGAACTGGTCCGGTATGTGACTGGGACTTACAACGAAAACGACCAGGCGGTGGTTCAGAGTAGTGCCGCTAGTACGGTTAGTGTGGGTGGGACTACGCTGGTTGGACGGACGAGTACGAGCTCGACGAGTGACCTCCATTCAACACCGCCGAGACGGCCACCGAGGAAGGAGGAAATTGCAAAAGGACCTGCTGTGCCTATATCACAATTGCCGCCCTGATCCTGCCAATGCGAAGTTATTCCAGACCGCACCTCCTCCAGAGTCTGGTGGTAGCAGTCCTGTCAAGACTTCTGCTGCGTCTTCGTATTCAGACCATAGATTGGCAGGTCCAGAGACGCCTATATCCAGTTCACTTCCTACCAACTCACCGTTAACTGCTTCCGAAGATGTAGATGTGCTGGTGGCTGTTGGCACACGTTCCAACTCTGAGCTTGGGCACTATTCCGATTACAGTGATGTGAAGGCAGGGATGGGTCGGGTATCTCCTGAGGTGCAGCGCAAACGGGATAAGCGCAGATCAGTGAACCCTCTCAAGCCTGCGCCTGCGTCAATTCCCGAGCACGAACCCTCACCAGAACGAGAGGATCCTCATACTCCTCGAGTGGACTCGCATGGTAAAGTCAAAATCTCTGGTCCTATGAACGGAACACCTATTCCCGCTGGATACAAGTTCGGAAAAGAGCCCCCGCCACCAGATACTAGTCCTGCTATTGATCGAAGAGAGAAGGCCAAGTCGCGGACATTCTGGGGCTTTGGAAGACAACACGGTTAGTGCCGAGATCCCTTCGAATGTATATTGAAAGTTTATGTCGAACTAACTTTTTGTTCTGGCATTGTTCGCTTGATAGAGAAACCTGCTGCGGTTCCGACACATATTCCACGTGCTGTATTTGGTGTGCCGTTAGAGGAATCTCTCGACGTTGCTCAGATCGCCGGATTACCTGCTATCGTCTTCAGATGTATCCAGTATCTAGAAAATAAGAAGGCCGACCAGGAGGAAGGTATCTATCGTCTTAGTGGAAGTTCCGCTGTCATCAAGGCTTTGAAGGATCGTTTCAATATGGGTACATAATCTGTCTTACTGTTCTCCTGATATGACGGACACTGATTTATGTTGTCAAACAGAGGGTGACGTCGACCTTCTAGCGTCGGACGAGTATTGGGACCCACATGCAATCGCTGGACTTCTCAAGACATTCCTTCGCGAGTTGCCCGCAAGCATACTCACCCGTGATCTGCACTTACGCTTCCTGTCCGTGATCGGTGAGTCACAAAGGCGTCCCATGCCTTATCTGTCCATCTACCGATTCTAATGCCTCCGAATTGTTTGTTTTCCTCCTATCTTTGGTAGACTTCGTCGACGCCCAAGCACGTATAGATGAGCTGTCACAGCTGATCGCGGCCCTGCCGATCGCAAACTACAGCCTTCTACGAGCTCTCACTGCGCATCTTATTCTCATCGTACAGAATGCCGGCACTAACAAGATGACGATGCGGAACGTGGGTATTGTGTTTAGCCCGACACTGGGGATCCCGGCCGGCGTGTTCAGTCTCATGTTGGGAGAGTTCAAGCGGGTATTCAGTGTTGACGCAGCGAGCAAGCCAGCAGACCCAGAAGTGGACGAAACAGACGAGAGTGAGGAGACTAATGTTGTTGATCTGGCTCGGCGGAATAGCAAGCATTACTCAGACGCTGCTGCTGACGCAATGCTTGGACTTGCTGGACGCACTCTAAATGGTATGGATTCGCATTACTTCTAGAAATCTTTTCCCAGTCTTCTGATGACATATGCTCGTGCTTATCAGCTACCGAAGAGGCTCAGTCTGATGACGGAGAGGAGATCTCAATACTCGAAGATAGCGGGACTGACGACACAACGGCGGAGAATGACTCTGGTGCCAACTCGTCTGTGACATCTTTGCCACAACAGCAAGATCGACTGCGAGTAACAAATGGCCATAGTGACACACCTGCGTCCCGTTCTCACGCATCCACCGTAGCTGCTAGCCGAGGCCTGAATATCGCAACAGGTGATAAAGCAAGCAAGAGACAAAGTCGGATGGTTGGGTTGCCTCATTCACCTCGTCCCCATCATGCTGCGACCTCCCCTTCCCCCCGTACACCGCAGACACCCCAAGCAAACACTCTTCAACCAGGTTCCCACTCACCAGGGACACATTCCCCTGCTTCGGGCTCTCTTTCCCCGTCTCAGACACCGAAATAAGTCCTATCTCCTTCTATGTTTGTACTTGCGTTGCATGACTCGAATAGCTTCGCCTTTGTGGCGTCTCTATCTTCTGGTCATGAAGCTTGTCGCAGACGGCCGTGAGGTCATATTTTTGGAGCATTCCAAGGCTCCATTCTTTTGGTTACGACCACATTCCGCTTTGCATCATCCTTTATGTTTTGTCTAAAGATACCTTTCATGGATCCTTCTGACGCGGTTCTTCGAGATACCCATAACTGTACCGTTCGCTTCTCATAGCCTATCTTTTACCTTACTTATTTCTGTTCTCTCTCACATTGCGTTTCATTGTTTGGATGACAACTATCGCATGTTTGTATTCCCATACCGAGGCAATATCTACATAACATATTTTTCCTGCGAGACACCCCATCCCTCGCGTGATTGTGCGATGTCACCCGATATTTCTTGCTTACTCTTGCTTACGCCTCCACCGCTACGAGCCCGATCCTGACGGGTCCCGACGACGAAAAGCCCGAGCTAAGAGCGAGCACGTGATGTTTTAAATTAGAATTGAGTTCGTGATTTTGTCTCCGACTTTCCCCAGCACGCATTCTCGCCGCCCACAACGACCACGCCGAGTCGTTATTTACGAGCTCTATGACAATCATGAACTCAACTTCGTTGCTTAATGCCCACCAACGACAATACCTTGTCAACAATAGACCTGTATACTACAGCCCAACACCCCAACTTCTAACATTCGCTCCTGACTACATTCTCGCGTTGGCTGCCCCTCTCATTGCATATTGGTCGCTTTCCCTCTTATTCCATATACTTGATACCTCAAATTGGAAGTGGCTAGACAAATATCGAATCCACGAATCAGCCGAGGTCCAGTCGCGGAATCTGGTTACGATCGGGGAGGTCATACGAGCTGTGTTCTGGCAGCATGTGGTGCAAACCATCCTTGGTTATTGGTGGATGGAAGTGCTTCCTGTTGGTGAACAAGTAGACCATATAGCCGCCATGCAATCCATGCTACTCACACTCTATGATCTCGCCAAAACTATCGCTGGGGAGAAGACCATTTCACCGCTCTTTGAGAATTATGCTCACGAGCTCGTATATGCCGTGTATTGGTGGATTATTCCAGTAGCCAAGTTCTTGCTTGGAATGTGCGTCCGTTCCCTATTGTCGTATTCCTATCTATGTTGAGTTGTATACCACTGCCCCCAGGATTATCATCGACACATGGCAATACTTCCTTCACCGAGGGATGCACATGAACACCTACCTCTACAAGAAACTTCATTCCGTTCATCACCGCCTCTATGTTCCCTATGCTTTTGGTGCCCTCTATAACCATCCATTGGAAGGTTTCTTGCTCGACACCCTCGGAGCTGGAATCGCCGAATACGTCGTAGGCATGTCGACAAGGGAAGCAATGCTCCTTTTCACAGTGTCTACTCTCAAGACCGTAGACGACCATTGCGGGTATAGTCTGCCATATGACCCATTGCAGATGTTCAGCGGAAACAACGCAGATTATCATGATATCCACCACCAAGTACGTCATTCTTGTATAAGTATCACGTTAACCCTAATATTCCTGCCTCAGGTCATCGGTATCAAGAGCAATTTCTCACAACCGTTCTTCATTCATTGGGATGTCATCCTGGGTACCAGAATGACGAGAAAAGATATCGAGGAGAGGAAGCAAAGACTCAAAAAGCGCACCGATTAAAATACTAATCATTATCATGTTGATCCATCCCTACATGATACAGCATTCCCTTTCGATTTATTGTACGTCTATAATTATGAGCTCATCTGTTGTCACCGCTCTGCTTCTGGTTTTGTTCCTTATTTTTAAACAATCATCTCTGTTTCTATCGTATATACCACACTGGCTTGTATATTGGCTCATAATCTTTAGATTTGTAATTGCATTTTCTCCTGACCCTCCTGCCGCAGATCCCAATGCCATCATCAGTGCTCTAACGCGGTAAGCTGTGAGTACTTATTATCGCTCTATGTAACTGTACCAAAATCGAATTCCCAGAACACCAGTATCGGGTTTCCAAAAGGAGCCGAGTGTCAGCCTCACCAACTCGGAAACCGTTTAAGTTCGCGGCTCCCTACCAGTCTTCCTTCCTCTCATCTTCCCCTCCTACCACCACAGTGATGCGTATCTCTTCACTCATGGTGGAAAACCAGGAGCGTAGTTGGCCTCCTGCTGCCCCCCCTACCAGCCGCCAGCCTACCCACGCGTACATAGATGCAGGTCCATGTCTGTCCTGCCAATGCACGCCGGGATGAAGATGCTTTTTTGCCCGCCGCTCCCTGCATAGATCAGGTCGAAGCAAGTGTAGTGCCGCTGCGAGCGAGGACTTAGTCTCCTCAGGTAAGCCTTTCACTTCCAACTCCATCGTTCCTTGACAGTTGCTCACCTACTGTTATAGAGCAGCGAGCACTCGACACTGCGGGCGCTGGAGAAAGACATGAAACATAGTATCTAGCTCTTTGTTACGCTTCTCCAGACACATTGTCTCGGTGAGTTCTCTTTAGCCCATACCCAGTCTGACAGAGAATGACACCGTGTTCGTAGTCCGTTACTCCTGTCAGCCTCTCGGCCTCAGAGAGCATACCTCGACCCTCTCGATCCCAACCCATCAAATATATGATGGTGTCAGAGCCTCACACTCGTGAGCAGCCGGGATTCCTGTTACCGTCCTAGGTATGGGCTTTGTAGTATTGCTTTCACGACTACCTTAGCTGACACGGTGGTGATGATAGTGCCAAGTTCCGATTGAGAATCGGCATTCGAAGATAGCAATGGTTGTAGTTGGCTCGACGAAGACGTTCTCAAGGTATATACCTCGCACATCCCCTGATTGATGCTGTACTCACTTTTTGGTCAGAATACGCCGCCTTACGGATGCAAGCCTTGCTGTCTGCCCTTTTTTTCCGCGTTCGCACAGGCGATCATGTATCATCCTCGGCAAGTGTATTCTCGATTTCATCCGTCAGCCTCATGCTTATCATATCCTCAGACTCCCCGTCATTTAGATGAGAACATCGCCTGCCTCTGGATATTGATATAAGTCGTGAAATGTCCCCGGTCGGTACGTTAACCTATTGATTCTAATGCCAATGTCAATCCCATGCTGATGGCTTGTGTGCACAGACACCCGTCCCGGATTGAGACTATCATGCTATCCTGAACGCTCTGATGGTGTCTTCTCACTGTCGGTACGTTTCTCGAATTCACAGTTTGCGAACGCAATGTTAAATCTATTCTCATGCAGACTCATGTCCGAGTCATCGAGAACACCATTCGTTTCTGTCTACCTTTCCTCGGCTAATACGACAAATACCCTGTCAGCTATGGATTACGATATCGAGCCTCTCCCGTCTGCGTCAGGAACGTCGCCGGGTTCAGGTTGAGACTTTTTTTCTGGAGATACCTAGCCCCAACGATGAACTCATCCGGGCCCCTCAAGCATATTGGATCTCCGCTCCTATTTTCGTTTTCCTTATATTCGCGTAGTTTAGCGAATCTGTTACGTGTGTACGTGGAAGGCTAGAGTGTTTGGAATGGGAACGGAGGATGCAGGATGTGAAATACGCGGCATGGAAATACCTGTGGCCTAAAGCAACTTGAATGTCTAGAGGTCTCTTTCACTAGTAGCACTTTTATAGATGGTATCATGGGGTCCCTTTAATTAGGAGTACTTCAGGTCGGCGAGGTCTCTTTTACTAGTAGTACTTTGTTAGATTAGTTGCAGATGGTCGTCGATAATTATGGTATTTCCTCACCATTGAATCGGGGACGGGTCACAATCTGTCACAACGTAACACTGGGCTGAGGGCAAACACAAGAGAAAGCGTAGAGTTTCATTTCGTAAATTTACAGCTATGCAGTATCCACTACATTCATACTCACATTCACATGCGTATACATTCTACCACACCGTGCAAGTGAGCAAGTGAATTCAAGTTATGTAGTATTCTCGGATGGCTTGCAAAGAGTAACTTTCTCAGGCTGCAGCCTCGTTTGAGACGCTTTCCGACTGTAAGACATCCCTCATCCACTGCAGTCCCTGTTACAGGTACTAACCCAATCCAAAACTGTGCATGCATTACTTTGGACTAATTAAATCAGCTAGGACGCAGAAACCCTTGTCATCAAGCTATCATGGGGAAAGCCCTTCCGGAGACTACTAGCGACGCAGAACTCGACAAGCTGATACAATCGCACGAAGCAGCTATTGAAGACCACTGACAACAACTAGCAGTTTTGCGTGTATGGAAGAACTCGAGGTTACCGATATCAAGCTTACCAGAGGAGCTCCTCATGAAAATATCCATGTATTATTCGAGAACCAGCGATCAGAAGCAGGGCAAGCCATACAGCTGTGCAAGCAGGCGTCGCTGGTGGCTTGTCCTTACTCAGATCTGTCATCATTGGAGAGCTACCGCACTTTTAACTCCATTACTCTGGTCATACATCGATACGAATATTTTTCTTGGCCATTACTTGTTGGAGACATCGCTTTCTCGTTCTGCTGGAACTGCGCTTGACGTCACCACCTGTGATGAGACGAATTTCATGCAGCGTAGTAATGTCTCCAGCGGATTAGCCAAGGTCATGCAGGAGTCCCATCGCATCCGAAATCTAGTTCTCAAGGCACTATTCCCTAGCATCTTGACCTCTCTATTTCCAGGACTCGAGTATCTCGAGATAGATACCGAACATCATAACGTACCCAGCGACAGTAATCCTATACTTCGACACTTTCTTAAACATAGCCCTATTTTGCGAAGTGTCACCTTCACAAATGTGTCCCTACACTCTTTGATACTGTCCACTTTACCATTGACTGTTGCGCATCGACCAAGCACGTTTGCATTACCAATCGCGGTGTTGGGATCCGGAGGTCATCGATGCTCTGAAGAGACTGCCGCAACTAGAAACCCTTTCCCTTTCCAACACAGTTCGCCCGTTGTGAGAAGGCATGGTGGGAACGACTATCTGTCTGCCCAAACTCAGACATCTCACTGTCAGAGATATGCTGGAAAATATAGGGCCTCCTTTTAAATCCTTCGTGTTCCCATCAACCGCTCGTGTACACCTTGAAACCAAGATAGAGGAACACGAAGTTGTAGCTTTATGCACCAACCTCCTCTCACAATCATACTCCGCTTGTCTTGCAAGGTCTCCGAAATTCACAGTCCTTTGCGACTTTGGAGGCGTTACGTTTATTAATTTCGGCCTCTGTGCACTGGGGCGGTTCAATTCCTGCGATCGTTGCCAACTTTTCCTTAAACTCTGGAACCGTCAAGCGGGCCTCAAAGTCATCCACATTTGGTCACGCTTCCTTGAGATCCCTAGCACCAAAGCGATACTATCCCGTTGCGAGTCACCTGCATCTCAAAAATGTTTCTGACTTTCCTGAATCAGAGGTCGTCGAGCTAATTTCATTAGCGCAGGACGTCGAGACCCCCCTAATATCAGGAGGGGATAGTCTGATGGGGGGTGTCATTCTCGAAGCTCTTCGGCCGTCACCTGATGGCTCGGTACCGCTTGCCAAATTGAAGCAACTAGATCTTATCCTACCCTATGGAAAGAACCTGAGTGAATACTTCAACAAGGAAGAATTCTGTCAGTGTCTCGAACGGCGCAAAGAACATGGATGCAAGCTTCGATCGCTGTCAACCAGGGGTACCTCCAAAGATCGGAAAATTTTCGATCTGAAAGATCTTGAATAACCGACCAACTACGAGCGGTGGTAGATGTGTATGACTAGGATCTCTATTGCCTACGTCAAACTCATCATAACCAGCTCATCATTCAATACTAGTCGGAGCAGCGACGATTACTGAGTTCACTAGCAGGAGTAGCGATCGTGCTGGTTGTATCATGGGAAGGACTCGGATGCTTTAGAGTGGTTAGAAATACCTTATAATAATTTATGTAACCGCAACGAGGTCTAGGAAGGGAAAAGGGAATTTATATTCACGAAGGCTCTATGAAGGATTCATGCAGGCACTATACAATGATTATACAACGAGCGTGAAAGTTTCAACGCGTCGACTTGCCCACATCATGTTTGATGTTGATACTCTGAAGGTAACACGTCTTATCGTCCACTAACGTATAATTTGTAGACCTGGAGCAGCTGACCGCTGGGGCTTTGCACACCCAGTCCGCTCCTCAGTAACGTCTACACTTACTGCACTACGAGTCCTTTAAGAGATGACGGGTTTGTTTTATTCTGAACATAGCAAACGTCTCTATAGTCTTCCCCCATTCCTAAACAGAACGCGTTCCGCCCAAGTCCCGAATAGTTTGTACGCCCCTGAAGTAGAGGATAGATACTGTAGATCCCAGTCGTGGTAGTCTACTATAAGAATACCTCGCTTAGCAGTTAACGGCAGCAGCTCTGCCACTTTTCGCGTAATCCATTGCGACGGTCGCGTAGAATTCACATTGAGTTCAATCCGAACAAGCTCCACCCCATCGAACTTCGAATTCGCCAAGGACTGGTCGATGGGTGCGATCATGTTAATATCTTCCTCCTTCTCGAAATAGCTGTTAATGGCAATCATCCGTAGCTTTGGAGCATTGAGCTGGCCTAGAAATTGTCGGATATTGTTGACTTCGTCGTCTTGTCCCCATTCACGATCGTAACCGAGCAGGCGGATGCTCGTAAGGTTGGTGAGACGAGATATATCAATTCCTGATTCCAACACTGGATACACAATTATTTAGTGTACTTAGGGAGGACAACAAGCATACTCACGTTCATATGTATCGGAACCAACAGGAATTTGAATATAGGAAAGGTTGGGTGCCTCGCCTAACGCTGATATCAGTTCACGCAGAGACTTTGAGTCTACCCCGCCAGAAACTTCCAAGGACCTCAGGTGTTCAGCAGATGTTTCAGGGCAGAACCATCCCCGCAGCAGAGCAAAGTTGAACTCAAGATAGTCAGTGTGGGAATGGTCGATACGAAATGATTGCAGGAGTGGGGGTGGATAGAAGACAGGGTATTTTGTTGCTTTATCGGTAGCCTCTACTGTACGATTGCCTGTTGGCCCATTGTCGGAATCTTCGGTGGACATCTCGTGAAGTACAGCAAGGTTCGGGTGATCAAAATCAACATCCACAAGGTCAACTCTTGTAAGGCTGGGAAAAGCACGAACAAAAGCTGCAAGACCGTTGGCACTCATCTCACAACGAAGGATATTCAACGTTGTGACGGACTTCAGCTTCGTTAGTTTTGGTATCCAACGTGCATAGGCCTCACGGTCTTCGAGTCGTGAGCTGATTTGGGCGAAGTTAAATAGTTCCAAGATCCTCAGACAGGGAAAATGTGTGTCAACATTGGCAGGAAAGGCATAAAGCCATTGATCAACGTCGTCTGCAGCATCCAGGCGGTGGCCTCGTGGGGCCTCAACGAATGGTAGACTTCTCCCTTCCAGACGAAGCTTTCGCACCCATTGCGTAATCTCTGGCGTGGCGCGAATTTGGCGGGAGAATTTGTCAATACCCTCTGGGGTATCGAGCGTGATGAATCGGAAGATATAAGGTCGAACAGCATCCCGCCACCGAGAGCAAGTCAGGGCACAGGACCGAAGAGTTGCGGTGGAGTAACACTCCATATGTTCATGATCCCATAGGTAGTCGTAGATTTGGTAGAGTAGCTCTATAGGTAGTTGCCATGATGGAGGTTTAGTATCAGGGATCGGAGACGGTGCCTTGTCGACCAACGCGTCGAGTCGTCTGCGTTTAATGGGTTTGTTGTTTTCAGGGCGCGACCTTCACCAACACCAATCATTTTAGCAAACAGATCAGCAGACTATATTATGAACGTACTGATCGTCACCAAGATCATCCTCGGGAGCTAGACGTTTGCGTTTGGCTTTGGTGGTTGGTTGACGCTCTCTGAACGTTCATTCCGAGTGAGAACTGGTGACATTATCAAGGCCACATAGAGCGTACCGTTTATTGTGACTTGTGTCCTTGGTTGCAGGGAGATTTCGTTTAGGGCGACCTCTGATAGCACCAGTTAGTACTCGTTCTTCTCTGAGCACAGGTATATATTGCTTACGCTGTCTTCTTTACAGTTTTATCAGCCGCCGCAGTTTCCGTACGGAGGCGTTTCGAGGGGGGCCTGTCACCCTATACCTCAGTACTCTACACCAATTTAAGAGGTGAATGACATACAAGGAACTCGGGTCAATAGGTTCAGCAGATCTCTTGCAGTTGCAGGCTCTCTTTGGTTGTATTCTGGTCGGGCTACGACTCGGACTCAAGGTCAGCCCGATTTGGTATCGAGGTTAGTCTCAGCGACTTACATCGATGACCTTACGTCAGGTTTCTTTCGTGTAGATGCTTTCGGCATGAGGGAGGATAGTCTGAATGTCAATCACAGCAATAGTGCGTGCTGGAAACGATGGGTGTTGGTGAGTGGCAACGAGTCGAAACGAGGCTGACAATCAATTACCAGTGTCTCACCTTCCATCGTTCCTGTCTTATTGTTCGTCCTTGTACTAATCCCTACACGTGGCATTTCTCTCATAATTAACATCTCGACATCTGTGTCCCAGTGCCATGATAGAAAGGTCGTCCTCCGAATCGTACAATTTCCAGGTGTATAACTTGAATATCCTGTCGAGGGAACCAATGATTCGTCCAGTACTGTAAGTAGCAAGAGATTCCTCATCATCCTTTTCTAGGTCCCGCCATCCACCTTCCTCCTATCTTTGTAATACCGCAAGAGGGAGAAATAATTGTGGAGAGATTCGAACATGTGAGGGTTACAAAGCGTGCTCCCACTGGACGGTACTTATTTGGAGCGGATCCGTATCCTAGATACGTCCCGGGCACTCACCTGGATGTTCGAGTGAGGGGGAGGATGACATCTAGACAGATACTTCCTGTCGGACACCCTGCCTACCCTCATGCCTGAACTTGGGCTTGTTAATAATTGGTTCTCTTATCTGGTTTATTGGACTCTCGTTTCTCATGTCTGACTGGCTACGCTCATTCCGGTTATAAAGATTGTTGATATGGTCTATGGTTATCATGCCCGTACTATACTCCGGAAGGAAATTATGCAGAAATCTTCTATATATTACGCTACAAAAAAACTATGAGCTTCTAACCGAGTGTACCCATGCCACATATTTCCCCTCAACCAAATATCATGAAATGTCATTAGAATAGCCTTATAGGTGCACATATAGGATCGTTACGATGCTGAGTCCGAGTCAGGCCCTTGAGGTGGTTCATACCATTCACTAGCAATACCTTACAATAATCCGACGAGGACCGGGGAACAAAGAAGTACTGATATTCATCAAGATTTTATGAAAGATCCATGCGTGCATTACACAATGATTATACAACGAACCTGAATAGAAGCCTGACACCTACTGCACTACGAGTCATTCAGGAGATGACGGGTTTGTTTTATTCTGAACATAGCAAACGTCTCTATAGTCTTCCCCCATTCCTAAACAGAACGCGTTCCGCCCACGTCCCGAATAGTTTGTATGCCCCTGAAGTTGAGGAGAGATACTGTGGATCCCAACCGTAAAAATCTACTATAAGAATACCTCGTTTAGCGGCTAACGGTAATAGCTCTGCCACTTTCTGCCTAATCCATTGCGACGGTCGCTTTTCCAGTGTTGAATACACGCTGAGCTCAATCCGAATAGCCTCCAGCCTGTCAAACTTTGAATCCGCCAAGGACTGGTCGATGGATGCGAGCATGTTCATCTCTTCCTCCTTCTCGAAATAGCTATTGATGGCAATCATCCGTAGCTTCGGAGCATTGAGCTGGCACAGAAATTGTCGGATATTGTTGACTTCTTCCTCTTGTCCCCATTCACAATTGTAACCAAGCAGCCGGATGCTCGTAAGGTTGGTGAGACGGGATAGGTTGATTCCCGATTCCAACACTGGATACACAGTAAGCTATTCAACTCACTTAAGGAGGTCAATGAATATACTCACGATCATATGTATCGGCACCAACGGGAACCTGAATATGGGACAGGTTGGGTGCATTGCCTAAAGCTGATATCAGCTCATGCAGGGAGTCTGAGTGAACTCCACCAGAAACCTCCAAGGATCTCAGATGCTCAGCAAATGACCCTGCGCGAAACCATCCACGCAGAAGAGCAAAGTCGAAGTCACCACATTCATCAGGGGAATTGTGGACACGAAATGATTGCAGGAGTGGGGGCGGATAAAAGACAGGGTACATTGTTTCTTTATCTTCATCGACCGTCCTAATACCATCGATTGTAAGATCGCCTGTCGGCTCATCGTCGGAATCTCTAGTAGGAACTTCATGAAGCACAGCAAGGTTCGAGTGAACGAAACTAACATCCACGAGATCAACTCTTGTAAGGCTAGGCAAAGCACGAACAAAAGCTGTGAGATTGTTGGCACTCATCTTACAACGAAGGATATTCAACGTTGTGACAGATTTGAGCTTCGTTAACTCTGGTATCCAACGTGCATAGGCCTCGCGGTCTTCGAGTCGTGGGCTGATTTGGGCGAAGTTAAATAGCTCCAAGATCCTCAGGCAAGGAAATCGAGTGTCAGCATTGGCAGGAAAGGCATAAAGCCATCCATCAATGTCACCGGCAGCATCCAGACAGTGTAATGGTCGCTCATCAATAAACGGTAAAGTTCTCCCCACCAGACGAAGCTTCCGCACCCATTGTATGATTTCTGGCGTAGCACGAATTTGGTGGGAGAATCTTTCGATAGCCCCCGGGGTATCCAGTGTGATGAAGCGGAAGATATAAGGCCGAACAGCGTCGCGCCAACGAGAGCAAGTTAAGGCGCAAGACCGAAGAGTTGCGGTAGAGTAGCACTCCACGTGTTCATGATCCCATAGGGAGTCGTAGATATAGTAGAACAACTCTATAGGCAAGTGCCATGATGGAGTTTTGGTATCAGGGATCGGAGATGGTGCCTTGTTGACCAACCGGTCAAGCCGCCTACATTTAGTGGCTTCCGTGTCCTCAGGGTGGGATCTTCACCAGCACAAACCATTTTAGCAAAGAGGTCAGCAGTGCATATTATGAACATACCCATCGTCACCAAGATCATTCTCGAGAGTTGGACGTTTGCGTTTGGTTCTAGTTTTGGTGATTGGTTGATGCTCTCTAAACGTTCATTCAAAATCAGAGCTGGTAACAGGATGAAGGCCATATAGAGCGTACTGTTTATGGCGACTTATGACCTTGTTTGCAGGGAGGTTTCGTTTTGAGCGACCTCTGATGACACCAGTTAGTGCTCGTTCTTTTCCGAGTACAAATATATACTACTTACATCGACTTCTTTTCAGTGTTATCCATTACAGTCTCTGTACGGACGCGTTTTGAAGGAGGGCTGTCACCCTATATCTCAGAGCTCTACACAGTTTTACGCGGTGAATGACATACGAGGAACTCGGGTCAATAGGATCAGCAGATCTGTTGCAGGCTCTCTTTGGTTGTATCCTGGTCGGACTATAACTTGAGGTTCAGCCCGAGTTGGTATCGAGGTCCATTTACAACGACTTACATCACATCAGGTTTATTCAAGTTTCGTGTAGATACTCTCGGCATGGGTGAGGATAATCGTAGTCCGAATGATGAATGACAACGCAACAGTGTACGCTGGAAACGGTGATGGTGAGTGGCAACAAGGTATCGAAACAGGTCGAAACGAGGCTGCTAGTCAACTAACAGTGGCCCCACCTTCCATCATTCTTGTGTTATTGTTCGTCCTTGTACTAAGTAACCTCTACACGTGGCATTTTTGCGATAGTTGACATCCCGATCAATAGAATGATAGAATGATCGACATTGGGGGCATTAGTCGTCCTAGCATAATCTTTGGTTGTACAACTTGAACGTCCTGGACCAATACTTAGCCCTGTCAGATAACTTGAACTTGCGAAGTTTCCGAATCGGACAAATAGCAAGAAGTTGAAAGCGCCTGTCCACCGTCATCAGAAATTATGTACGCCCATAGTATATACTTGTACTATACACGTTTATTATGCTGACTCGGAAATGTTGGATATATCACGCTACAAAATTCTACCCGAGTGAAATTGTGCATCAATTGAATTACTAACCATCAATAACACCCCGTAATATTCAGCTCATACCCAAGGGGCCACATTGTACATCACACGATATGCACTGAAACCGCTGCCCACAAACAGTCAAACACCGAGTCGGTAGCAAGACACCACCTATACCATATAGTCAAGGTGCCAAGTCGCCTGAGCGATCCTCAAAGATTCACAAAATAGCTTCAAGTCTACACCCGGCGCATCCTCGATATCGATCTCAATTTAGGAACTGGAACAATGTTGTCAAGTAGTACATTCAAAGCGACGGAAAAGATACTCGGGACGATATCCCTCGTTTGATTAGAACCTCGATCTTCGCAGGAGAGAGTGGTGCAGTTGGATGAATAGCGGTTGGGGGTAGTGAGCGCTGACAGTAAGCCCCATTTCAGTTAACGTTGCTTGAATGCTGGTGACCCCGACCATAGCCGTCGATATAACAGAGACTTTAGATAAAAATGGTATTATCCCAGTGAGACAATTCTCACAGCCGCGACCGTGATACTTATCGGGTGCTCACGAGACACCAACAAAAAAAGCACGATGGCGCAATGTGTCTGGGAGAAGAGCGTGGAATAGAGTGTGACGATGTCCTGGTTATTGGCATACGTCGAGACCTTGAGAGTAATATACGGGTAGGTCGATCGGTCACAGAATTTGACGATAGCGCGATCAAGACCTGCGAGACTAAATTGCTTGAGATGCGGTAAATTAATGGAACTTGTCTAATCATCTTTAGTGTCCTAAGCTGTGATGTGTATTAGGGAACAAGGTCCGCCGACGCTCTGCTCCGGCGTACCACAACGTACATCAGACAGAAAAGCTGTAATGGGAAGGAGGCATACCTACAAACTTGAAAGAACAGGTGAAACTGCCAGTGGCCATTCCGAATGAAAAACACCTGTTACCAAGAAAAGGAAAACGGCAAGCCAAATAAGCGCAAACAGGTATCCGGAGAATTGTAATATAAGGAGTGATTATCCAAATCTTACTATACGAGGACCAACTCGATACTAAGCGGGATACGGGAATGTAGTAAGGATTGAGAGTCCCCAAAGAATTCGCCTATGGGCAAAGTAACAAGCGTCCGACGACTACGCAGTGTAGTTCACTCATCAAGAGCTGTAAAATCAACCTCGGAGACAACCAATAGATCTTTGAGAGGGGCAGGCTGTCAGCGGATTTCCACGGCCCCAGCATTCTAAGTCGGTGAAAATTGAGAAAGGGATACGACGGGACTCTTGGAATAGCTTGATCAGTCCCATTGCCAGTAGAGCGCCCTCCGCGAAGTCTTCGTCGCAATATACGTTTATCGCCAAAAGCATATTCGTTAAGCGTGAACCACGGTTCCGTTGTATTCCGAACGTAGCAAACGTCTCTATAGTCTTCCCCCATCCCCAAACAGAACCCCTTCAGCCCGCATGCGGGCAAAGCTGGGCTATGCCCCTGAAATATAGGAGAGATATGGTAGATCCCAGCCGGGGTAGTCTACTATAAGGATACCTCGTTTAGCAGTTAACGGCAGCAGCTCTGCCACTTTTCGCTTAATCCATTGCGACGGTCGCTTTCTTAGCGTTGAGACCACATAGAGATCAATCCGAACAACCTCCAGCCCGTCGAACTTTGAGTCCGCCAAGGACTGGTCGATGGATGCGAGCATGTTAATTTCTTCCTCTTTCCCGAAAAAGCTCTGAATGGCAACCATCCGTAGCTTCGGAGCATTGAGCTGGCCCAGAAATTGCCGAATATTGTTGACTTCTTCGTCTTGTCCCCATCCGGAATCGCAACCAAGTAGACGGATGCTTGTAAGGTTGGTAAGATGAGATAGATCAATTCCCGATTCCAACACTGGATCATTCACGGTTAGTCAATGCCCCTAGGGAGAACAATGAACATACGCACATTCATATGAGTCAGAACCAATGGGGATCTGAATATGGGATAGGCTGGGTGCCTTGCCCAAGGCTAATATCACTTCATGGAGGGTATCTGACTCTACCGAGCCAGCAACTTCAAAGGATTCCAAGTGTTTAGCAAATAGCTCTGGGCGAAACCATCCACGAAGAAGCGTAAAGTCAAAGCCGTACTCGGCATGTGAATTGTCGATACGAAATGATTGCAGGAGTGGCGGTGGATAGAAGACGGGGTACTTTGTTGCTTTAGGGATGGTCTCTACTGTGCGATCATCTGTCGGCTCATCGTCGGAATCATGAGTGGGCATCTCCTGAAGCACAGCAAGGTTCGGGTGATCGAACTCGGCATCCACGATGTTGACTTTTGCAAGGTTGGACAAAGCACATACAAAAGCTGTGAGATTGTTGGCACTCATCTCGCAACGAAGGATATTCAACGTTGTGACAGATTTCAGCTTCGTTAACTCTGGTATCCAACGTGCATAGGCCTCGCGGTCTTCGAGTCGTGTACTGACTTGGGCGAAGTTGAATAGTTCCAAGATCCTCAGACAAGGAAAGTGAGCGTCAACATTGGCAGGAAAGGCATAAAGCCATTGATCAATGTCGTCTGCAGCATCCAGGCGGGACCATCGTGGCTCATCATCAAATGGTAGAGTTCTCCCCACCAGACGAAGCTTCCGCACCCATTGTGTAATCTCTGGCGTAGCACGAATTCGCTGGGAGAAATTATCGATATCTTCTGGGGTATCCAGTATGATGAAGCGGAAGATATAAGGCCGAACAGCATCCCGCCACCGAGAGCAAGTCAGAGCGCAAGAGTGAAGAGTTGCAGTGGAGTAGCACTCCATGTTTTCGTGATCCCATAGGTAATCGTAAATCTGGTAAAGCAGCTCTATAGGTAGGTGCCATGATGGAGGTTTTGTATCAGGGACCGGAGACGGTGCCTTGACTGGCTGATCGAGTCGCCTGCGTTTAGTGGGTTTTGTGTCTTCAGAGCGGGATCTTCACCAGCACAAATCATTTCAGCAAATGGATCGGCGGAATGTGTTATGAACATACTCATTACCACCAAGGTTATTCTCGGGAGCGGGACGTTTGCGTTTGGCTTCAGCTTTGGTGGTTGGTTGGCGTTCTCTGAACGATCATTCGGAGTGAGAGCTGCTAATAGTCTTAACGCCACGTAGAACATACCGTTTACTGTGACTTGTGTCCTTGGTTGGAGCGTGTTTTGGGGGAAGCTTTCGTTTAGGGCGACCTCTGATCACTCTAGTTAGAACTCGTTCTTGTTTGAGCACATACATCTAGTACTTACACAGTCCTCTTTGCAGTCGTATCAACCACACCCTCCGTACGGATACGTTTCGAAGGGGGCCTATCATCCAGTATCTCAACATTTTGTACAAATTCAGGAGGGTGAATGACATACAAAGAACTCGGGTCGATAGAATCAGCAGATCTCTTGCAGTTGCAGGCTCTCTTTGGTTGTATCCTGGTTGGACTATTGTAACTCGAAGGTCAGCCTGATTTGGTATCGACGTTCGTTCTCAGCCACTTACATCGATGACCTTACGTCAGGTTTATTTCGTGTAGATACTTTCGGCATGGGGGACGATAATCGTAGTCTGAATGGCAATGCAACAGTGCGTGCTGGTAACGGTGAGTGTTGGTGAGTGGCAACAAGTCAAGACGAGGCTGCCAATCAATTACCAGTGTCTCACCTTCCATCATTCTTGTGTTATTGTTCGTCCTTGTACTAGCCTCCACACGTGGCATTTTTGCGATAATTGACATCTTCCGTGTGCCCCAGGACATGTGTCAGTGCCATATAGCATGCTCGTCCTAGCACAACACCTAGTATGTTATACAATTTGAATATTTTGTCGAGGGGACCCATACTTAGCCTGCCCTGAGTGTGCCCGGTGTGATAATTAACAAGTTCAAGTATACTTGCCGACGCGAACTTGGGGCAAGAAAGCGCCGGAACGTTAATGCTTCTTGGACAAATACAATCCATTAACATCGGATATTGTGTACACCCACTCATTGGAAATACACCATTGTCCTTGCCAATATCACGATTAACACGCGCAGTATGTCTGGATCAACTTCTGATCTTAAACAATAGTTTTACGGTCAATGCTTTTGGGTGGCTCAATGGGATTTCCTGATTACTATGCATTGCCCTCTCGGGATGTTGAAGCTTTGAAGGGTCAATACTTTTCATCGCTCGACTTATAAAGGGGCAAGCGAAAAGACATGCCTCCCACCAACATCCTCAACAAATAACTCTCCCAAGTTTCAGCTTCTAGAGATCTCAATACAATGCGCGACGTCAATCTAGCAACGGTACGCGTCTGATATTCAGACACGATTTTTTTACTCATGGCGTACAATTCTCTAGTATTTCCGCGGGATTCTCCCGAATTACCAATGTCCTGAATGTAAAGAGGACCATGATTCGGTCGAAGGACTTATCGAACACCTCTGGACTCACCGAGCAAATGAGGCAGATGGTGAACTGAACAGGTATAAACCTTTAGACCTCCCAAAGTCATGCATGCTCATTCGTTCAACTTTTCCAGATATGGAAGATGTCCTCATCTATCCTGTAAAGGAAGGCCGCTCAAGTCGTTGAAGGGAAAGGCAAGAATCATGAACCATTTTATGAAACAGTACGCTCATCCACGCCATCTTACTCAACGCCGCATCTGACTAGACATATTATATTATAGCACTGGCGAAAGAAGTCTTGCCTGTCCTCATCTTACCGCCTGGACTCAAGGTCATAGAGAACTCTGCGGCTATACAGCCAATAGTGAGACAGCTCTCGATAAACATAGAGAGCGTGTACACTTGTCAAAGGACGCCATGAAGACGGTGATCCATCCTTGGATTGACAAAGAAGGCACTACTCTATCCGCTGCCGAGCTCCACTTCGATAACCCGAGGGTAGGAGCCCACCAAGGGGAAGGCGGTGCACAACAGGTTAAGGTTGAAAACGATCAGCCTGACCATCTACCTGTGCCTGTTCTCGCGCCCGTCCATGCTCAGGGACCATTCGCTGCAGGGAACGATGCCAATCACCAAGCTCAGATGCCTGGGCCAGCACTTCCTCATCATCCTTTTCTAGGTCCCGCCATCCACCTTCCTCCTATCTTTGTAATACCGCAAGAGGGAGAAATAATTGTGGAGAGATTCGAACATGTGAGGGTTACAAAGCGTGCTCCCACTGGACGGTACTTGTTTGGAGCGGATCCGTATCCTAGATACGTCCCGGGAACTCACCTGGATGTTCGAGTGAGGGGGAGGATGACATCTAGACAGACACTTCCTGCCGGACCCCCTGCCTACCCTCATGCCTGAACTTGGGCTTGTTAATAATTGGTTCTCTTTTCTGGTTTATTGGACTCTCGTTTCTCATGTCTAACTGGCTACGCTCATTCCGGTTATAAAGATTGTTGATATGGTCTATGGTTATCATGCCCGTACTATACTCTGAAAGGAAATTATGCCGAAATCTTCTATATATTATGCTACAAAAAAACTATGAGCTTCTAACTGAGTGTAGTCTTATATGGTCCATACCATTCACTAGTAATATCTTACAACCATCTGACGGGGGCCTGGAAAGAAAGAAGTACTGATGTTCATCAAGATTCTATGAAAGGTCCATGCGTGCATTCCACAATGACTCTTATACAACGAACCTGAATAGAAGCCTGAGCGCGAAAGCGTCAACGCGTCGACTTGCCCACGGCTTTAACTTGATTTCTCATTACCACCACCATCACTACTACCAGAAAACTGTACTCTGAATAGTATTTCTAAGTTATTATGAGTGTTCATACAGAAGTTCCATTTGACTTGTAAGCCATCGCTTGATAACATTCTAACGCGTCTTGAAGATATGATCCATCCAGATTCGTAAATTTATTGCAACAAATCGCAACAGTCCCTCGCAAACCACTGAAGTCGTCCACTCATTCCGCCGACAATAACAAAATCTCCAAAATAGTCGATGTGTGGACTAAGAATCTGCATGATCTTTACAGTCCTTTACCGATGGGGACCGCCTCTGCATTCTTCCGCTTATTCTTTCCGGAAGAAGATAGCGGCAGACGATATGGTTTACAAGAAATAAAGCTTGGAGAAATCATCGCAGAGACTCTCGGTGTGTCCACAGAGCCTCAAGGGCGTGGATGGCCGTTACTCGACTGGCGTGCAGAAAGCGCTATCGGGTGTCTAGGTGCCGAAGTGAAGAATATCATGGAGGAAACTTCAGACGTAAGGCTACTTCAAGCGTCATTTTGTGCCGCGACTTCTACTTACAGTATATATCCAAAGATTACCGTGTCGAACCTTTCCCTCATTGATGTAGACAACCTCCTGACCGAACTGTCCTGCTCCTGTGGATTCACCGCTCTATCAATCCGTTCTTCTGTCCACCAACCCCGTCCTAGACGCGTTATTCTTCAAGAACTGTATTGTGACCTTTCCCCCCAAGCTGGTGCCGTAGTCACACAAATCATTCTACGCGATCTGAGACCGTTACTATACCCCCTCGAAGAGACGCATTACTCTGCCTCTCTATTGCAATACAATACAAAGTCGATCACCATGGTCACTCCGTGGGATTTCTTGAAGTCATGGGATCGCAGCGGACGCTTGCTTCAAGCGTATAAACTTCATGGGTCGCTTGAGGCTGCCACCGAATATTTAGACAACCCAGAGCTGGAGCTAGTACCTCAGATAGGCTTGCCCATAACTGTGAGTGACTCCTGACTCCTTGGGTCTCTTCGTGTTTCAATATTTGAAATACAGATACCAAAGTGTCTAAAAGGACAGGGTTGTGTCCAATCGCTTAATCTGCTCCGAAACTCTCGGAAAGTTTGGGCAGAGACCAAGTATGATGGCGAGCGAGCTCAAATTCATGTCGAAGTCGTAAACGATCACACCCTCGACTCTCGTATCACCATCTTCAGCAAAAGTAAGAGAGAATCTACGCTGGACCGGATAGCAATACATTCGTTCGTCTTCTTCCAATTTACATATCTTCAATCCAACTCATGCTATGTAGCATTATACATGATGCATTAGGATTACCTCAACGTTCAAATGCAAATCCCTCAGCTTGTAATGCCAAAATCAAGCGGAATATCATCCTTGAGGCCGAAATGGTTGCATTTTCCAAGGTCCAAAACCGCATTGATGGTTCGTACTTACACGCACCTTTAATCATTTTTATACTGAAGCCTATTTCTCTACGAATAAACTAGAGTTTTGGCGCATCAGAAGCTTGGTGGGAAGCACTGCGTATGGTGCCCGACACCGTAAGGTAGCACACTGTGATTCACAAGAAGAAGTACCCTTGTACGTTTTGCATCATCTCTCTTTGTCACTGCTAAGAGACATCTTCGTAGGTCTCAATGCTCCATGATATCCGATGCGTCAGATGGTGATACGCGTCATCTTGCTCTTGTTTTCTTCGATATCCTTATGGTCGACTCTACCCCTCTGATACAAAGCACTTATGCCGAGCGTCGGAAGATACTCGAGTCAACGATCATCACCCGGTATGGCTATAGCATGCTGGCAGAGCGAAAGGCCATCTCTATGGATGGAAGCCCAAACTCAACCTCGGTCGGGCTCCTTGAAGATGTCTTCGCAAAGCTAATTGCTTCTCACGAAGAAGGTGCTGTACTGAAAGGAGAAGAGGGAAGATATCGTGATCGGCGTTTCCCCTGGGTCAAGGTGAGGGTTTCTCGTTTGATTATCTCATGTTTGTATCTGACCGGTATTCATAGTTGAAGAAAGACTATATTCCTGGTCATGGTAAATGTTTATCATGACTCAGCTCCAGAATTAGAACTGAGAGTAATCGCTAGGTGATACTGTGGATCTTGCTCTTATTGGTGCTAGTTGGGACAAAGAGCGAGCACGGGAACTTGGTGGTAGGTCCTTTCCTCTTCGCCATCGGTGTTCACTTCACTAATGTATCGACTAGTTTCACCCACGGTCTATACAACATTCTATCTGGGTGCATTGCGGCAATCTGACGACAACGTGTCTCCTGGGGATTCGACGACTGGAAACTATCAGGTCATTCCGCATTTTGAAGTCTTCTTCACGTGTGCATACCTGCCATCCCGGGAGAAATTAGAGGAACTTAATTTCATGATCAAGAGTTCTGATCTTGTGCAATACGGCTCCCACACTGACGCGGTATGATTTTATCTTAGCGACCCTCGCGCAATATTAACATATAGATATCTAGGAGCTACCATATACTTTCAAGCTATTCAAAGGTCTCCGGGCTCCTCAAGTACTACTTTCACAGCCTCTACTTGTCGAAGTATATGGCGCTGGTTTCACGAAGGCACATCAATGCATGGTAAGAATCTCGACTCACGAGTGTGATTAATTTCCCTCACCATAATACACAGTTCTACGAAATACGCTTCCCGAGGATTTCTAAAGTCTATCGTTTATCCGAACGTTCTGCTTTAGAATCTGGCAACGGCGGCGGAACTACTCTGCAAGAACTACAGACTCTCGCCCGTGAATCCGTAGGCAACGATCCCCCGGGGAAGGAGGAAATCGATTTTTGTAAGACTATCTGGGGAAAGTCTGGCTTTCTCAGCCCTGGTATACGAAGCGACTCGAAGCGAAAACAAAGAGAGGAGGAATGGATTGATAAATTGCGAGTCCTCGATGAGAAGGCCTTGGGAAGGAAGGTGAAGCGAATTCGCCCTGAAGCTCAACGATCCAGTGCTGGCGGGGACGAAAACCATGAACTTGTGCTTCAGCGGCATCCTGCAAGACTTGGGATCACAACAGGCTTGCGTGCTATGGGCTCTGTTACAAATCTTGACGCAAGAACACCCACTCCACCTCCTGTTATTCACTCTTCGCACTTGAAACAGAATATTACTCCGCCAGCTCTTCTGAACGCGATATCTGTCCCAAACGATCACCAACTCCCCATCAACGTGATGGAATCCGGCTTATTGTCGCCTGCTAACAGCCAGCTTGGGCTGCGAAGAGAGGATACCATCCTAGACTTAGCTACATTCGACAGTGTGATGCCAGCATCGGAAATGATTGAGAAGACCCAACTGGATCTTTCGACACTTGATCAAGTCTTCAACGCACACAACCCCTCATCGCGTCAAACACCCCTTGTCCAGTTCCTACAGGATGCTGTTGTATGGCTGGCCCGACCATCAGACTCGCCTCGACCACGCTGGAGACTCCCCTCTCACCATGTCATATCGAGAGGGCAGCGAGTGCATACGTTGGAGTCGTTTCTCGCTGCATGTGGTTGGACATCTGAAGAATATCCTACCGACTCTTGCGAGTGGGCGACAAAAGGTGTCATCTTCGTGGACGATCAAGATGGAAGCAAACAATGGACACAATTCCCTCTCGGTCAACTGTTGGAAAGACGACAAGCCCAAGTAAAGAGCGTGATTCAACCTCAGAAGGAGAGCAAGATAATTCGCAAACCCGTCTATGTATTCAGTATGGAAATTCTCAGTCGTGAGTTATTGGATGCAGATCTTTCCGATATTGACACTCTGGCACTTTGCCGACTTGGATAGCAATGACGTCACTGAAGTCCGGTCATTAAATAAATAAACGCCGTAACAAGATTGTACATGTTCTTCTGAATATACTTACCATCCATACACCAAAAAAAACCAACAGCTCGAGAAGACGCAGTTACTTATCTATCACTGAAAATGACATCTTCTTAGCCATCGAGCGAGCATGTCTAGAGTCGTCTGTCTACGGACATCGTCACATTGTAAGCCCATCGTACACCGTGAACCAATGAAACAGTTTATATTTCGCAATGATCAGTGATGGATGTAGTGATCTCCGGTCAGTTTTTGCGAGTAACCATCGTGAAACACCACCTGAATGGACGACTCGGAAACCTGACAAAGTGAGAAAGGTCGGGAGTCACTTCGGTAATCGGTACGATGACGCGTCGGGAAATGCATGAGGTAAGCTGGGCGTTCTCCAGAAATAGAGAGGGAATAAGAAGGGTGAAGCTCGCGATTCCTCACACAATCGTCGTGCTTGCTTGCGACACAGCGAAATGGCCCAACTTGGTTGTCGCAATTTAGAGGGCTGGGGACCCGTGTCGCAGCAAAGGCAGTTCGATCTCACGCCATGTTTCGAAGAGGGCGGTCTTCAAAGCACAACTCTAGTCTTATTCTTCATCTTTGCAGCATTCCGGTGTTGGGCTCTGGGAGGACTTGATAGCATTACGAGAAATAAAAAGAGCGTATGGGTTCTGCGCAGTAAACTTGTGCGTTTCATTAAATTTCATTTCTTGTAACTGTGATGTCATCTCTGATCGGGCGTATTTTAGACGTTGCTTGCACTCGCTCTGGTGACGAGTAGCACGAATTTGGTTTTCATTTTGATCACCCATAGACCTGTCTCGATCGCCCAGACTTATATTCTGGAACCCCTTGCCCTTGTGGCATCACTCTTCCTGACCTACTTGAACCACTACCGCACCCGCACGTCCTCGTCTCTCCTGCTTTTGTTCTGGCCGCTGTACGCTGCAACGCTTGTGATATGGGCCCGCACACTCCTTGGATCAGGGTTTATGCCCCTAAACGTTGTCTTTTTCCTTAGAGTCGCCGCCTTCGGTCTTGGCCTGGTTTCTTACATTATAGAATGTTTCGGTCCCGAATTCGGCGAGACAGACAGCAGCGAAAACCCGCTATTGACCGCCAACGTATACAGCATCTGGACCTTCGGATGGATGGATAAACTTATGCAAAAAGGCTCAAAAGAGTACATCACTGAAAAGGATCTTCCCGGGCTCCTGCCTAGCGATGAATCCGCAAGACTTGGCAAGAATCTGCAAACGTCTCTCCAGAAACAGTACGCATCATTCTCTCCAAAATCTCTAATTGCTACTCACTTGCGTTTGGCAGTAAATCTCTCTGGATTGCCCTCTTCGCAGCGTATGGCAGACCGTATGCCTTTGCCGCCTTGCTCAAGATCATGCAAGATTGTCTGTCTTTTCTCCAGCCTCAGCTTCTTCGCTGGCTCCTCTTCTACATCTCTACGTATCAGTCTTCGCGTCTCGGCCACTCTTCCAGCTCTCCTAGCCCTCTAGAGGGCTTCTCCATTGCCATTCTCATGTTCATTGCCAGCATCGCACAGACTATCATTCTGCACCAATATTTCCAACGCTGCTTCGAGACAGGTATGCGTGTGCGAGCTGGATTGGTTACCGCAATCTACCAGAAAGCATTGGTGTTGTCCAACGATGGGCGTGGAAGTGCGAGTGGAGATATCGTCAACTTGATGAGCGTAGATGCGACAAGGCTGCAAGATTTGACCACGTACGCGTTTGTCGCTATCTCAGGGCCATTCCAGGTATGTTATGTATCTTTGCTTCATTCGTGAAACCGACCTGGCACCGTGAAGATTACATTGGCCTTCGTCTCCCTCTACGGCATCCTTGGCTGGCCTGCGTTCATTGGCGTCGCTATTATGATCATTAGTATTCCTATGAATACTGTCATAGCGAGGTGGCTCAAAGGCATGCAAGAGAAGCAGATGAAGAATCGAGATCAAAGAACAAGGCTCATGAGCGAACTGCTCGCTAATATTCGATCGTACGTCACAGTCCCTTGCTGCAATATTAATGACAGAGTAAACATTATTTTGCTCGTCGATGGTTGTAGCATTAAGCTCTACGCTTGGGAGAACGCGTTCATCAGGAAAATCCTAGCGGTGAGGAACAATCAAGAATTGAAGATGTTGAAGAAGATTGGTGTTGTCACCGTATGTATTCTTAATTACGATTCGATGGTCCCGTTTTGACGATTAAATCTCTAGTCTATTAACACCGCATTGTGGATGGGTATTCCTCGTAAGTCTGAGGTATTTCCATTTTAAATATAGACCATGACATCAATATCTTGCTCTATAGTCCTTGTGGCCTTCAGCTCTTTTGCGGTCGCCTCGTTTGTCTCTGATGAACCATTGACTTCCGACAAGATCTTCCCCGCCATATCACTCTTTATGTTACTTCAATTCCCTCTTGCCATGGTTGGTGACTCTGTGATCTGTCTCAAAATAACCTACTTACCTCCTTTATTCTAACGTAGATCGCCCAAGTTACGTCAAGCATCATCGAAGCCATGGTTTCAGTCAAGCGTCTATCCGACTTCCTCGTTGCTGATGAGCTACAAGACGATGCACGTATCGTTGAGACCAAAAAGGGAAGGCTGGAACTAGGTGATGAAGTACTCTCTGTTACAGACGGAGAGTTTGCGTGGAGCAAGGAGTCGGCTTCCCCTACCCTTGAAGACATCAACTTGACCGTTAAGAAAGGCGAATTAGTTGGTGTATTGGGAAGAGTCGGCGCCGGAAAGGTATGATCTCTAGTCTTCTGGTAGGGAAAATTAAAGCTAACATGCTTTGACACATAGACGAGTCTGTTAAGTGCAATCATTGGTGAGATGGTGAGGGTTGAAGGACAGGTAGTCCTTCATGGAAGTGTTTCGTATGCTCCTCAAAACCCTTGGTGCGTCCAGTAACATGCTTCGTCACCTATTTTAACTCACTTTTGTCAATTAATAATAAGGATTATGAGCGCAACTGTTCGGGACAACATTATCTTCTCACATGAGTATGACGAGACATTCTACAACCTCGTTTTAGATGGTAAGGTGTTCCCCACATTCTGTCTCCTTCTGAGTAACAAACGTTATTATCATTGTAGCTTGCGCACTTAGACCTGACCTGGCACTGATGGCTCAAGGTGACTTGACAGAGGTGGGAGAGAAGGGTATAACGGTGTGTCGAAGTTTCGGGACCACTTGACGGAATTATATATTGATAATCATCAATTTAGCTGAGTGGTGGTCAACGAGCCAGAATTTCCTTGGCTAGGGCAGTTTATGCTCGGGCCGACTTGTGAGATTGTAACCTTGCCATAATTCAATTCATTACTGACGTTTCCTAAGGATTCTTATGGACGACGTACTCGCCGCTGTCGACTCTCATGTTGCAAGACATGTATTTGGTAAGTTTATCCTGTCACATCTTACATTTAGTCCCCATGATCCTGATATTGTACCGATTTTCAGATCAAGTCATTGGTCCATACGGTCTCCTTTCTACCAAAGCACGCATTTTAGTCACCAACAGTATCGCCTTCATTAAGCAGATCGACCAGATTGCATACCTCCGCCGTGGAATCATTATCGAACAAGGATCCTACGACCAACTCATCAGTAACGAAGAAGGTGCACTGTACAAACTCATGTAAGATATCTTATTCTTTATCCCTAGCTCTGTAGCCATTTGGTTCTAACTTTACTATGTAGTAAGGGCCACGGCAACCTGGGAAGCTCTGGTGTTTCAACTCCTTTCACAGGACCAAGCTCCGATACACCTTCTGATACTGCTGTTGACTCTTCCATGGTCGACATAACGGTCGACCAGAAGCTCGCTTCAGTCGCCGAGAAACTTATTCGTAGACGGTCCTTCGCAAAGGCAACCCTCTCCGACACAATTCCTACTCAGACTTCTCCTGATGGACCCTCCAAGGAACATAGTGAACAAGGACGTGTCAAGAATGATGTTTATGTTCAATACATCCAGGCAGCTTCCAAGATTGGTTTTGTTGCGTTCATTCTCGCGACAGGGTTGGTTCAGATCGCGGGGTTGCTTGCCAATTACACGTTGAGGGCTTGGGGAGAACACAATCGTGAGGCTGGTAGCAACAAGGGAGTTGGCGTGTATGTGTTGGGATATGGTCTGTTCTCATTGGTGTCCGTCGTTATCGGTATGATCTCGACAGTTGTGCTTTGGGTGTTCTGCGCCGTGCGAAGTTCGCAATATTTGCATGATGCGGTGAGTTGTAGTTCTATCACGTCTACGATAAAAACTGATCTAAACGATTTGTCCTTTATCAGATGTTACAGGCTGTTATGCGCGCTCCTATGTCGTTCTTCGAACAAACACCCACTGGTCGTGTTCTGAACTTGTTTAGCAGGGATATCTACGTTGTTGATGCTGTTCTGGCAAGGGTAAGTTCATACAATAGACTCTAAACGTCTTTGAGTCAAGGTTCAACATCTAATCCAGGTCATTCAAAATGTCGTCCGAACATTCTTCGTCACCATGATGATCGTTGCCGTTATTGGGTTCAGTTTCCCCCTTTTCGTAAGTAACCTGGTTGCGCAAACCATCTTAATTTTACTGACAGCGTTGTGCATAGTTGGTCGCCGTACCTCCTCTCGCTTGGTTCTACCTCCGTGTCATGATGTGTGTAGTCCCACTCCATCCATATGTCCTTCTTACTGATGATAACTCTAGATACTATCTTTCCACATCCCGAGAGCTCAAGCGTCTTGATGCGGTCTCCCGTTCTCCTATATTTGCATGGTTCTCCGAGTCACTCAATGGTCTATCTACAATTCGTGCATTCTCCCAGCAATCCGTCTTCATTCAAAACGAGGAACGTCGAGTCGACCGAAACCAAATGTGTTACCTGCCCAGTATCGCTGTCAACCGCTGGCTCGCTATTCGACTTGAACTTGTAGGCGCCACCATCATTTTTGTGGCTGCTGTACTCGCTCTGGCTGCCCTCATTACGACAGGTGTTGATGCGGGTCTTGTCGGATTCGTGTTGTCGTATGCATTGAATGCGACTGGTGCTTTGGTACGTCATTCATGATCTCGTATTCGTGTAAGACCCATCTGAATTGCTGTTGCCCAGAATTGGCTTGTCCGTTCCGTGAGTGAAGTAGAGCAGAATGTTGTCAGCGTCGAACGTATCTTGCACTATGTCAATTTGACACCGGAGGCCCCTGCTGAAATACCTGACGCGATCCCGGAAGCATGGCCACAAAGAGGCGAGATTGTATTCAAGTATGGAATTCATTAGGTGTTACGATTGCAGCTAATCATTGTTTCTCAGCGACTACACGACCAAATATAGGCCAGAGTTAGAGCCATGTTTGAATAATATCTCTATCAAGATTGTGCGCAATTGTCCTCCCTTACAATCTCATTAGTATTGATAACCTTTTGGCTTTAGAACCACAAAGAGAAAATCGGTATTTGCGGAAGAACAGGCAGTGGAAAGTCATCTGTACGTTGCTGTCTCATTCTGGTTCTCACCCACGATATAAACTAACATAATATGACAGCTACTGCTTTCCCTCTTCCGCATAATCGAACCTACGTCTGGAACGATCTACGTCGACGGCGTTGATGTGACGAAGATCGGCCTTCACGACTGTGAGTTTTCTCTACATCGGTATCATTCCTTCTTACTCATGTTTTCTACAGTGCGATCTTCTATCTCTATTGTGCCCCAATCTCCTGATCTATTTGAGGGTACTGTCAGAGAGAACATTGATCCAACAGGGGCTCATCAAGATGCTGATATCTGGGTGGCTCTCGAACACGTACGTACTTCAAGGTTCAATCAGCGTTTGAATGTATACTGACTAGCTGAGGGTAGTCACATCTCAAACAATACGTTGAATCTCTTCCTGGAGGACTGGATGCACCCGTTAGAGAGGGTGGATCATCGATGTCAGCGGGACAGAGACAACTGATCTGCTTCGCTCGTGCTTTATTGCGCAAGGTATGAGTTCATCAATCCGCTGTCTGTCACTTTCGCTCAGTGACTAATGCCCCTTTGCCTGTGCCCTAGACTAAAATCCTCGTGCTTGACGAAGGTATGCATCAATGACAGTTTCATATTCGCACCCGTCCTAACGTAGCACGTTGTAGCGACCTCTGCTGTCGACCTAGAAACCGACAGAAATATTCAAGAGATCATACGTGGACCACAATTTGCGGATGTCACTATGCTCACTATTGCGTAAGTCGATGCCGCGAGTGCTAATTCTTTGTTTTAATTGACCAATTTTCATCCAGACATCGACTTAACACAATCTTGGAGTCAGATCGAGTACTAGTACTTGATGCAGGAAAGGTAGCCCACCCAATCGCTGCTCACATCTGACTACAACTAATCTCTGATATTATTAGGTGGTTGAATTCGACTCTCCCAAAAACCTTCTGGCTTCTCAGTCAAGTTCGTTTTATTCCCTCGCCGCAGAGGCTGGTTTGGCTTAGCCTAATAGTGTGCCCGTTCAATCACGTATTAGATAGCAATGGATTACGACGCCCTAGATGGCCATTTTTGCGATCCCAAAATCGGTTATTGTTACAATTCGAAGTTTCGGTCACACGTGGCGGTCCGATTATGTTTGATGGATACGCGAAAGCAACATACCTCCTCTCTTTTACTTCGCCCTATACGATTATTTGATACTAAGTTAGTATCAACGGTGACAGCCTGGTAAAATGATTCTCATTCCCAATTTCTGACTATCTCGTTCATCTGGACGTCCTTAAATCTGGACCAGTAGTCATTAACTGCGGAACTACACAGTGGTACACACGCATTCGGTACAGTAACATGTCTTGGCCGTATTTATACTAAGTGATTCTTCCTAACACGAAAAGTAAGTGACGTATGTACAAATATGGAATTCTAGCGTAAATGTTCCGACCTTCGCCTCTGACAATCGCGTACTGGAAGTGAAACACTTATTAGCCGACACCATAGACAAACACCCTGGCCGTCACTACTGTGACTGCACTCTCTAGTAGTCTCTATCATCTCTGGTACCCTGTCTTTAGCTATGATCATGGGCGACCAACATTTAAGTGCAGACTCTGCGTATGCGTCTCGCAGAAGGCAACATATGGCCTTAATCAACCAGCTGCGGGCAATAGGGTGAGTGTTTTGGTTACCAATCTGGACCCTTGATGATATTT
The DNA here is from genome assembly GCA_038087015.1 of Cerrena zonata. Classification (NCBI taxonomy): domain Eukaryota; kingdom Fungi; phylum Basidiomycota; class Agaricomycetes; order Polyporales; family Cerrenaceae; genus Cerrena; species Cerrena zonata. The sequence continues at coordinate 81,491 of JASBNA010000059.1, read as the reverse complement.
AATTATCATTTACTAGTGCACAAGCCGACCTCGACTTGCCCCGTATTGTTGTGATTGGCAATCAGAGTGCTGGCAAGTCTAGCTTGGTAGAAGCAATATCAGGGGTTTGTTGTCTTTCAACAAGACTTGGTCGTAGTGAATTGTTCTCACCTACCTTTCTTATGTGCGTAACAGATTAGCGTCCCGAGAGATGCTGGTACCTGTACTAGGTGTCCAATGGAATGCCGATTGTCCCAGTCATCTGAAGAATGGCAGTGTCAAGTGTCCATTCGGTGGGAGTTCAAGGACGACGGTTCAAGGCAAGACGAAGTTCGAGAGGTTCCCTTTGGGCCTATCATTACATACAAGTCTGATGTTGAATTGGTACTCCGCCGAGCGCAAGCGGCTGTTCTAAATCCTCGACGTACCGCTTCAAAGTGGCTGAACACAACTATCAACGATTTAAAGGGGCCATGGAAACTTAAATTCTCCAAAAACACTGTTTGTGTCGATTTACGGGGCCCTGAGCTCACCGAACTCGCATTCGTCGACCTGCCTGGTATGCAATGATTAACTTCGCAAAGGTTCTGATTGATGAAGTGATCTTACGTTAGGTATCATCCAAAATGCGGAGGCCGAGACAGTTAATTTTGTTGAAGAATTAGTACACTCTCATATTCGAGGCAACTGTCTTATTCTCGTTACACTTCCCATGTCAGGTATATTTTCTTGTTGGCATGTGTCATTCATGCATTGGCTCATCATGATGTAGATGACATTGAAAATCAGAAGGCAGCACGGTTGGCACAACAAGAAGACCCGACCGGTCTACGAACTATTGGTAAAGCTTACTGGTTTGTGAAGCACTTCCAAAAATTCATTTCTCCCCAGGTGTGCTCACAAAGCCAGATACACTGCCTTCTGGAGCAAGTAAGTCCAGGGATCTCTGGTTAGACGTTATCGAAGGTCGTCGTTTCCCTCTCAAACACGGATATTACTGTACTCGTCAGCCCGACGATGACGAACGTGCGAACGGTATCAGTACAGCGGACGCACGAAAGGCCGAGCATGAATTCTTCAGAACCAACCATCCGTGGTGTCAGTCTTCCCATCCGAATAGGTTTGGGACTTTGAATCTCATACACAACGTCAGCAAGCATCTGAGCCGAATCATTGATGAAAGGTCTGTACTTTCAATTGCATGTAGTTAGTATCATGATACTGAAACATATTCCTGACAAGTTTACCTACCTTACGATCTGAAGTTGAAACACAGCTTGCGCTCTGCAATGCTCGTCTGACTCAACTCCCACTGCCGGTCACTACTGAACCTGCTTCATATGTTCTGAGCCTTATCACGTCTTTTTGCCAGGATATTAGGCTGAGTGTGCGCGGAGACCCAGATCGATCAGAGCTAGTCCAAGCGAACCGCCTAATATACACCACATACAAGTGTGACATTCGTGCATCTGCACCTCAGTTCTTACCTTTTGTTGACAAATCAGAAATTACGCCCGACGTCGCCCAATATCTAGGGCTCGATGACGAGGATGGTAATGAGACATTGACTGATAACCGCGGCCAGGATGCACGACCTACGCGGTACGTGCTCTTGAAGGATGTCAAGAAACATATTGAACGGTTAGTCAATTGTTCTTTCGTCTCTCGGAACGAACATTATTCATCTCAATGCTACGCAGATCGTTGACACGAGAGCTACCCAACAATGTTCCCTATGCGGCAAAGGTATCTTTGATGAAAGCCTCGCGAAAAACTTGGCAGTCGGACAGTCTTCAATGTTTTGAGGATATTCACAAAATACTCAGGCGAACAGTCTCTGGGTTGGTTGATGACCGGTTTGGTCGCTATGAGAATCTAAGAGATTATTTAAGGTCGGCCACATCATTCTATTCCATGCATCTATCTTATAGCACATCACTCATAGGAAATTGATACATGAGTTCCTAGAGGTCAAACGTGAAGAAACGTTGCGTCAAATCGAGATAATTCTCCAATGGGAATCTTCGCCATACACGCAAAATAGTCATTACTATCAGGTAACAAAGGAGAAGTACTTGACAAAGTATAAGGCTGCCCGAGGTGGTCAGACCAGTCTGGAACCACCCGCGAAACGACAACGAGTAGACAAAGCAGAAGCATTTCTACCTGGTAAGTTGATGGCATTGAGTATTCGTACGTTATGTGCACACTCTGAACGTTTACAAGCTGAGGTAGTCCAGAAACCTCAGCCAAAACCTGCTGCTCCCCCGCCAAAACGTGCTCCTGCTGTCGAGGGATCCTCTTCCGGGAGTAACTCAGAAGAGGATGATTCCGACTCGGATGATGATGACGATGACGATGACGACGACGACGATGACGACGACGACAAAGAGAAACTGGAAGAAAAACTGATGCTACTGATAATGAAACTCAATCCTACAGCACTGAAAGCTTTGAACACTCATGTACCCAAGACTCAGGTCTCAACCCAGCCGGTTTCCACTTCTCGTCGTGTTGATGTTATCAATAAGTTCAAAAAACGACCTTTAGTTGACGATGAAGAGCACAAAAACATGGAAAGACAGGCTTTGTCCGCTCTTGCTGCATTAGGGTACCATGTCACGCCAGCCGACCTAAGCAAGTTAGTCCCTCCAGACTTGTATGAACGAGAGATGGATATCATGGCCGAGGTTCGAGCGTACTTCCACATCGCTTACAAGGTATGCAATCGTCACACATTATCTTTGCTGTCCGCTCACTCACATTGTTGTTCAGCGTGTCATTGATAACATTCCGATGGCTATTGATAACACTTTCTTGTTTGGTTTTGCTGAATCCTTGCAGCCTTTCCTCATCGAGAAGCTTGGTCTCGGAACAGCCGGCGGCACAACACGATGTGCGACATATCTTGCCGAGGATGTTGACATTGTCACTGAGAGGGAGGAGTTGACGAACAAGAAACGAAGATTGGACGCTATTCAGGCAGAGATTTACAACTTCGGTGTCGTCTGAGGATAAGCTCTATGGCTATAACGATCCTGTCTTCTGTTTCCAGAGCTATGTCGCCCACCTATTAGATTTCCGATCCACGTTATCATATTTTTCATGTAGATTTCTGAACTAATATTGTACTATCCTGTTAATTCTGAGGATGTTTCAATCCGCAATATATTCTCTTAGAGGAGTTAGTTTACTTCCATCGAATCGCGACGTAACCTAGTTTCTGAGTCCCCTTCAGCAACACTATACCATCGCCAACAAACAACCCATCCACCCAAGGTCTCGCCTGCCCCAACTCTGCATACATCTCCACCGCCTTTCTCTCCTTCGCTCTCCCTTTGCTGTTCAAAGGTGTTTCCGGCTCAAGTTCTGGATAGAACGCAGGGCTTCGGAATAGAATACCCGATGAGACATTTGAAGAGCCTTCATCCTTGGTTGCATGTTCTTCTGGTAACCCGTTTTCGATGAAGGATGCCAAAGAAATGACGAGCACACGCCCATCGTCATATGCGAAAACGAGTTCCTCACCGGATGGTGAAGTATCGCACCTGGTGTCAGTGCGTACTTGTCTCCGAACAGCGCCTGTTTCCGCATCCAAGATGAATATCCCAGTCTTTGGTGGCGGCTCGTTCGAGTTAGAATCTCTTTCTCCGGCGCATCCGAACGAAATAAGGATGTTCAATTTTCCGTTATACCTCAATCGTTCTGTTTTGTGACCGATGGGTGAACACCACTTCAGCTCCATCGTATCAGGGCTGATGGAGCGTATGGAAGTGATTGGTGCGTAATCAACGAAGTCAAGAGGGGATTCATAGTGTGCTATGAGAAGGGAATCAGACACGGGGATGTAGAGCTTAGCGTTGAGCCAGCTTTGAAGTCGGAGGCCGTCGATAAACCGACTTCCGGGAAGTTCGAGGAGAGATGGTTGTTGTGGCTGGGAAGACCATTTGACGATCTCCATGGAGTGTTGTTCGAATCCACCAATGAAGGTGCGTTCATCGAAATGAAAACAGGTGGGAAGGGTGTATCCCGAAGCGCCCCATGTTTTGTTGTCAACATTCTCCACGAGTGCAGGTCCATCAGAAGGTTGTTGAAGTTCATTCTTGAGAACGAACTTTCCTTCATCCGATACACCATAGATCTCGATGATGCCATCCTTGGAGCTTGTACCGTTTTTGAAAACGGCAACAAGATACTTGGTTAAACCGAGGAAGGCAGAGTCGCCTGGTAGAGGTCGATGAGCAGGGTCATTTGGATTGCTGTCGTTCACGATGGTTTTGGTATCGGAGAGACTTCCGTCGTTTAGACTGAATAACAGGAGAGTTTGATGGGATGGTGGGTCGTCTTTTTGTATCAACACGTATTTTTCTGCAAGAAGATGGGACAAAGTATATGCAATGTCAATCCTTTCGGTTTGCAACGGAGTCGATTGGTGTGAGTGTGAGGGGTCAGAATTTGACCAGGCATACAGAGTTTGTTGGTCTTTTGATTTCGTGAAAAGGTATGGGTGTTGGTAGGAGTGAGGGATACTCTCGTGTTGAACGATCTGAGGGGAGGTCGACATAGTCAGAGTATAATCTTTGGGGGGATATTTGGTGTGTTGATAGTCAGTTGAGAGCTTATATTTCAATGGGTATGGTCAGCTATAATGGAAGAGCGTATGTACGTCAGGCGGGGAGTTAGTAGTTCTTATATGATTGGAAGGTCGGCCTAGGTTGGGGGGATCACTGTCGTTATGCGAATAGCAATCGGACTTAGTCCTGTACAGCACTGAGACACACAATCAGTGATCAGCGTTTGAAGGAACCTCGAGAAATATAATATAATGACAACTTCGATAGATGAGTATATCGTTGATACTTTGATGCTTTTAGCAAGTATGCTGCGTACCATACCACACTCTCTTTCTGTCTTTAACAAATACAAGAACGATGTCGTTCAAAGGACGGAATACTAACCAGCAACTTGAAGAAAAAGGAAGGGAGGCGCTGATAAGTCGCAAGTGATCGGGGATATGTGATTTTCCCATGTTCCTATCTGTGACGTCAATATTGTTTTATACTCAAAGTATAACTACGCTTGTTTCCCACTGCGACGTGCAGAAGTTTGGTTTCAATTGGACCGTAAGTGCCAAAGTCCTAGTCTTTAGGCAAATAGTAAAGGTTTAAAATTGTCAATGCTTGTAATAATAGAAAACACAGGCAACATACTACCTGTAGCTACAGAACTCGCTGGGCGAGCGAGCAATATCATCATGCTTGCATCTATCCGTATTCTAGCCAAACCGTAAATCTCAGACAGAGCTTTCGCTTCGGAGCCACAGCACACCTCCACAGCTCAGCGGCACGTCACGCCAACCGAGCAATCGTCTACCCATCCTTCGGAAACCCCTCAGAAGTACTAACAGCAGTGACATACCCAGACCTCTCTTCACCACCTCCAAAATCTCTCAACGTCAGATACATTCTTTCCCCAATAAACCCCGCAGACATTAATGTCATAGAGAACAAATACCACTCGAAACCTTCACCTGTCAAGACGCTTGCAGAAGGGACCGTCCATGCGTTTTCGGAGCCTCATTTTGTTGGAGGAAATGAAGGGTTGGCTGAGGTGATAGAAGTGGGAAAGGGTGTAGAGGGATATAAGGTTGGCGATAGAGTGGTGTTGACGAAGCAGCAGTCGGGAACTTGGGCATCTGCGAGGACACTGCATGAGGATGATGTCCTCAAGGTGCCGGAGGAGTTTAGTGATGTAAATGCCGCTACTATCACAGTAGGTGCTCTCTCAGTGGATGATAACGATATGAGTGTTCAATTAGAACTATCGTTATGTCTAGGTGAACCCTCCGACTGCTTACAATATGCTTCACTCGTTTGTGAACTTGAGGCCCGGAGACTTGGTCATCCAGAACGGTACGTTGCACTACAACATATTTTAGACAGACAAATATCTCACGTCCAATACCTTGGTATCAGGTGCAAACAGTGCTGTGAGTATCTCAAGATACATATTTTATTTGTGTTTAATATATATATATATTTCAGGTCGGACAAGCCGTCATCCAAATAGCTTCACGGAGAGGCCTTCGGACTCTTAATTTTGTTCGAAACAGGTGATTACGGTGTTGTTTCTCTCCGACAAACAACTCAATAGTCCAATAGAAATGACATAATCTCCCTCAAAGAATCCCTTCATTCACTCGGAGCAGACCACGTCTACACATACGACGACCTCAAGAACAAGGAAACAGTCCAACAAATCAAGTCGACTATCACTCATAAGGTACCTTACATACAACCCCAAGTCCCGAGCAAGATCAGACCGTTTTGATTCATCGTTTGTCGTACACAGGGCGCATCACTGATGCTAAACTGCGTCAGCGGAGACCCTACCAAGGACATGACCCGATTCTTGGCAGAAGGCGCCACGCTCGTTTCTTACGGTGCCATGTCCAAGCAACCGCTGAGTCTACCAACGAGTCTCTTTATTTTCCGTGATCTGGTTTGTAGAGGATTCTGGTACGTAACGTTGAAATCATTTGGACGCTGGCCTTTCGTTTTTAATGATTATTGTAGGCAAACTAAGTGGTATGCAGACCATTCGAGGGAAGAAAGGGAAGATTTGATGCAGACTTTGGCTGAACTAAAGGTCAGTTCCTGTGCTGATGATGTCGACAAAACAACTGATGTTCTCTCGAATGATGCTCAACAGCTTCAAGAACCAGAGCATGAGATCCTGACACTGAAGGGAGCGGCTAGTGATCAGGAGGTAGCTCAACAAGTCCGAGAGATAATTTCAAAGATGCAAGGTGGTCGATATGGGAAGAAAGCATTGCTAAAGTTCGAGTAGTCTTCATAGAATAGAAGGATGTTATCAGACAGCAAGCAAGAAAGCAATCCCATGACCATTGTAACGAGTACTAATGCATTTTCCTATCCTCGAAGAATTTCTAAGCAAAATCAAGGGAAGTCGCATTAATACCATTGTTCTGACATTACCGAATAACATGTGGTCACTCACCCTCAAATGCCTCAACTGCCACGCGCAAGTCGCAACCAAGACCACAATCTGTCCAATACTATACCATACCGCCCTACTATTGGTATGTTCGCTGAGATCTCTAAAGTTAGCCTCGCGCTCTCGTTGGTATTGCTGTTCTCGCCGAATATCCTCGAGCTTTTGGTTCAAGTCACGAAGTTTGGCAGAGAGTTCGCTGACATGCGAGCGATCATGTTCACGGTCAGGTTTCGTGGTGCCGACAACGATGTCGAGGTATAGTCGGATATGTGTCTTGGTGAACCAGGCGGTTCCGTAGTTTGAGGAAAGGCAGACTGAGTGGTCGCCAGAATCGTGTGAGGTAAATGTGAATCGACCGTCTGCTGGACCACGCGTTTTGACAACGTTGTGGCCAGTTTCAAGTTCCTAATACAAAGTAATATATTACAGAGACGTAGTGAATCATGTGAATTGAAAGACATACGTCAACTTCGACAAGGATACCTAGGTCGGGGTTGTCCATATATTTCTGTTCATGTTCATTCCACTCAAGAGCTCTGTAGTGACCTATATCATGATAACAAAGTAGTTACGACTCAATATACACCCCACACTCTCGGTATTTTGATTATCCTACCTTCAACTACAGTGTCACTCGGAATCTCTTCGAGGAAACATCGTTTCTCCCCGGCGTCAAGGTAGAAATGAAGTGCGTTGGCAGTGGTTGCGCACAGCACAAACAAGAGGAACCATAAAGACAAAACGTGAGATGACGGGGACCAAGACATGGGAGGAAGAGGAAAAGCTCGCTGGCGTCGAGCCCGGGTGTCGTGTCCAGTCGTTGTGATCGTAGAGGCAGAGTAAACACCTCGTGGGAATTACATTTCATCTTTCCATTGCCAGCGCTTGCCGGGTATGCTAGTGATCGAAATTTCTAGGAAAGCCATTATTTACACTCACCACCGTTGCTTCATCTCTAGACTCCCTTGAACATGCCGACCAGTCGATTCGAACCGTCTTCAATAAAGAACAAGATAAAACGGGAGGATATTACCCGCAAATTACGAAAAAGTAAAGGACAGTCGAAGCTTCAGCGGAGGCTAGCTTTAGCAAAGGAAGAGGCAACCAATCCTGCGGCCAAAAAGGTGCGGCCTATTGTAACGGACTACGATAAGTTTCTCACAATGTATTGCTACAGAGACGTCAACAGGAAAATGCTCCTCGTACATTAGACAATACCCGAGAATTTGACCCATCCATTCTCACAGCCGACCCCTCTACCTCAACATCTGCCTCTGCATCAGCCCAAAATGATCCCTCCAGTTCAAACTCGCAAAATAAGGACGGTAACATCAACCCAGACCAACAGCCTACCGACGAGTCGTTAGCAGACATTTCGTCTGACCCCTTCGCAGAATATTTCTCAGGAGCTTCAGACCCCACTATCCCTCCTAAAGTCCTTGTCACCACCTCGCAGAAAGCGACTAGGGTAACATACGAGTTCTGTGAAGAGATTGTCGGTATCTTCCCTGGTGCTGAACTTATCCGGCGCAAGAAAGGGAAAGGGTTCGAGATGGGGAAGATTGCCGGGTGGGCGTCGGATAGAGGTTATAGCCATCTGGTGGTTGTGAATGAAGACATGAAAAAGCCAAGTACGCCTATCTCGAACACCTTGCATTCTATCCTTATCCTTATCTCAATAATATTACTAGATGCTATGACTATTGTTTACCTCCCCTACGGACCTACGGCGTATTTCAAGTTGACCTCAATAGAGCTATCAAAGAAAATCCGTGGGCACGGAAAACCGACAGATCATTACCCCGAACTGGTACTGAACGGTTTCGTTACCCGACTAGGTCATTCAGTCGGCCGTCTTTTCCAAACATTATTCCCTCCGATGCCCGAATTCCAAGGTCGACAGGTTGTTACCCTCCATAATCAACGTGATTTCTTATTCTTTAGACGGCATAGGTATGTCATTTCCCCCCCTCTAAACTCGTTGATCAAATCCACCAAGTTCTGATCATATCCGTAAATAAGATATGCATTCCGGTCAACGGAAAAAGTCGCTCTCCAAGAAATTGGTCCTCGATTTACCTTAAAACTCAAGTCGTTACGAAAAGGTCTTCCAGCGGTCAAAAATATGGGAGAAGTCGCAAAAGATCTGGAATTCGACGCTTTCGAAGAACCGGAAGTTGAGAATAAAGAAGCGGCGGAGGGAAAGCCTCAAGAAGAAGAGACTATGGAGGGGGTTGAGGAACAACCAAAGGATGAGAAGAAGACTTTGCCTCCGAAGGAGGATGAGTATTTGTGGGTTTGGAAGGTATGTTGATTTCCTGTCTTTTTTGTAGGGTCGAAAACTGATCCTAACCACAGCCAGAGCTTGAGACTTCGAGGCGTACATTTTTCTTGTGATACTACCGTGGGTGTTTATGGTATGCATATAGTCTTTATACTTCTGCTTGTCAATCAAGTAATCAGGCGATGTCGGGTATCGTAACACGGGTTGCGAACGACCCGGATATGCGATTCGATGACACAAAAGACAAAGGGATATAGCAGTACGCTGAGACGACAATTTATAGGTATGCCCGGATTCCGAAGAGTGAAATGAGATCCATCCTGGAGTATAAGTAGCTACAACACGATACGATCTCACCACACGGCCAGCATAAATATAGCATTTGGAGAAAATTCATGGTTATCGCTGTCTCTTTGTGAGGATAGCTTTATCTTCCGAATCGAGTACAGCAATTTGTATAGCGATTGAGCGGGTAGAAACATTGTGTGTAGTTAGAGCTCTAGTTAATCGGCATGAACTTCCCAGCAACCTCATGATCCTCCCGCTAACCCTGCCGCGGTCAGTGAAAAGCCGATCAACCGAAGCATCACTTCAAATATGAATTTATACCACGTTTTCGACCGCTCTATCATAATTCGGTCCCCGAAATGATACATGGGTCATCTCGAGAACCGTCGCGTTTGGGAAGTTGAGAAAGATGTTCATGGTTGAAACCTTTCAAGCACCAGTAGTTAGGATCGAAGCCGTGCACAGAGTTATAACGGTTAAAGATGATGACTGACAAACAGGTATTTTCTACTCCTCCCGAGTACATCTTGAATCATAGGCCTATACATTCCGTTATTGCCGTCGCTATGTTTCTCAGGTCTGCTTATGATATACGATCATCACAAACTTGTGCATTGAAATTTTGAAAACATAGTACAAACTTGGCGATATAGACATACGCTTCATCGAATAGCATAGCACCGCGACTAGCACAACAACACTTAAGCCTGAGATGAGCGTAATGTAACCAGTACAGAAAAGAGGGTCTTTATTGGAGCTCGCAACGCCAAAAGCTGTGGCACTGAATATTAACGAAGAGAATATCACTGTTTGCGCGAGAGGGGGGGGGCTAGTAAACATACAATTTAGAAAAGAATTTTATCAAGAGGCTCTAGCTCTTTCCAAGTTGCCCTTGCGCTTTCTGATTCATTCTCGAACCAGTTCTCAGTCGCATTGGTACATAACCAAGTGTATATCTCCACCTCCCAGCCCTTGTCATGAGTTTCCTTCACAAATTTCTCGAAAGCGGGATTTTCCAAAAGGCTCCCTTCTCCCCCAGAAAGTATAGTCAGGACACCATGTGCTACACGGGATGTCTTCGATTGCATTTCTTGAATGCATTTTTCGGGGGATGGTTCGGAGGCGAGCTGATATCCAAGGGCCACAAAATGAGAAGCCAGACCCCCAGACGACGACAGGGTTCGGCTTCCTACCTTGCGTTCGCCTTCGAGTACATACTGTAAATTGACGTAGGAGAATGTTCCGACTTTATTCGGCCTCGTTTTGCACCGTCTTTCAAGCCCTTTGGTAAAGGCCTCGCTAGATCACCCATAGTTATCTTCAACCATAAAGGAATCACAAATTTTGACAAATACTCACGGGTCTATAAGAACATGCACTGGGCAGTTCGGGTGGCCTTCGGCTTTAAGACGTGCTACAGCATCCTCAAAGTATAAGTGTAGCAGCGCCCTCTGATTTGGATTCAAGAAAGGGTGTGCGCTTCCTGTCGAAGGAGCCTTCGGAGGTTTATCGGGGGATTTGAAGAATGCCACAATGTCAGATATCGTAGGTCTCAGAGATTTGGACTGGCTCCACCACTGCTGGATGTGTAAGTACATATTCTCGCTCATTCCCTCTGGCTTCTCTGGCCTCTCTCCCTTCAACACCATGCTTCTGATGTCAGTTCTCGGATAAAAAGGTGCTTCACCAGTGAAAACCTAAATATAAAAATATTATATACCAATCAGTGACAATGAGAAACTAGCTACCTCAACGCAAACCATGGCGAAAGAATACACGTCGCTAGGAAAGCTAGGGCGTAGCTGAATTGAAGTTTGGTGTTCAGGAGCAAGCCATCGGATATTGCCCCCGCGCAACGAGTTGAATGCCTGGCTCCAGTCTCCGTCATAAACGGCGAGGCCGAAATCCATCACTACGGCTTGACCCTGTTCATTGATAAGGATATTGTTCTGGTGACGAAATGTCAGAACATGCGCAGTAGAAAGCAAAGAGCTTGTCGTACTCCTTTGAGATCGCCATGGATAATGCCGTGTTTATGAATATACTGTATTCCGAGAGCAACCTCATACAACTGACACAGTGATGTCAGTATGACATACGTGGTGCATTCTATAGCAAATAATGAGACTGACCAGTTGTACCTTCTTCTCTACGGTTAGGGGAGTATTCTTGACCTCCTCATTGTGTAAGTAATCACGGATGTTTCCCTCCGATAGCCAGGGTGTCACCATCGCTAACTTCTTGGCGTCTCCGGCCCGAGCGTACTTGTGACTGGTGTCTTCAAAAGTACATAGACCGATCAAAGGCAAGACATGGTCGTGACGAAGGCTGCAAAAGATCAGTGCTTCACGGATAGCATCCTGTATATCAATGAGTATTTGATCTACAGATGCTATACATCCGACTCACCCATCTTAGTTGATCGTCTGAGCGTGGTGCATTCTTTATAGACAGTAAGACTTTGACAGCGACCGGAGTGTTAGAACCCTTCTCCTTTAGCATAGATTTGTATATACTACCGAAACCGCCGCTTCCTAACTCCTTCCAATCCTTGTCTACGCCTTTGACGTATAGGAAATCAGGAGTCTTGTTGGATTGTTTCGCGAGCTGGGTTATCAGTGGAACCATACGTGAACGAGCGAGGCCCCCGCCAGCGTTTGGGGGTTTCCAGAAGTCATCATTGAGATAGAGCTAATACACGTTGGCCATGAGTAAGACTAGTGGAATACTGAGCAGTATGACTTTGACCTCACTTGTTGCATCGTTGCGAAAGCAGTTTGAATATCTTTCTCTTTTTCGGACTTCAACCCAAGCGATGCCATGAGGTCTTCTTGAACAGCACAATCCTCCATTTCCAATACTTTGATGATTTTTGGTTGGAGATTTTCATCGGGTTTGATTTGGAAGAGTCGTTTCTAGTATACGGAGGGATCAGTTCCCGAGCACCAATCGAGAACGAGAATATTACAATGAAGTCGGACCACGACATGGATGCACGGAGAACGTCTTGTAAGTTGGGATTGAGGGAAACAACGGGTTGGTTGTGCATATATTTGTACCAGCTGCACTAATACCTGTTCGCACACTGATAGAGATGGATAACAGGGAAGATACTTCGGGGTATCAGTGCATGTTTTCTATGAAGAGGCTTCCATATATTCAGGCTACCCACCTGATTGTGCAAGCTCTATCACGCGGGTTCAAGGTTCAGTAGTAGAGCACGATCTACGGATAACTTCTACTGAGTGGGGATGAGAAGCGAGACGAAAGAGTATATATGGCTGAGCTTACTCATGCACGTTGTGATCATCTGTCAAGATAACAACTCGTGGGGGAAGTAGAAGAGGTAGCAGCGTAATATTAGGATTTAGAACCGCCATCATGAGGAGGTAGAATGAGAGCTAGGGTTGTTACATGACTTGAAGTGTGACTAACGTTGGTCGTAAATGCACATCAAGCAAAGCATTATGGCCACCTGACCAGTAATAAGGTTTTGCTTCCAGGGTTTCCTATCCTGCGTGCGGTCTCTTAAAAGAACCAGTCAGCAATATAACACCTTGTTGTAGTGTTACATATTTGTCACACTGATCACTTCAAGTTCGCATCGACGAGCGAAGGATCAGAATAAATTAGTTGTAGATGTGTCTGTAAATCAAGTTATCATGATGGCAATTTCCATACTGGCACCACTGCCTGGTATATGGCAGAGCAAGACCTTCGACCGTTGCGGGTGGTACATATTGTGTGGATGGCTCCTGTCCTTGGGTATCATTTCATCTGGTAGGTAGGTAGTAAACAATTCCGGGGCATATTCCGGAATCCGCACTTCAAGCTCCAAGTACTGTGATCCCTGAAAAGAAACACCGGTATCTTATGCTACATACAACAAGAAACATACTTACCATAGTACAGGGCAACTACTCCGCTGAGTCAGTCTCGAAACCAGACGGTAAGAGAGATTCGGAATATACCGAGCGGAGATTCAAACGCATTACGAGGATTCCGGAATCTCTGTAATGAGTTTGAATCTCCGCTCGGTATACATCAAACCCGTCTGATCGAGACTGGCAACTATTAGCACACATCGTACTACAGTGTCTTGCATATTGGTTTGTCCTTTTTGGGTAGCCATCGGCACCCCTGTGCCGAAGTAACAGCCATGGGGACACCTGCGGCTGAGCCCACTTGATTATCAGACTATACATCGATATAAAGCTCAAATATCAGCAAGTTGAGTATTGAATGAATGCATGATAACAGTGTTGAGAACAAGAAGACACACAAAAACGAATCTCAACTCAACTACCATGACATGGGGTTACGGACGTGATTTTCCGAAAAGGAGTTATATAGGCGCGGAGAAAACCGCGTTTGGACGCGATGTCACGGTGCAAACCATTAATATTATAATATATCCAAAACACTGTGATACAGTAAGTACTTCCGAATTCATGACAACAAACTACTATCATAGAGGTAAGCTTACGTAAATCCATCCTAATTCGTCGCGAACGTTCGCTATATCCAGATATGGAAATGCTTTGGCCTAATCGGGAAGTACCTCACAAGTATACTTCCGTCTTTTCTCGTTTACTCTTTTCCTTCTCGTTTATCCTCACTCTGATCCTTTAACCATAGCTTTCAGACGGTTTCTGTCCCTGTACCTTTTTCTCACTCGCTACGCCTTTACCGTTCGCCTTCCGACTCGTTCTCTCCCCTTCTCTTGTGTTCTGCTCACTACTCCTTCGGCCATCAACTCCGTAGTTGTTTAGTATAAAAGAGATGTATTTTCGTACTCTAAATCTATCGCTTTTGACTCCTATTTACCCATCCTATTGCGTGCACACCAATATTACCACAATTCCAGCTTTATGATGGCGCTACTAGGCTCTAGCAGGATTCTCTTCCGACATATATGAGGAAACTCCCTGTCGGGCAGTGGAGTCAATCCGAATTACACTAGACTGTGTGAGTTTGCAAGATATCAGTAATGAATGGCGGACGACGTGCTCCTTCATGTTCTTTTGCCAGCTCAGGCTGGTATTACCCACGTTACCCTACACGATGAAAACACATGGGCGTTACCCGAATTTGTAGGCATACACGTATGAATGAGGATGTAATAAACAGATGGTATCAAAAAGAAAAGGATCGGATCGCAGTACGGCACAATGATTTTCTGCGATGGTGTAGTTCAGCGGTCTGGTCACTGGTATAGCTTGGGGGTGTCCATGTGAGCGGTGAACAGTAAGCTGCAACTCACTAGGGTCTACGGTAAGATCCATACTACATACTGTTATCATGATGAAGCTGTAATCCTATCCTCAGCAACCGATCATAACCTAAAGAGTACCAGACAACGTATCAACCACATCCCCCATTGTTGGTCTTGTACTCGGGTCGTGTCCCCAACATCTACTAGCGAGAGACCATACCTCCTCGGACATCGTATTTGGCCTCGCTGGAAAGATACCGTGGCGAATTTTGTCCACTACTTCCGTATCCGACAAGTCGGGATCAGGTATCTCGCCCGTAAAAAGCTAGAGATACGTAGTTAGGAAATTTAAATTATGAACGGTGATTCTTACCTCAATCGTTACAAATCCGAATGCAAAGCTATCGGTTGCAAAGGTAGGTTTAGAGGATTGAAGTAATTCTGGTGCCATCCAGCGTTCAGGGCCACCCTTACGTTGGGGAAATGCACCTGTCCACTCTTCACGAAGTGATAAGAGAACAACGTCAGTGACTCGAGCTACGCCATCATCAGAAACTAGTATGTTGTTCTGGTCAGACAGATCAGCATTTCGTCACAGACTTGGGAAAAATAAGTTAGCTTCACCCCTCGTAAGTCTCCATGACAAATGTTCATGTCGTGGAGATACTTCATACCACGCCCAATATCGGATAACTGGACATATCGTCAGTCATTGCCACATCACACAATCTTGGAACATACCCATATCACCAATCGGTCGTTATCAGGTTTGCGAGCTAGCTTATTGATATACTCTCTAATGTTACCTCTGCTCATCCACGGCTGGACAAGAGTAGGTGCATGGAAGACAGTGTCGGGATCAACACCTAGCAATGGTAGGACGTTCTGATGATGCAACTGCCGCCATTTCAAACACTCCAAGAGTAGTTTCTAAACGCCAGAATGGTCACCCGGCAATGAGGCGGGTAGGCCAGCGTCAAAATTACTCACCTCTCGAACAGGGTCGCGGTCGCCTTCATTCACCACCCGGGGATGGCTACGGATCTTTCTCATGGCTACCTTCTCACCTTTATACATACCGACATAGAGGTCGGAGCTTGAACCCCTCTCTTCTGGCATCAGCGACAGTAGGTCGGCTTTGACGAATAGTGCTTGAGGAAGGACATGGGATAGTTTCGAGATATGGAGAAGAGATAAACAAGCTTGTGGTCTGTTGAATTCATCGGGATCTTCTTCCAACAGTTTCCACGTCTTGCCGTTATCTAGCAACTACGTGACATTCAGAGTGTCAAGCATGGAAGATTCAACGTATAATGAATGCGTACATCCTGTAACAAGTTGACCACACGTTCTGCATCGACCCCGTGTCGACTGTAAATCTCGGCACCTAGGTCTCCACTCTTGACACTGTCAAAAATGTGACGTAGAATACGAACAGTCTCTGAGTCGTCCTGGATATACCGTGTGGAAGATTGTTAGTCAAGTCCTACCAAAGCTCGGATACGTACGCACGGTATGCTTTTCTGACGATTTGGTATACGGTATGCCCAACACTAGACGTCCAAGCGTACGTAGAATAATGGTTAGTGCTCGGAGCGGCATGAGAAGTAGACGACACATGAGGGTGTAACTGTGGCGCTTAGTATGTCGAGTGTGGGTGAGTAGCTTTATAGTACTCGCACGATGACGTGGAAACTTTTCACAATGATGGTCAGACTCAAATACGTCCAAGAGATTGCTCAGAAGGTACGGCTTCACCGCCATTTCCTGAGCGAATAGATATATTACTCCAGTGATGAACACAAGGTATTATTAAAACTTCACTCAAAGCGCCGACCTGACATGGGCATGGTTCTCAATGAATTGCACGAAACTCTTATTAAGTACAATGAGGTCCAGTCCGGAACTCATAGTATCACGCAAGGCTACAATATAGGATGCACATCACAATAAGCTTTCATCTGAGCATGACACAGTCTCGATGGAGTTGGTATATGAGTTCATGGCGTCGTTGCGTTCAGCATCATTGTCGAGGCCTTCAAGCGACAATCGTCTCGTTTAGTATCCGCTTACCATAAATGGCAAGTTCTAGTACAGGCTAGACTGAAGCCGAAGTTCGGATACGAGTTAGGAGATGACCATTCTCAATAGTATACATCACAACATCCCGAAGCCGAAGTTGCATTTATTCCAACATCAGAAGATAGTGCTTCTGTCATACACGAGGACTTGTCGAGGAGCTGGGGAAGTGTGACCGATTACTGATACATGAGTACAAGAGGAAAGACGTATGAGATTATGCTAGCAAGTTGAACGCCAACGGTCGTTCATGACTATGTAAACCATGGCTTGTCTCCTGCTCTTCTTCCCCATACTACTAAGCTTACCTGAGGGACTCAATATGAAGGTAGACCGTAGACAATAAGATGATACAGTAGTCACGTCTCGTTACAACAGCATACTCCTCCTACTACCCCTAGAGATAACATACAAATATCTACAGGTGTTCGTCAGAACCAATATACCTACGTTTGCATCTTGAGTTCTCATTATAATCGACCTGAATTTATGCGCATACTTACTCCTTTCATCCACACCTTCCTAACTCGGATTTGTTTATGGGGGTAGGCAATGGCTGTGAGCACCAAACTGTTTGGCTCTATTTGTCCTCCCTCAAATCGAAAAGGTACCTTGTTTTCATGTTTCCCTAAACTTCCACTGAAGAGGGGTAGAACTTTGGGAGACAAAGTTATGTATATAGATGTTTATGGCTCTTTCAGAAAAGCATTTTTTCGAAATATCTAGCATAGCATGATTTACTAACTAGAAGTGAGTAAGGCTAAATGTTTGATTTAAAAAATCCCTTCTATACAAGACTCCGTATCACGTACTAAAAGAGGTTTTCCTGTTTCTTGTGCTGTGTGCCTAGTTTAAGTTTTTCTCACCAAAAGGGTACCCTTGAAAGAGCAACACAGCGTGTTACATACTTGTTCGGACATACATGGCAAAAGGACTTTATTCTCAAAATCTATGCTCCAGCACAGTGGCTGTGTACCTATTCAGCAGAATATTCCTTCGCTCACCCATCAATGTTTATGTGACAGCAGGCGCCCAATCGAGGCGTCTGACGCGAACGGACTTGTAATCGGAGCCGTTTTGGTGCACGCTCCCTACACTTACCAAAACGACGTTCGCAAGCTCACGTCCCTCCTGCCTTTTTCAAGAGCTTGCGTTCGTGACTGGCCCCGCGAGTCTAACGTTCTCCATACAGTCAGTCATTCCACATATAAAAAATGAATGTTTGGGTATGTACACCGGTATTGCTATTATAACTAGACTAACTAACCTTGCAGACTGAACACCGAAACCCTGAGGGACGCACGTATTGGTTTAATACGGGAACACGGGAAAGTGTATGGGAGAAACCTGACGGTGAGTACTCGTGTGTCCTCGTCGACTTCTAATAACACTTAACGGGTGGTTTCCACAGATTTGAAGACTCCGTTTGAGGTTCGTAATGATACCTGGTGCCATCCAGCTGACTACTAATTGTTTTTGGGATGAACAGCGTGCGTTAAATCAGACGAAATGGAAGGAGTACTTCTCTGGAGGAAGGAAATATTACTATAACGTGCGTAATGCTCCACCTATTCCATGGCAAACCAAATGATTGAATGCAAGCGTATTATATAGACAGACTCGAAGGAATCAAAATGGGATATGCCAGACGAGCTGATCCTCCTCCTGGAGAAGGTAGAGAAAGAAGGAGCTGCTGCACCAACACCGTACGTGTCCATGCTCATCCCCGCTATACTTACCAACCTAACTTTTATCTATAAACCAGTCCCAATCGTATAACAGCTCCAGGAAGTTCAAGTACAAGCACCGACTTGGTCACTCTCTCCGCCGTCAACGGTCAAACGCCCGCATCGTCCAGTACCGACGCGCAACGCGCTGCCAGTGGCGTGCCACCATCCACAAATCAAGGTGCTTTACCTATACGCCCCAATCTACCTGAAGATCCTGTGATTCCGCACAATGGGTTTGCCACGGTGGAGGAAGGCGAGAAGGCGTTTATGCATTTGTTGCGGAAGGCTGGTGTGGATGCAAATTGGACTTGGGATCAGACGATGAGAACGATTATAACGGATCCATTATACAAGGCGTTGAATACGTTGGCGGAGAAGAAGGCTGCTTGGCAGAAGGTACGTGGTTATAATGGGTTTTTCATCTCGTCATCTCACAATTCTCTGCCACCATTCGGATTTTGATTGTTAAACGTGAACATTCATATAGTATACCGACGCTTTGAGAGCAAAGGAGCAAGAAGAGCGTGAAGCGCGTTTAAGCAAATTCCGACCTGCAATCCGAAATATGCTCAAGGGCAACCCCAATGTGTTCCACTATACGACGTTCACCACTGCTGACAAACTCTTCGCTCAACATCCTATCTGGCAACAAGCTAAGATTGAAGCGGAGCGAAAGCTCATATTCGAAGAATATGTCCAAGAACTCAAAACCCGCGAAATTGTACGTACCTTATAGCAGAATATACTTTAACTAGCATTAACTGACACTATCTCTCTCACAACCCACGAATATACAGCAAGAAAACCGAGCAGCACGCACCCGCTCTATCAACAAAGTGGTCCTCCTATTCAAATCACTTGACGTTGGAGTCCTCACCCGTTGGCGTAAAGCCCACCAGATGGTCAAAGAATCGGAGGAATGGCAAGAAGATCCAGAGTTGCAAAAACTGGCGACGCTGGACATCTTGTTGGCCTTTGAAGATTACAGTCGGGTGCGGGAGAGAGAGTATGAGGAGACGATGCGGAGGAACCAGGTAGAAAAAACGAGGAGGGAACGGAAGGCACGGGAAGCGTTCAAGGTATGTTTTCTACTCTCTTTGTGTTGTAACACACGTTCATAGTCTTTGCTTGCGGTTACAGGACCTTCTTAAAGGGCTCGTAGACTCTGGTGAAATCAAAGCCCGTACCAAATGGAAGGTCGTATATCCCACTTTCAAAGAAGACCCTCGGTACCTTGGTATGCTGGGAATCCCTGGATCGAACCCACTAGAGCTTTTCTGGGATGTTATCGACGGGCTTGACCAGAAGTTGGACGCCAAGATATTACTGGTCGAGGAAGCGATTAGGAAGTGGAATGAGAAGAACGTTCCCTCCGAATCTGAGGAGAAGGAGAAAGAGGGTGTCAAAGAAGGAGGGGAAGATGAGGGCGAGAAGAAGGATGAGAAAGAGAAAGGAAAAGAAGGCGGACCGAATAGGTTCAAGGTGGTACCCGAGACGACTAAAGAGGAGTTGTTGGATGTATTGAGGGAGGACGAAGAGGTGTTCAAAAAGTTGTCTGACGACGAGTTGGAGGAAATTTATCGGACGGTATGTTTTCATTTCCCTCCTAGGATCAAACACCTGATTATAACGTGGTCGTTTTCTGGTATAGATGCATGACGAAGCCATTAAACGTCAGGCGGACGAGAAACGCAGAGCGGAGCGTCGTCAACGACACCTCCAAGATGATCTGCGATATGCACTCAAGAAATTGTCTGAACCACTTGACTTGAATTTGTCCTACGAGGATGTACGTCTAGTCCTACTCTCTTTCCTCGTGCTGTTATTAATCACATTTTTCCAGGCTGTTCCGCTCATGCAAGATCTTCCAGAGTACAAAGCTCTGGATGATGATGAGGGTAGACGAGCAGCGTTTGTCAAGTTTATCAAGCGACAGAAGGTACGTCCTGACCTCTCCTTTCATTGCAGTTGACTAACTATTTTTCCCAGGAACGTCTCCGTGAAAAAGAAGAGAAAGCATCCGAAGATGGTGGGTCCACTACATCCCGTCGTCGAAAGGAACCTGCCACGGCCACTTCTTCCGCCCGCGATGACAGAGACCGAGATCGTTCACGCGACCGACGACATGATCGTGAAGAACGTGACTCTCATGCCGGTGACCGTGAACGGGAACGAGAACGAGACGTGAAAGGCTCAAGACACCATAGGGGACATGAAGAATATGACACTCGTGGTGGAGCTGGACGTTCTAGAGAGTATCCTCGAGGTGGACGGGAGAAGGAATATCATCATTCTTCTGCTAAAGATCGGGATCGCGAGCGTGAACGGGAGCGAGACAGAGACAGGGAGCGGGAAAGAGACAGGGAACGAGATTATGCAGGTGGATATAGATCCGGAAGACATCATAGGGACGTTGAGGATGAAAGGCCGGAGAGGAGAGGAGCTGGAGCGGGGAGGAGGAGTTCGAAAGGGAGAGGAGAATATGATGATGAGCGTGGCGAGAGGGGCAGTGAGAGAGGTGCTGAAAGGGAGAGAGGGTATGGAAAACGCGATTGGGATGATGCTGGTACAGGGAGAGAAAGGAGTGGGTCTGTCTCTGCTTACAGAGATGAGGGTAGGGAGAAGAGGCCGTACGACGACAGGCTACTTGACGAAAGAGCTGAAAAGGTTCGCTTCTTTCCCTCCTGAATTAAAATCGGTTTCACTAAATCTGATATCTGTGTTTCATAGCGTCCTAGATACGAAGAGGAGACGAAGCTAGAGCCGGAAGTCAGTAAGGTTCCTCCTGCGAGAGCTGAGACCCCAGAAGAGGGTGAAATCTAGGTCTTGCTTGCATTTTTCAGCTGTACATTGTTCGTTGTGACTCTGTTTGCGTTTGTATATGTATACTTCGTGATATTGAGGTTTTCAATCTGACATCTCACGTCGATGTTTTATTTTACTAAACACACAAATCCCCAAGCGGATATGCTACGCATGAACTCACCAGAGTAGACGTGGGTTTGTTCCTTGCAGCATCCGCGACCTATAGCTACTCCTTGTAGCTCATCGCGAAGTCAACGAGGTTAGATGTCTACGGAGCGGATGTACGATATTTCTCATTAAACAATCACATTAAGGTGGCACTCAATGACGTCAACGTCATGTTTCTTGCTAAGAGTACGGCAATGCGAAGCTGTGTACCCATGGGATGCGATTGGTAGAATCAATTGATGCACAAATTCACTCAGGTAGGAGCTCATAGCTTTTTGTAGCGCAATATATAGAAGATTTCGGCATAATTTCCTTTCAGAGTATGGTACAGGCATGATAACCATAGATCATATCAACAATCTTTATAACCGGAACGAGCGTAGCCAGTCAGACATGAGAAACGAGAGTCCAATAAACCGGATAAGAGAACCAATTATTAACAAGCCCAAGTTCAGGCCTGAGGGTAGGCAGGGTGTCCGGCAGGAAGTATCTGTCTAGATGTCATCCTCCCCCTCACTCGAACATGAAGGTGATCATCCGGGACGTATCTAGGATACGGACCCGCTCTAAACAAGTGCCGTCCAGTGGGAGCACGCTTTGTAACCCTCACATGTTCGAATCTCTCCACAATTATTTCTCCCTCTTGCGGTATAACAAAGATAGGAGGAAGGTAGATGGCGGGACCTAGAAAGGGATGATGAGGAAGTGCTGGCCCAGGCATCTGAGCTTGGTGATTGGTACCGTGCCCTGCAGCGAATGGTCCCTGGGCATGGAAGGGTGCGAGGACAGGTACAGGAGGTTGAGCAGGAGGTAGATGGTCAGGCTGATCGTTTTCAACCTTAACCTGTTGTGCACCGCCTTCCCCTTGGTGGGCTCCTACCCTCGGGTTATCGAAGTGGAGCTCGGCAGCGGATAGAGTAGTGCCTTCTTTGTCAATCCAAGGATGGATCACCGTCTTCAAGGCGTCCTTTGACAAGTGTACACGCTCTCTATGTTTATCGAGAGCTGACTCACTATTGGCTGTGTAGCCGCAGAGTTCTCTATGACCTTGAGTCCAGGCAGTAAGATGAGGACAGGCAAAACTTCTTTCGCCCGTGCTATAATATAATATGTTTAGTTAGATGCAGCGTTGAGTAAGATGGCGTGGATGAGCGTACTGTTTCATAAAATGGTTCATGACTTTCGCCTTTCCCCTCAATGAAATGAGCAGCCTTCCTTTACAGGATGGATGAGGACATCTTCCATATCTGGAAAAGTTGAACGAATGAGCATGCATGACTTTGGGAGGTCTAAAGGTTTATACCTGTCACGGTCCAGTTCACCATCAGCCTCATTTGCTCGGTGAGTCCAGAGATGTTCGATAAGTCCTTCGACCGAATCATGGTCCTCTTTACATTCAGGACATTGGTAATTCGGGAAAATCCCGCGGAAATACTAGAGAATTGTACGCCATGAGTAAAAAAAAATCGTGTCTGGATATCAGACGCGTACCGTTGCTAGATTGACGTCGCGCATTGTATTGAGATCTCTAGAAGCTGAAACTTGGGAGAGTTATTTGTTGAGGATGTTGGTGGGGGGCATGTCTTTTCGCTTGCCCCTTTATAAGTCGAGCGATGAAAAGTATTGACCCTTCAAAGCTTCAACATCCCGAGAGGGCAATGCATAGTAATCAGGAAATCCCATTGAGCCACCCAAAAGCATTGACCGTAAAACTATTGTTTAAGATCAGAAGTTGATCCAGACATACTGCGCGTGTTAATCGTGATATTGGCAAGGACAATGGTGTATTTCCAATGAGTGGGTGTACACAATATCCGATGTTAATGGATTGTATTTGTCCAAGAAGCATTAACGTTCCGGCGCTTTCTTGCCCCCAAGTTCGCGTCGGCAAGTATACTTGAACCGGGCACACTCAGGGCAGGCTAAGTATGGGTCCCCTCGACAAAATATTCAAATTGTATAACATACTAGGTGTTGTGCTAGGACGAGCATGCTATATGGCACTGACACATGTCCTGGGGCACACGGAAGATGTCAATTATCGCAAAAATGCCACGTGTGGAGGCTAGTACAAGGACGAACAATAACACAAGAATGATGGAAGGTGAGACACTGGTAATTGATTGGCAGCCTCGTTTCGACTCGTTACCACTCACCAACACTCACCGTTTCCGGCACGCACTGTTGCATTGACATTCAGACTACGATTATCCTCCCTCATGCCGAAAGCATCTACACGAAAGAAACCTGACGTAAGGTCATCGATGTAAGTCGCTGAGAATGAACCTCAGTACCAAACCGGGCTGACCTTCGAGTTACAATAGTCCAACCAGGATACAACCAAAGAGAGCCTGCAACTGCAAGAGATCTGCTGAACCTATCGACCCGAGTTCTTTGTATGTCATTCACCTCTTAAATTGGTGTAGAGTACTGAGATCTAGGAGACAGGCCTCCCTCGAAACGCATCCGTACAGAGACTGTAGGCGATAAACCTGCAAAGAAGACAGTGTAAGTAGTATATATCTGTACTCAGAAAAGAACGAGTACTAACTAGTGCGATCAGTGGTCGCCCTAAACGAAACCTTCCCCCAAAACACAATACATCCAAGGACACAAGTCACAGTAAACGGTATGCTTTATGTGACCTTGATATTGTCACCAGCTCTCACTCCGAATGAACGTTCAGAGAACGTCAGTCAACCACCAAAGCCAAACGCAAACGTCTAGCTCCCGAGGATGATCTTGGTGACGATGAGTACGTTCACAATATATTCCCCTGATCCGTTTGCTGAAACGATTTGTGCTGGTGAAGATCCCGCCCTGAAAGCACAAGCCCCATTAAACGCAGGCGACTCGACCAACCGGTTAACAAGGCACCGTCTCCGATCCCTGATACCAGAACTCCACCATGGCACCTACCTATAGAGTTACTCTACCACATCTACGACTGCCTATGGGATCATGAACATGTGGAGTGTTACTCCACCGCAACTCTTCGGTCCTGTGCCCTAACCTGCTCTCGTTGGCGCGACGCTGTTCGGCCTTATATCTTCCGCTTCATCACACTGGATACCCCAGAGGCTATCAATAGATTCTCCCACCAAATTCGTGCTACACCAGAGATCATACAATGGGTGCGGAAACTTCGTCTGGTGGGGAGAACTCTACCATTTATTGATGAGCCACGATGGCACCGCCTCGATGCCGCGGACGACATTGATCAATGGCTTTATGCCTTTCCTGCCAATGTTGACGCTCACTTTCCTTGTCTGAGGATCTTGGAACTATTCAACTTCGCCCAAATCAGCCCACGACTCGAAGACCGCGAGGCCTATGCACGTTGGATACCAGAGTTAACGAAGCTCAAATCCGTCACAACGTTGAATATCCTTCGTTGTGAGATGAGTGCCAACAATCTCACTGCTCTTGTTCGTGCGCTGCCGGACCTTACAACAGTCAACATCGTGGATGCCGAGTTTGGTCACCCAAACCTTACTGTGCTTCAGGAGATGCCCACCGAAGATTCAGACAACGAGCCGACAGGTGACCATATAGTAGAGGCCACCGAAGCAACAAAATACCCCGTCTTCTATCCACCCCCACTCCTACAGTCATTTCGTATGGACACTTCACAGGCAGAGTACGGCCTTGACTTTACTCTTCTGCGCGGATGGTTTCGCCCAGAGCTATTGGCGAAACACTTGGAATCCTTTGAAGTTGCTGGCGCGGTAGACTCCGAACCCTTCTATGAATTGATACTAGCCTTAGGCGAGGCACCCAACCTATCCCATATCCAGATCCCCGTTGGTTCCGGTACATTTGAACGTGGGTGTATACATGGCTCTCCCTATGCGCAGAAACTGACTGTGTATGATTCAGTGTTTGAGTTGGGAATTGATCTATCCCGTTTCACCAACCTTACAAGTATCCGCCTGATCGGTCGCAGTGATGAATGGGGACAAGACGAAGAAGTCAATAATATTCGACAATTTCTGGGCCAACTTAAAGCTCCAAAGCTGCGAATGGTTGCCATTCAGAGCCATTTCCAGAAGGAGGAAGAGATTGACATGATCGCATCCATCGACCAATCCCTTGCAGACTCGAAATTCGACGGACTGGAGGCTATTCGGATTGAGCTCATTGTTGATCGAGTAAAGCGACCGTCGCAATGGTATAGGGAAAAAGTGACAGAGCTGTTGCCATTAACCGCTAAACGAGGTATCCTTATAGTAGACTACCCCGGCTGGGATCTACCATATCTCTCCTATATTTCAGGGGCATAGCCCAGCTTTGCCCGCATGTGGGCTGAAGGGGTTCTGTTTGGGAATGGGGGAAGACTATAGAGACGTTTGCTACGTTCGGAATACAACGGAACCGTGGTTCACGCTTAACGAATATGCTTTTGGCGATAAACGTATATTGCGACGAAGACTTCGCGGAGGGCGCTCTACTGGCAATGGGACTGATCAAGCTATTCCAAGAGTCCCGTCGTATCCCTTTCTCAATTTTCACCGACTTAGAATGCTGGGGCCGTGGAAATCCGCTGACAGCCTGCCCCTCTCAAAGATCTATTGGTTGTCTCCGAGGTTGATTTTACAGCTCTTGATGAGTGAACTACACTGTGTAGTCGTCGGACGCTTGTTACTTTGCCCAGAGGCTGCAGAAAGTTACTTTTTTCGTTCACTTATCTCACTTGGCGCCTGCAAGTTATCCGAGAATTAACTTGAATTAACTTGGTTTCACTTATGCTTCGGTCACCTAAAATTCACTTGCTCACTTAGACCCACTTGCAGTCACCGTTGTTACACCCCCAATTGAGGGTTTAAACTTTTTTTATCCGCCATGTTGACTAGGTGTTGCTGCATTGTTATGTCGGCAATGAGTAAACATTCACCGCATCCCTCATCCTGAGTACCCAGATGACTACTTAATATCCGAGTCGGTGAGTACATCCAATTCAAAAATAGGTCGCGATGTGAGCAAGCTATCTCCATAGATTTATGAAAATATGACCCATTTCGAGTCATATCTCAGATTATATTACTTAAGCGAAGGAAAGTAACATTGTTAGGTAGCTTAGTTCAGATGCATCGAGACGTAGTGAATATGTTCAGGTTTTGATTGATAATGTATATGAGGCAGCATGCTAAGGACAAACAGTCAAGTAGTCAGTATTGAAAGGGGCGGGAAACGGCTGAAAAGGACTTAGGACTTTTAAGTGAGAAACAAGTGAACGTACAAATTTTGGTGGAATGGCCCCAAGTTCACTTGGTAAATTTCACTTACAGTGCCAAAAGTGAACGTAAGTAACTTTTATAAGGCGTAAGTGAGTTACGTAAGTGAAATTGTTAACCCTCCTTTGCCCATAGGCGAATTCTTTGGGGACTCTCAATCCTTACTACATTCCCGTATCCCGCTTAGTATCGAGTTGGCCTCCACACAGCAAGATTTAGACAATTCCCTCGTATACGTCACGGCTTACGATACTAAATATGATTCGACGAGTTCCGTTAATTTACCACATTTCAAGCAATTTAGTCTCGCAGGTCTTGATCGCGCTATCGTCAAATTCTGTGACCGATCGACCTACCCGTATATTACTCTCAAGGTCTCGACGTATGCCAATAACCAGGACATCGTCACGCTCTATTCCACGCTCTTCTCCCAGACACATTGCGCCACCATGCTTTTTTTGTTGGTGTCTCGTGAGCACCCGATAAGCATCACGGCCACGGCTGTGAGCATCGTCTCATTGGGATAATACCATTTTTATCTAAAGTCTCTGTTATATCGACGGCTATGGTCGGGGTCACTAGCATTCAAGCAACGTTAACTGAAATGGGGCTTACTGTCAGCGCTCACTACCCCCAACCGCTATTCATCCAACTGCACCACTCTCTCCTGCGAAGATCGAGGTTCTAATCAAACGAGGGATATCGTCCCGAGTATCTTTTCCGTCGCTTTGAACGTACTACTTGACAACATTGTTCCAGTTCCTAAATTGAGATCGAGATCGAGGATGCGCCGGGTGTAGACTTGAAGCTATTTTGTGAATCCTTGAGGATCGCTCAGGCGACTTGGCACCTTGACTATATGGTATAGGTGGTGTCTTGCCACCGACTCGGTGTTTGACTGTTTGTGGGCAGCGGTTTCGGTGCATATCGTGTGATGTACAATGTGGCCCCTTGGGTATGAGCTGAATATTACGGGGTGTTATTGATGGTTGGTAATTCAATTGATGCATTATTTCACTCGGGTAGAATTCTGTAGCGTGATATATCCAACATTTCCGAGTCAGCATAATAAACGTGTATAGTACAAGTATATACTATGGGCGTACATAATTTCCGCTGATCGACGGTGGACAGGCGCTTTCAACCTCTTGCTACTCGTCCGATTCGGAAACTTCGCAAGTTCAAGTTATCTGACAGGGCTAAGTGTTGGTCCAGTTTTACAACCAAAGATTATGCTAGGACGACTAATGCCCCCAATGTCGATCATTCTATCATTCTATTGATCGGGATGTCAACTATCGCAAAAATACCACGTGTAGAGGTTAGTACAAGGACGAACAATAACACAAGAATGATGGAAGGTGGGGCCACTGTTAGTTGACTAGCAGCCTCGTTTCGACCTGTTTCGATACCTTGTTGCCACTCACCATCACCGTTTCCAGCGTACACTGTTGCGTTGTCATTCAACATTCGGACTACGATTATCCTCACCCATGCCGAGAGTATCTACACGAAACTTGAATAAACCTGATGTGATGTAAGTCGTTGTAAATGGACCTCGATACCAAATCGGGCTGACCCTCAAGTTATAGTCCGACCAGGATACAACCAAAGAGAGCCTGCAACAGATCTGCTGATCCTATTGACCCGAGTTCCTCGTATGTCATTCACCTAGTAAAACTGTGTAGAGCTCTGAGATATAGGGTGACAGCCCTCCTTCAAAACGCGTCCGTACAGAGACTGTAATTGATAACACTGAAAAGAAGTCGATGTAAGTAGTATATGTTTGTACTCGGAAAAGAACGAGCACTAACTGGTGTCATCAGAGGTCGCTCAAAACGAAACCTCCCTGCAAACAAGGTCATAAGTCGCCATAAACAGTACGCTCTATATAGCCTTCATCCTGTTACCAGCTCTGATTTTGAATGAACGTTTAGAGAGCATCAACCAATCACCAAAACTAGAACTAAACGCAAACGTCCAACTCTCGAGAATGATCTTGGTGACGATGGGTATGTTCATAATATGCACTGCTGACCTCTTTGCTAAAATGGTTTGTGCTGGTGAAGATCCCACCCTGAGGACACGGAAGCCACTAAATGTAGGCGGCTTGACCGGTTGGTCAACAAGGCACCGTCTCCGATACCTGATACTAAACTTCCATCATGGCACCTACCTATAGAGTTGCTCTACCAGATCTACGACTACCTATGGGATCATGAACATATGGAGTGTTACTCCACCGCAACTCTTCGGTCATGTGCCCTAACCTGTTCTCGGTGGCGGGATGCTGTTCGGCCTTATATTTTTCGCTTCATCACGCTCGATACCCCAGAGGTCATCGATAGATTCTCCCATCAAATTCGTGCCACACCAGAGATCATGCCATGGGTGCGAAAGCTTCGTCTGGCGGGGAGAACTCTTCCGTACGTTGGTGATCGACCATTCCACCGTCTGGATGCCGTCGGTGACATCGACCAATGGCTTTATGCCTTTCCTACCAATCTTGACACTCAATTTCCTTGCCTGCGGATTTTGGAATTGTTTAACTTCGCCCAAATCAGCCCACGACTCGAAGACCGCGAGGCCTATGCACGTTGGATACCAGAGTTAACGAAGCTGAAATCTGTCACAACGTTGAATATCCTTCGTTGTGAGATGAGTGCCAACAATCTCACTGCTCTTGTCCGTGCTTTGCCTAGTCTTGCCAAAGTCGATCTCGTGGATGTTAGTTTCGTTCACCCGAACCTTGCTGTGCTTCAGGAGATTTCCACCAAAGATTCCGACGTTGAGCCGACAGGTGATCTTACAGTCAATGTTGTTGAAACAGTCGATAAAGATAAAGCAACAATGTACCCCGTCTTCTATCCGCCCCCACTCCTACAATCATTTCGTGTTGAGAATGCCCACGATGACTATGGTGACTTCGACTTCGCTCTAATGCGTGAATGGTTTCGCGCAGAGTTATTTGCCGAGCACCTGAGGTCCTTGGAGGTTTCTGGTGGAGTTGACTCAGACTCCCTGCGTGACCTGATATCCGCTTTGGGCAATGCACCCAACCTATCTTATATTCAGGTTCCCGTTGGTGCCCATGAATATGGTGCGTTTGTTTTTCTTTCAAAGTGCACTGTATAACCGTGTATCCAGTGTTGGAATCAGGAATTGATCTATCCCGTCTCACCAACCTTACGAGCATCCGCCTGATCGGTAACGACGGTGAATGGGGACAAGAGGAAGAAGTCAACAATATCCGACAATTTTTAGACCAGCTCAATGCTCCAAAGCTACGGACGATTGCCATCAACAGCTCTTTCGAGAAGGAGGAAGAGATTGATATGATCGCATCTATCGACCAGTCCTTGGCGGATTCGAAGTTCGATGAGGTGGAGACCGTTCGCATTGAACTCAACGTGCTTTCAATGTTGGACAAGCGATCATCGCAATGGGTTAGACGAAAACTGGAAGAGCTGTTGCCGTTAACTGCTAAACGAGGTATCCTTATAGTCGACTTCCACGGTTTTGATCTACAGTATCTCTCCTCTACTTCAGGGGTGTATAAATCGTTCGGGACACTAGCTGAACGTGTCCTAATTAGGAATGGGGGAATACCATAGAGAAATTTGCTACGTTCAGAATAAACGGACCCGTTGTCTCTTGAACAGCTCGTAGGGCTTCTCGATCACTCTTCTTTCATGCCCTACTACGACTATGTTTTTGGCGATGAACGTCTATTGCGACGAAGACTTCGTGGAGGACGCTCTACTAGTAACGGGACTGATCAACCCACTCCATGTGTCCCGTCGTCTCCTTTTCTCAATATTTACCAACTTAGAGTGTCGGAGCCGTGCAAGTTCAGTCTCCCCTTCCCCCCTTCAATCATCTATTGGCGGTCTCCAAGACTGGTTTTACAGCTCTTGATGAATGGACCACACTGCGTAGTCGTCGGACGCCTGTTACTTTGCCCATAGGCATTCGGGTCTAAGCGAGTTCTTTGAGGATTCTTATTTTGAAGGATATGATGCCTCTTTACCCCTTACCACATTCCCCTATTCAACTCGGTATTGAGTTAGCTCCCGGACAGCAGGATATGGACAATTTCCTCGTACACATCACAGCTTAGGACACCTAAGGATGGTTCGACGAGTGATGTCAGTTTGCCGCATCTCAAGCAACTTAGTCTCGCAGGTCTTGACCGTTCTATCGTCTCATCCTGCGAACAATCGACCCACCTGTCTATTATTCATTCAACCGCACCACTCTACTGCGAAGATCGAGGTCCTCATCATACGAGGGACATCCTTCCCGAGTATCTTTTTCGTCGCTTTGGACGTACTTAATGGAAAGTGCGCTGGGTGTAGACTGGAAGCTGTTTTGTAAGTCTTTTGAGGATCGCTCAGGCGACTTGGCACCTGAACTATATGGTATAGGTGGTGTTTTGCCACCGACTCGGTGCTTGACTGTTTGCGGGTGGTTGATTGTTCAGTTGGTGAAGTTATGAGTCTCGCGCTGGAATAATTGATGTGCGTGGGACCAATTGGTTTCAGTGCATACTTATCATATGATGTACAATGTGGCTTGGGTATGGGTTGGATATTACGGGGTGTTCAAGTTATTTATGGAGGATGTGGTTGGTATATTTAATTGATGCATAACTTCATCTAGGTAGAATTTTGTGGCGTAATATATCCAAGATTTTTGAGCCAGCATAAACATGTATAGTAGTACTTATGGCAAGTATGGACGTACATAATATCTGATGTTGGCAACCGACGTCGGACAGGCGCCTCCTTCTGGGAAGTGACTACTTGTAACTTACGGTATTAGTAGTCCCTGAGTGTCCCTCGACAAGATGTTCAAGCTGCACAACCAAATATTGTGCTACATAGGACAACCAATATCCCCTTCTATCATTCCATTCATCGAGATGTTAACCATCGCAAAAAATGCCACGTGTAGAGTACAAGGACGAACAATAACAGTGCCTCCTTTCGACCTGTTTCGATACCTTGTTGCCACTCACCATCACCGTTTCCAGTACACACCGCTGCACTGTCATTCAACATTCAGACTACGATTATCCTCACCATGCCGAAACTATCTACACAAAACTTAAATAAACTTGACGTGATGTAAGTCGTTGAGAATGGACCTCGATACCAAATCGGGCTGACCCTCAACTTATAGTCCGACCAGGATACAACCAAAGAGAGCATGCAACAGATCTGCTGACTCTATCAACCCGAGTTCTGCGTATGTTATTCACCTCGTGAATTTGTATAGGGTTCTGAGATATAGGATGACAGGCCTCCCTCGAAACGCATCCGTACAGAGACTGTGATTGATAACACTGAAAAGAAGTCGATGTAAGTAGTATACATCTGCAATCGAAAAAGAATGAGCACTAACTGGGGTTATTAGAGGTCGCTTAAACCGAAACCTCCCTGCAAACAAGGACACAAGCCGCCATAAACAGTACGCTCTATGTGGCCTTCATCCTGTTACCAACTCTGATTTTGAATGAATGTTAAGAGAGCATCAGTCAATTACCCAAATCAAAACCAGACGCAAACGTGCAGCCTTCAGGAATGATTTTGATGATGATGAGTACGTTTATAATATAGTCCGCTGATCTCTTTACTAAAATAATTGGTACTGGTGAAGATCGCGGCCTAAAAACACGAAAGCCACTAAACGCAGACGACTTGACCGGTTGGTCGACAAGGCATCGTCTCCAATCTCTGATACCACACCTCCATCATGGCACCTACCTATAGAACTGCTATACCAGATCTACGACTACCTATGGGATCATGAGCACGTGGAGTGCTACTCCACCGTAACTCTTCGGTCTTGCGCTCTAACCTGCTCTCGGTGGCGCGACGCTGTTCGGCCTTACATCTTCCGCTTCATCACACTGGATACCCCAGAGGATATCGATAATTTCTCCCACCAAATTCGTGCTACGCCGGAGATTACACAATGGGTGCGAAAGCTTCGTCTGGAAGGGAGAACTCTGCCATTTATTGATGAGCCACGATGGTACCGCCTCGATGCTGCGGACGACATTGATCAGTGGCTTTATGCCTTTCCTGCTAATGTTAATGCTCACTTTCCTTGTCTGAGGATCTTGGAACTATTCAACTTCGCCCAAATCAGTACACGACTCGAAGACCGCGAGGCCTATGCACGTTGGATACCAGAACTAACGAAGCTGAAATCTGTCACAACGTTGAATATCCTTCGTTGTGAGATGAGTGCCAACAATCTCACAGCTTTTGTTCGTGCTCTGCCGAACCTTACCACAATCAACATCGTGGATGCCGAGTTTGGTCACCCAAACCTTGCGGTGCTTCAGGAGATGCCCACCGAAGATTCAGACAATGAGCCGACAGGTGATCATATAGTAGAGGCCACCGATAAAGCAACAAAATATCCCGTCTTCTATCCACCCCCACTCCTACAGTCATTTCGTATCGACACTTCACAGGCCGAGTACGGCGTTGACTTTACTCTTCTGCGCGGATGGTTTCGCCCAGAGCTATTTGCTGAACATTTGAAATCCTTTGAAGTTGCTGGCGCGGTAGACTCAGAACCCCTCCATGAAGTGATACTAGCCTTAGGCGAGGCACCTAACCTATCCCATATTCAGATCCCCGTTGGTTCCGGTACATTTGAACGTGGGTGTATACAATGCTCTCCCTATGTGCAGAAACTAACTGTGTATGATCTAGTGTTTGAGTTAGGAATTGATCTATCCCGTCTCACCAACCTTACAAGTATCCGCCTGATCGGCCATAGCGATGAATGGGGAGAAGACGAAGAAGTCAATAATATTCGACAATTTCTGGGCCAACTTAAAGCTCCGAAGCTGCGAATGATTGCCATTCAGAGCCATTTCCAGAAGAAGGAAGAGATCAACATGATCGCATCGATCGACCAATCCCTTGCGGACTCGAAGTTCGATGAGTTGGAGGCTATTCGGATTGAGCTCATTGTTGATCGAGTAAAGCGACCGTCGCAATGGTATAGGGAAAAGGTGACAGAGCTGTTGCCATTAACCGCTAAACGAGGTACCCTTATAGTTGACTTTGACATTTGGGCTCTACACTATCTCTCCTATACTTCAGGGGCGTACAGTTCTGTCAGAACACGGGCTCAACGGGTTCTGTCTAGGAATGGGGGAAGATTGTAGAGATGTTTGCTATGTTCAGAATACAACGGACCCATTGTTTTTTGAACAAACTTGTGGGCTTCTTGAGGATACCTCTCTCATGGTCTACGAATATGCTTCTGGCGATAAACCCCATTGCGACGAAGACTCGTGGAGGACGCTCCACTGGGAATGGGACTAATCGAGCTATCCCAAGAGTCCCGTCGTATCCTCCGTCTGATAATTGGACTTCCTTTCTCAACTTTACCAATTTTATATGCTGGGGCGGTGGAGATCCAATCTTCCCCCTTCGAAAACGTATTGGCAGCCAGGCTGATTAGCCGCAACTTCCTATTCATCCAATCGTTGAGGTCCCCAATCCTCCTCCCCGAGTATCCTTTCCGTCGCTTTGGGTGTATGACCCGACAGTATGGTCCCAGTTCCAGTTCCAAATCCGAGACGCACCGGTATAATATCGGTGCTGTTTCGTGAATGTTTTGGGGATCGCCAGGCACATTCGTGTAGACCTGACGGTATGGGATAGATGGTGTCTTACCACCAACTTGGTTCTCGATAGTTTGCGGGCAGGGACAGAGGCAGATGCTCATCAGTTGGTGGAATCACGAGTCCCGCGTTCGGATAGTTAATCAACGTGTCGTGGAGTGTCGGTGTCTATCATGTAGTGTTTAGGTCGACTTGTATGAGCTGAATATTACGACGTCTGCCACAACAACCACGGATATTCTGGCCGCTGTGAAACAGGTTTACTTGTGATGTGATTTTAAGGTTCGACTCTATAACAGCTCAGAGCGAGGTTCGAAAAAGGACGATTCTTGAAGCAAATAGATACCTGTGGATTCTTCGAAGATTGAAAAATATTTCATTCATATTCACTGCAAAATCAAGAAAATAGCAACATACATTTATCACAATTGTGAACGTTCTGGCAGACTTTTTGCATAATCTTGCTCGCGACCTGTATGCACAATAATACCTGTACTCACCTAACACGCTGTAGGCTTCAAGCTGGTGACTTGTATGTCATGAACACTTGAATTGTCATCCAAATACCATTAAGTAAAATATGATACGCATGTGTGTGATAGTACAAAGAGGGCGGTCACTACGCCGACGCCGACTCTACCTGATCTACCAAGTCAATAGCACCAATCCGAAGACGGGTATAAGTCTGCTTGTGCTTGATGGTTTTCTGGTAACCTTTTCGTCTCTTTTTCTTGAAGATGACCTCCATCCTGCCTTTTGTGTGCTCAACCACGGTGGCTTCGACCTTGACATGGTCGGACGGGGATGACGGGATTGCCGCGGAGGGTGTATTCACGAGAGCCGACCTCGTGGATCTCTGACAGGTTGAGAACGTCTCCGACTTTTACGTCTTTGAGACGCGGGACGGTGAGGAGGTCGCGTGGTGCGAGAGTGTATTTTCGGCCGGCGAGAGAGGCCACGACATAGTGAGATGGTTGGGAGCGGATGAGAGCAAGTGCGGTAGGTGTAGATGTTACTGGAGGAGCGGGCTGGGTGTGCAGAGCCCTAGTCGCTAGCTGCCGCACGTCTATAGAAATATGTTAGTGAGATATGTGGGTAATAATGAGATAAAAAGACGTACGCCTCGAGAGAGAGGAGGAGGCCAGCGAGAAAGCCATTGGGCAAGAGGGACGGTGTGCTTGCTGGAGAGTAATAAAGAGCTTTAGGCGTCATAAGGGACGGTAGCGCCTGTGCTCCGGGGGAGGCCGAGGTGTTTAGGCGGAGCGCGAATAAAAGGAGAAGCCCCGAAGACATCCGAGAGTCGCCCAACGCTTTCGCCTTTCGCATCCTCCACCACTCATTCCACAACAAGCCCTCGATGCATCGAGTTGCCCTTAGATCCTCTGTCCGCGCAGCCGCGCTGGCCGCTGCTCCCAGGGTGCGCATTTCAACCAGCTTTGCCAGCTCATTTTTCGAGTACTCATCTAGAAATGTGTTTCTGCAATTTTGGTACATAGAGCGCAACTCGCGTTACTCCTGTTGCTTCACGCTCGTACGCTACTGCCAAGGCCGGTATGTGCTCAGACAACCAAATTGCAACGTTCACCGCTGACCAGAACACCCCAACTTGTTCAACCAACTTTTTACACCGACCTATGACGATCTGCGTGACACGTCACGGTACCGGTCTTTAGCTGCCTCGGAAGTCTCGTCCATCCTCGAGTCTCGCATTGCTGGCTCCCAAGTCGGCGGAAATGTCGAGGAGACTGGCCGTGTATTGAGTGCGTCATTTTCCACCTCGTTTGCTTGACTTATCCGCGTCTAACTCCGCACTCAGGCGTCGGTGACGGTATTGCTCGTGTATGGGGTCTCAAGAATGTCCAAGGTCTGTGCTGCGTTCAGTTTCAGCCTTTTGCATGATAGACTGACATTATGCCCCTTCTCCAGCCGAAGAGATGGTGGAATTCTCATCCGGTGTCCGTGGCATGTGTCTCAACTTGGAAGCCGACAACGTTGGTGTCTCCATCTTCGGTAACGATCGTGCCATCAAGGAGGGCGACACTGTCAAGCGTACCGGCCAGATTGTCGATGTCCCCGTCGGCCCTGAACTTCTCGGTCGTGTCGTCGACGCCCTCGGTAACCCCATCGACGGCAAGGGTCCCATCAACTCGAAGCTCCGTAGCCGTGCTTCACTCAAGGCCCCTGGTATTCTTCCCCGTCGTTCCGTCAACCAGCCCATGATGACTGGTATCAAGCCCATCGACGCCATGGTTCCCATCGGTCGTGGCCAACGTGAGCTTATTATTGGTGATCGTCAAACCGGTAAGACCGCTGTCGCTATTGACACCATCCTCAACCAGAAGAGGTGGAACGATGGCAACGACGAGGAGAAGAAGCTTTACTGTGTCTATGTCGCCATTGGCCAGAAGCGTTCGACTGTCGCTCAGCTTGTCCAAACTCTTGAGGAGAACGACGCCATGAAGTACTCGATCATCGTTGCTGCTACCGCCTCGGAAGCTGCTCCTCTTCAATACCTCGCTCCCTTCTCTGGCTGTGCCATGGGCGAGTGGTTCCGTGACAACGGCAAGCACGGTAAGTAACAATTATACAACTAAATGTAATATTGAAGTTCATGTATTGGTCTTGTAGCCCTCATCATCTACGATGATTTGTCCAAGCAAGCCGTCGCTTACCGTCAAATGTCTCTCTTGCTCCGTCGTCCTCCCGGTCGTGAGGCCTACCCTGGTGATGTCTTCTACCTTCACTCCCGTCTCTTGGAGCGTGCTGCCAAGATGAACGACACCTTCGGTGGAGGATCCCTCACTGCTCTCCCCATCATTGAGACTCAGGGTGGTGATGTGTCCGCCTATATTCCCACGAACGTAAGTTTCGATCTTATCAACCTTTTTGAGTTTTATGAGCTCACAATCTCGTTTCTATCTTTCCATTCTGGCCTGAATCGCGTGTTGGTGATTTCATGTGCCTATTTACTATTATGTGTTTGTGTGGATCGGACTTTTAGGTCATCTCCATTACCGATGGTCAGATCTTCTTGGAGGCTGAGCTCTTCTTCCGTGGTGTCCGTCCCGCCATTAACGTCGGTCTTTCCGTCTCTCGTGTCGGTTCCGCCGCCCAGACGTGAGTTGATATCTTGACAATTTATTCGTATGACGTCACTAATTAATGTGATGTTTCCGCTTTACAGCAAGATCATGAAGAAGTTCGCTGGTTCGCTGAAGCTTTACCTCGCCCAGTACCGTGAGGTTGCCGCTTTCGCCCAGTTCGGTTCCGATCTCGATGCTTCCACTCGTTTCTTGCTCTCGCGTGGTGCCCGTCTCACCGAGCTCCTCAAGCAAGGTCAATACCAGCCCATGTCCATGGAGATCCAGGTCCCCATCATCTACGCTGGTGTCAACGGTCTCGTAAGTGTCGACTACATATATGTATGCGTTGAACAACTACTAATATGGAAACTACGCTAGCTTGATTCCATCCCCGTTGACAAGATCACCAAGTGGGAAGCCGAGTTCCGTGCTCACTTGACCGCCACCCAAGGCCCTCTCCTCACCGAGATCGCCACCGGTAACATCACCCCCGAGATTGAGGCCAAGATCAAGA
The DNA here is from genome assembly GCA_038087015.1 of Cerrena zonata. Taxonomy (NCBI): domain Eukaryota; kingdom Fungi; phylum Basidiomycota; class Agaricomycetes; order Polyporales; family Cerrenaceae; genus Cerrena; species Cerrena zonata. The sequence goes on along the minus strand of JASBNA010000059.1, from coordinate 43,441 downwards.
AGGTCGTCGAGGACCACGTCAGCTCGTTCGCTTCCTCATAAGCTCAGTCTTTGGTGTCTGGTTCGTTCCAACCTAGAGATTTTTGAGGGTCAAATATTTGAGGGAATAGAGTTTAGTAGCTAGACGATTTTCTTTACCTGATCGTTACGCGTTTTTAATGACGCCACCACCCAAAAGAACCTTGTTTTATTTTCCTCTCCTTGCTCATTACTAGTAAACTCGATGGTTGCTGCCTTTTTCTCTCTCATTTGCTGGTTGTGGTGTGAACTTGTGAGTGAAGGGTTGTGGACTCCCCGACTCTGAATGAAATGAGAAAGGGAGTTTGTGGACCTCGAAAGTTGGAGAATAATATAAATCTCGTTGAGGTTGTATGGAAGTTTAGGGTCTTCTGTGGATGTATGCCGTTGCTTTTGTCGCCGACTTGGATGTGAACTCAACGAATGAATTAATTGGAAACTTGAATATGAAAGTCGTCTAGATCATTCATACATTGGGCCTCACAAACGTAGTAGTAGTAGTAGCGATATTACCAGTCAAGACCATTCGGATGCCGTCTGAATCTGATAGAAACGCGGCCGAGGAATGAATGCTTCTGAGTCGAGTCATCAAAACATTTACTGCATCCTTTATATGTCGCCCCTAATTGTAAAAAAAATGGGGAATTAGTATCATGATGGTGTACTTGAGCTTGGATCTTGAAAAGCTCCAGAGTGACGGAGATGCAATATCGTGGACTCAACAATGCAATCTATTTTTTTTAAACGTAGAAATGATAGAAACCAATATGATACAGAGAGAGGGCGTGAGAGAGGGAGAGAGAGAAAGAGAGAGAGTAAGTATTCGACGAGCGGAGTTTCAGATTGAAAGAGTACATTCAAATTTGTACTACGACACCGGCAGGCCTAAGGCAAGACTAGAACCGAGAGCACTGGCAGGGATGCCAAACCGTCCCCACTTGCTTGACGTGTTTCGACAGATGCACGTAGTGATTCCTCCATTGAGTGATCCGGATCGAATACGCCAGAAACCTCCAGCGTCTTCAATTTGGGAAGGAGCACAGTATTGCAATCGGGGGCGGCATGCAGTACCTTGGCCATTGCACGGCACGCTGGGAAATGATTGAATTTGAAATCCTCTCCACAACTCCATTCTTTGATTTTGAGGACCTCCAGATTCTCTGTGAGCGAAAACAGGACAGCCAGTTTATCCTCCAAGTGAGGAATTGGGGGGAGGCGGAGATAGATCGTCTTGAGATTCGACAATGCGACTTTCATGCTGGGTACGTTAGTGATTTGCCCGAAAATCATGTCGTCAAAATAGTTAAAAAACGACAGAGAGATGTAACAACGGTCACATTTGATGCTACTATCGTGCCCTGTATCGTACCCTAGTGGTATACGGTAACTCTGTGGTGGAAACGGACGAGGTCGATGTTCTTCGTGCGCACAAATCGCAAAGCCGACCATGAATGAGAAATCGATTATGCCATGTGCTTGCTGATAATCAATTGTAGGGTGGATCCTAGAGAGAACATTGGCGCAGAGAGGGCCGACCTGATGTTCCTCATCCGAGAGCGTCCTGGTGCGTATACGGGTGATAGACGGCAATTTCATCCGATCGAGGAGTGCTAGCATACAGGAGTGATCTCCCGCAATACTAAGCTCCTTGAGATGCGGCAAAGTAAACTCCCCAGTCTCAAGTGCCACAATACGATCACCCCTCTTAGCTGGATATACTATGGGCTCAAGGTGGAGGATCTCCAACTTGTCAAGTTTCCGAAGGAAGTGGAAGCTTGTGATACCGCTACATAAACGATCGTTGGGAACGTTGAGACTGAGATGGGTAAGGGTCGATGGTAGATTTGAAAATAAATGTGATGGTATGTCTATGTTGTTGAATATGGCAATCTTGAGGGGAGGCCGGTCTTCTTCCAAAATACGATTAATCATTGGAACTGGGTATGGAGGGTAGTAGAAGAAGTCTTGAGGAGTGGATATCTTCAGATGTTCAAGGCATGCAAAGGGAGCTACGCTATTTGGGGTTATGGTAGCCAATGACGAGGCAGAGAGATCAAGATCCAAACGTTTTATACGATGAGATTCCTCGAATAACCTTGCCCACGTTTCTACCGTCATGCCAGGGAACATTAAACCACCGCGGTGAAGCTCTACATTAAGCAGAGCTTTAGCGGAGCGCGAAAGGGCCATTTCGAGTATACGCGGGTAGTTACAGAGGTCGGCGGTGAGATAGGACCAGAGGACTGGGGCTGAGAGAACAATGTTTCTCCAACTGTGGCAGATTTGAGTGACGATCAACCACCGACAATCACGCTTGCCGAAGAAATTGGGAGAACATGATTCTGTGTTGAGTAGATGTATAGTGTCCCCGAGTTGGTCTGCTCCATGGAATATATATTGGTAGAATATTTCGACAAGGAGCTCCACCGGTAACCTCGCTACGGGTAAATCTGAGTTCTTTCGAAGATTCAGTGCAGCATTGGCACGGAGTTCCTTCAACCTGCGACTCTTGTTCCGGCCCGTCGAAATCTTCGATGGCGGACGCCTCGCTAGCGGATTGGACGTATATCGCTGGATAAAACATCAATAAGTCTTAATTGCGCGTGCATTGTAAACATCACCAACTTGTTTTCCACTCATAGGATTAGTACTCGACCTTGTGCCACTGGGATGGGGTGGTAGAGACTACTAAGCCAAACGTTTGTTGTAGTGGGCAAAGATGATGAGTGGACGGGGACGTGAAACTGGCGACGAGAGAGGTGTGGGGCGATTTGGAGTGCGACAGACATATAGATGATATTTAAACTGTTCGAGAACAATGAACATTATGTTAGTTACCGTGAAGAAAAGGAATGCCAATGGGTGAGAATCAACCAAAGCAAACCACAGCATTGACCATGCGAGTTTCGCTCATAGCCATATGAGCCTTAACTACTGGCATATGAGCTTTAGCCATAGGGTCCATACTGGTAGTACTTGCTGGTGCCTATCGCGGGAGGAACGATTGTCTTCCTCCAAGGTGAGTCTAGCCGCTGTTTGTCAATCGAAATTCGAATTTCTCACGATAAATTGTGAGCCTGAGCACGTTAGGTAACTTGAAGCCGGTGTTGCAGATTGGAACTCAGTATGCTGTCCCGTTTTTTCTCCCGCCTATGCTTGGAAAGAGAGCTTAGAGAGGAGTACCGAAAATCTATGTTCAAGATGTTTACCTCATCCTCTCTATGTTGCCTCCTACAATAACAAAATCCGGGCATCAATATCGTGGTGGTGCCACTAGATATAGTATTTTAGATTGGGAGTCGAAAGCTCCAGGATGGTAGGAATGCAATATCGTGAACTCAACAGTGCGATCTATTTTTTACAATGTAGAAATGATAGAAACTAAGATTATAGTACAGAGAGAGATCGTATTCGACGGGCGGAGTTTCAGATTGAAAGAGTAAATCTGTACGATACTGGGCGAGTAAAATAACCAGCCTGAAGAGTGTCAAGACGCCAAGTTTTCCTTCACTTGCTTGACGCGTTTCGAGGGATGCACATATTGATTCCCTCGCTGAGTGATCCGGATCGAATACGTTAGAAAGCTCTAGCGTCTTTAATTTGGGAACGAGTACGATGCAATCCGAGTCAGGGACAACACGCAGTACCTTGGTGATTGCGTAGCACACTGGAGAAGGGTCATCCTCCCAAAAACTTGTTTCTTCGATCTTGAGGACCTCCAGATTCTCTGTGAGTGATAATAGGTCAGTCAACCCCCGCTCCAATTGAGAAGCTACCAAGTCATGGATGAGGGATGAGGAGGTAGAGCGCCTTGAGATTCGACAATATGACTTTCATGCTGGGTATGTACTCGATGTGCTGCCAAGTGCGGTGAGAAAGCTCCAGAGAGATGTAACAGTGGTTACAATGGATGACACGATTAGAGCTTAATATACGTCGATAATTTAATCCATAAGGACAACGTCTATGGTCATCTCCGAGCGCACAGATGGAAAACTTGACCTCCTCTTCGAAGTCGATTATGCACTGTACTTGCTGATAATCAATTCTCTGGTGGATCATAGAGAGAATAGTGGTGCAGAAGTCAAGATGAGGTCCTGAATCCCGCAGCGTCTGGATGTGTAGACGGGTCGTAGACGGCAATGTTATCCAATGGAGGAGTCCTAGCATGGAGGATTGTTCCCCCGAAATACTAAGCTGCTTGAGATGTGGCAGAACAAGCTTCGTAGTCCCAAATGTCACGATATCATTCCTCATATGTGTCTCTACGGGCCCGAGGTGAAGGATCTCCAACTTCTCAAGTTTTCGTAGGAAGTCCAAGTTTGTGACTCGGATACCGTCGTTTGAATACGGAGGGGTGGATGAATCGTTGAGAATGAGATGGGTAAGGGTCGAGGGTAGATATGAAAGTAAATGTGGTGGTATGACTATGTCGTTGAATACGGCAATCTTGAGAGGAGGCCGATCTTCTTCCAAAATACGAGTAACCAGTGGAACCAGTGGATGTGTGGGTGGACGGCTGATCATGATGAAGGCCAGGTAGGGCGGGTCGGGCGGGAGTTCCCTGGGGTTGGATATCTCCAGATCTTCAAGACATGTGAAGGGGGCTGTAGCACTTAGGGTTACATCGGCCACTTTATGGGCAGGGAGATGAAGATATAAACGTCGTATACGACGAGACTCCTTGAATAACCTTGTCAACATCGCTACCGTCGTCGTGTGAGCTGGCTCTGTAACCCAGTGAATCTCTACATCAAGCAAAGTTTCAGCAGAGCGCGAAAGTGCCATTTCGAGTAAGTGTGGGTAGTAACAGATGTCGTCGGTGATATAGGACCAGAGGACTGGGACCGAGAGCACAATATTTCTCCAGTGGTGGCAGATTTGAATGATGGTCAGCCACCGACAATTACGTTTATCCAAGCGGTCGTCGACATCATATCGTCGACTAATGCCAATTTCAATCGCACCATGGAAGATATACTCGTAGAATATCTGGAGAAGGATCTCCACCGGTAACTTCGCTACGGGTAGTTCTGAATTTTGTCGAAGATTCAGTGCAGCATTGGCACGGAGTTTCTTCAACCTGCGACTCTTGTTCGAGTCCGTTGAGACTTTCGACGGCGGACGCCTCGCTGGCGGATTGGACGTATACCGCTGGATAAAACGTCAATAAGTACTGGCTGCGCATACAAGGTAAACACTACTAACTTGTTTTCCTCTCATAGGATTACTCGGTCCTGTGTCACTGGGGTGAGGTGGTCGAGACTAAGCGAGACGTTTGTTGCAGTAGGCGAAGATAGTGAGCGTGCGAGGACGTAGAATTGATGACAAGAGGTGCAATTCTTAGGGCGACAGACATATAGATACAAGCTAAGGATGTTTATACTGTTCGAGAACAATAGACATTCCGTTAGTTACCGTGAAGAAAAGGAGTGCCAATGGGTGACACTCAACAAAACGAAACCACAGCCTTGACCATACGAGCCTTGATCGTAACCATATGAGCTTTAACCATAGAGTCCATACTAGTACTTACTATTGTAGGAGGAACGATTGTCTTCCTCCGGTCTAACTGCCGTTTGTCAATCGAAAACCGTATTCAAGTTTCTCACGATAAATTCTGAGCATGGGCACGTTAAGTCTGTGTTGCATATCGAAACTTCGTCACTCAGCCGTCAGCTGGTATCAGATATACGCCCGATTTACACCAAATTTGAGACAACCCAAAGAACGCCGTGGAACGGAGGACAACTTGGATAAACAAACACCTACCAAATCCTTTCGGAAGTATATCTCTTTTTCGTAACCGAAGGCGTCATACCCGCACGTGGCCTTTCCGTCCCGGCCACCATCTCATCTTACACATCTTACACACCGTTTTCTCACTTTCCTGTCCGTAGCACAGGCAACGACCCAGAAACCTGTTCATTGCTGACCAAAACCCCTGTGGGCTCACATAATATTCTGGTTCCTAAATAAAGGTGTGAATAGCATCCGTGCCTTTGAATGTCATTGCCTCTTTATTCTAGGTCTATCCGTAATATAAAGCTAGCTCGACTGACACGGACTCCCATCGTTTCCTCCTCTCAATTCACACCTTCACTCACTAGACAACTCCATACTTCTCCTATAAGGATGTCTGATTCAAGCAAGCCAAAGAATGATTCTGAATGGAGAGCCGTGCTCTCTCCAGAGCAGGCGAGTTTTCCATGCGTCTTCTCGCCTCGAACTCTAGTCTGAGTCTGGTGAACTTACATTGACACTTCCATCCTTCTTCTCAACAGTTTCGCATTCTTCGTCAGAAAGGGACCGAACTCGCCGGTACGGGCCAATATAACAAGTTCTATGAAGATGGCATCTATAGCTGTGCCGGATGTGGAACTCCGCTGTATAAGAGTACCACCAAGTTCGATAGTGGGTGCGGGTGGCCTGCGTTCTTCGATGGTACGTAACTCGTGCAAATTGCGCTCGGAAATACTGATGATCCTCTAATTGAGTAGCTCTTCCTGGAGCTGTGACAAGGACAGAAGATCGGTCTCTTTGGAGTGTGCGAACTGAAATCACTTGTACTGCCTGCGGAGGCCATCTCGGACATGTCTTCAAAGGAGAGGGCTTCCCGACACCCAGTACGTCAACTTTTGTGTTTATTCTCAAGAATAGAGGTTGATTCGTTGGTTGTATGCTGTAGCTGACGAGAGACATTGCGTAAATTCGGTTTCTCTCAAGTTCGCCGAAGACAAGAACGTCAAGAATGAATAACTACGCTCGGACCCTCACCAACAGAAATCGGACCGCTCATCTTGTGTTACTCAATAACTCGCCATCCATCCTTGTCCCTATATTTCGTCCCACTCTGTCATTATAATGGCTGTATCCGATTAGTATATATTCGCGTTCCTCATTTGGGCTTCTTGGAGTTCGTGTTGAATTATGAATAAAATGATTTTCCAAACTCATTTCGAAAGGGTGATATCATGCGCGAGATACAATACATCTGACTTTAAGCGAGGCCGCGAAACCAACTGCATATAGCGAAGCGGCTGGTGAATAGCAAGAGTTATGCTGTAATGATATTCGAGATATAGGAAACCAAAAGCAAGTGATCAAAGCAGAACCTAGAGATCCTGCATGGTCGCCACAAGCGAGTCGAGCTCCTCCTTGGATTTCTTGTACTTCTGCTCGGATTCCTGAGTGATACAAAGTGAGATCAGTTCAGGACTGGTGCATGGACGGAGTATCTCAAGACAGAAACAGAGAATCCGAAGCGATAGAATATCGGACTTACCTCCCACTTAGCTTCCCATTGGTCTCTTTCTTGTTCCGCTCTTTGTAGTTGTCTCTCGAAGTGCTCGGCCTTGACGTCGACTTGTCTCAGCCTATACAGGGCGATAGGTGCATCAGAGCATATAATCAGACACAATCGAATCCAGCAATGCAATGTGCCACGTACTTCTCGACAACCTCCTTAGCGTTCTTCTCTGCAGCGTCGAGTTCCTCCTCGAGCAGGGCGATCTTACGGCTGAGACCTTCTGTCGTGGTCTTGCTCTGGTCTGCATCCTCAATTGCGCGCTTGCCGTCAGCGATCTTGCCTTCAGCTTTCTCGAGTTCACCCTCGAGAAGATTTAGCTTGTGGGCAAGAGAGCTGATTTCCTGCTCCTTCTCTAGCAAAGTCTGTTCGAGTTTCTTGTTCTTTGTTTCAGCCTCTTCAGCACGGGTAAGTGCTGCATCGGCTTCAGCACGAAGTTGGGCAAGACGCTGCGCGCGATCAACATGGTTAATGACGGCTGCAAGGTGCAAGCAGCGAGAGCCATACCTCTTTAATCTTATCCATTGCTCCGCTCATATAGATGGATTGTAAGACGAGTAGATGAGGGTATTTGAGACAGTCGAGTTGGGCAAGGGTGCAGCAGTGATGCTATCAGACTAATATCCCAGTATCAGGCGTGGGAACGACCTTCCTTTACTGGCGCAAGTCTAGATCTTTCCTCGCGAACGCTTGCCGACTTTCACTTGTCCTGCAACAGCCATCTTCCAGGATCGGCACCCACCCATCCTCATTGCATACACCTTGCATCCTGCCAAACAACTCGTCATCTTGACGATCCATCGATACACGCCATCCGAGACGGCATATCATGGTCGCTCCCGTTACTCAAGAAGGTTTGCAAATCTGGTTATACACACTTTCGGAATAGCTGACTGATGGTACAGAGTTGCCCATCCTCGAGGCGATTATTAAGTTTGTACACTCTCCATTCAGTTGGAATATCATTTCCTGACTCGTCTTCCCCTTTAAAGCATACGGAACCGACTTACTGCTCTCAAGAAAGACCGAGGGGAATATATCAAAGCTTCGGATGTGAATGTGCTCTACCTACAGATTGTCAGACAAGGTGCGCCACCTTCGACTCTCTTTGTTGACGGAATATTGAAATTTTCCTCTACTTAATCTTACTGTGTTGATCCGGTATCGTAGTCACCCGATTGAACGAAGTCCGAGACGACAATGCCCCTTCCAACAACCGACTTGACACTACGCTCGCCGATGTCTTTAACCTCTTGTCACTCTTCTTCCTCACGATAGGAAAGACAAGGGAATGCCCGGCCACTTACAGCCAGATTGCTAGTTTGCGTGTAAGTCCAAAAATTCCCGTTCTATTCTTGGCTTGTGTTCTGTCTGCAAGTACTTCATTTCCCTCGTTCTCTCATGGCGTGCTGCAATCGACTTCCTTTTCAGCTTTTCGAACACTTCTCTCACATAATTGTGATATGAATACACCCTTCATTGCTGCATATATGCGCTTATTCTTTCTGTCCTACACGCATCAACTTCTCTAGTCTTTTGTTACTCCATCTCTGGATTGGTCGCATCAAGCCAAAGTGCAACAGATACGGATAACGCCGTGGATTCTTATCACAGGCATTGATGATTGTTGGTGCAATTATCGTAGCAACACCGCTGTAGCGGCTCGGAACCTCTGCCTAGACCTATTGAAGTACCCTAAATTCTTGTTTAGGTCTTGTAGGTCCTGTCGGCGGCACCGGTCCAGGAACGACAGAAAATGGGGTTTCTTCCCGCCGTTCTATCTTGCAGAACGCCCCGGAGTCTATTCCGCTCCTTTAGCCACCGTTCTCCTAATGATCTAAGATGGTTATAAGAACCGGTGACTGCTTTGAACTCACCTTCCTCTTTTCCCTCCTTCCGTCTTACCGTTTCATACTGCCCTCCTACTCCTATGGCGCTGAAACAGAAACATTGCCGACATTTCCGTGCCCGTTCTTGCCAATATCACCATGCTGATCATACATATGCGCTGATGCTTTCCATTTCGTGTATGCAGCAAATCCTAGACCACATGAATGAATCGGGGGTGTATAGCGAATCGGATCTAGCCCCGTTCCATAGGCGTCTAGCAGAACTGAGGTGAGTCCATTATGATGTCCTATCTTCGTCATGCAGGTCTATACTTACCTGCACCTAATTATACCTACAGGCATATCGTGCATGCTGATGCTGAGAGTGGCAAGCATCCGAAAGCGATGACAACGCTCCTCGAGCGACAGCTGAACGAAAGTGGTGCGTAAATCTATTCCTTGCTCTTACGATCTTCTTGGCACGTTTGTCTCGTTATGCTATGCTTTCCCCTCTTGATGCCTCTGTTGTATGTTGCTTTTGTTGCCGATGGCTGCTAACATGTGTGCTTCGACCCCAGGGTTGAAGTGCAAATGAACGACGCGAAGTACACCGGTAAGGAGCGACGATACACGCATCACTTCATCTTCTTGGATTCGGGCACGGCCATCCTTTTGGCTCTCCGCCCTACGTACGATATCGAGTACTCCTCATACCTCCTTTTTCTTCTGAACGTCTTGCACTTACCCACTCTCATTTTTCTAGAGAAGATTCTCCATTCGTTACAAGAGTCCCTCGCCGTCCTCTCACATGAATTGATCCCGATTCATGAACGTCTGGTCAACATCCGAAGGCAGTTAGTTGCCTTGGCTGCTAAAGAGACTGCGGCTCAGGCCGCCTTGAAAGAATACGAAGAAAGCTTGGCATTGAAGCGGCAGAATTCAATTATTACTCCACGGCAGAAGCCACCTCCGCCAGTAGAGCAGGAAGATAACGGAGAAGAGGACTTGAGCAAGACTCCAACCAAGGATTCGCCGAATCCTGAGGTTCCGCCTGTTGCACCGAGGCTGAAGGCAGAATTGAAGCCTCTCATCGAAGAACTACGGAAAATTGATTCGTGAGTGATATTTCTCGTCCATTTCAGAACAGGACTTCCCTGAATCTGAGGATTCTCATAGTAAACGAGTCGATGGGAAGTTCATGGGCCCAGGAGGGACGTTCCCGCAATCTCAGGTCATTTGTTCGTCGCTGCTCGAAGAATGTTTCGAAATCGTACAAGAGATCAAGGCTCAAGATCAATCCCGATCAGTATCTTCATCCCTGCGACCAATTTACGAGCGACTGACAGAAATTCGACGAGAGTTGGAGAGTCTGGTACGTTACTCGCATTTGACTTCTACAATAAGTCTAATCGCTTTCCTGTTACTCTGTAGGTGATGACACATCGATGGAGTCTACGAGAGACGGATTTGTGGAATTATAGTCTCAGTCTGCAGGAAATTGATAAAATGAGGATCGATGGCCAGTTCATGGATTTAGAGGGCAACACGCCCGCGGGACAATATGTACGTCATTTTCACGAGAGCATCTTAGGCCACGGAAACTGATATGCTGTTCAGGTGCTTCTTTACCTTCTTAGACGATGCTATGGTCTCATCTACCGACTGCTCTCATCAAGCGAACCTGTTTCAGAAGAACTTATGCCTATTGTCAGTATTCCTTTGCGACCCAAAATGACTTTTTGCTTACTCTAATGCATATTGATAGGCCAACAAACTCTCGACAGTCAAAAAGTGTTTGAACGAAGTGCTCAAGTATGGTGGCCCATGGAGTCCAAGGGACCTTTACCCTGTACGTCCCGTTGGCCAATTTGGTTTCAAGCTTGCATGATCTGTCTTTACTCATGCTTCCTTGCCAAATGCTTAGTACCAACTTGCGCTCCATCAAATTGACTCTATGCGGAAAGACGGTAAATTTATCGGACACGATGGTTCGATACCTGAAGGTCAAGGTATTGTCATGGCGCATCTAAACGAATGCCATGAACTGTTGGAAATGGTGAGTTTCCACTGCATTTACTACAAGCAACCACTATAATCTAACATCTCGGCAGTTGAAACGTTCTATGGAGGAAGATACTGAAGACGATTTCGACGAGGAGTATCTTGATGATGACGACTACGGGTCCGATGAAGTTTCAGACGTCGAGGATGCATAATATTTGGACACTGGCTACTCTTTTTCTTCTTTTTCTTCTTCTTTCTCAGTTCTTGACTCTTGATCTCGATGGACTCGCAGTAGAGTGGAAAAAGCTCATTTTATAGGAGAGCAATCGCTTATTGACATGTTTTGATAGACTGAGACGACACTTGATCGTCAGGTTTTGCATAGATTACCCCCATCCCCCACATTCTCGTTTTTCATGTATGTCAGCCTTGTATCTAGGGCGGTTCTGTACTCGTAGTTTTTCATTCCTTTCCTCTTCTATGCAAACGACAATACATACAGAGAGTGTAGACTCAGCAGATGAGATAATTGAGGTCAATTCATGGGTGTTTTATCGCGGTCTCCTTCACAATAGTGCGTTCAAGAGGATAGTCACCGCTTAGTTTGAATCAGTTGTGCTCGCAAGCATCAATCAAAGTCGGAAATAAAGCTAGAGTTGATATTCTCAGAGAAAATATACATAATCTGCTATCTATTTCCTCGCTGCAACTTCCTCCGTGTCCTTGTTGGCTGCAATCCCAGTCTCGGTGCATCGCGAGCCAACAGTGGCCAACGCAGGATGGATTCCGACAGGGAAGCACGAAGGTGTGTTGGCCTTCGTCACCAGGTGTTGTACGCAGATCGATCTGCCAAACTTCGTCTGGATAACGAAAGAGGCTGATGACTGGGCATTGCTGTTCTGTTGAATGTTTAAAGTGATGGCGTTGAGGCACATGTCCTCAATATCCCGCTGGGTGTACAGACCCGAACGGTCGTCCCAAATCGTCTTCGGGGTCTTCTCATTGAGCTGAAGAAGGATTGGTAAATTTGCGATACAACACAGAGAAATTAGATGGGACGCACTCTGAAGGCGCACAGGTGGGTCGCCTTGTCGCATCGTCCCGCATCCTTGTTCGCAGCAGTCCATGCACTGAAAGTGTGTCTGCCTGACGAAGGATCCTTCTCTCCGTTGAAGATGTGGGCCCTCATCCTGTTGAACTCGTCTTGTGCCCGCTTCTTCACATCGGCTGAGGGATTGGCCTGAAAGTAAATCCATATGTCAGTCCATTGTTCACATATTCGACAAGGACACGAAGACACTGACATTGAGACCTTGTCCGACAGTCTTGCACTGTTCGAGCTGGACGACGAATCGGTCATCTGTGAGCCTTGTGGCGGGCTTCTGGATGCACTGGCTCAGCGTGCGGTCGAATGCACAACCATCGGCCTTGACTGCAAACCATAAAGTATTCAATAAGCATATTCTGTGAATGTTCATGAGCTAGACGTACGACATGCGTTACATTGTCCCAAGGCATTCGAAGCCTTGATCCCATTGCAGGCAGAGGCAGGAGGCTTGGCAGCAGCAGGAGTGGTAGGTGCCTTCACTGGAGGCTTAGCCACAGGCTTCGCAGGAGCGGCTGGGGGCTTTGCAGCACCAACCTTAGCCCGAGCACTAGATCCAGGCCTTCGTTGTTAGCATTGCATAATAGAACGAGCAGATTGAATGTTCTTACGCGAGCTCATTAGAAGCGAGGGGAGATAGGGGAAGGGGAAGGGCGAGCGTGAAGGTGAGAAGAGTCGCCAAAGCGAGGAAGAGGAGGGTGTGCTTGAAGAGGGCCATCGTAATCGTGAAGAGTAAGGTGTCAAAAATGAGTGTGAGTGAACTGGACGTCAAGTGCAGCTAGGGGCGTGAAGGAAGAGATTAAAACGGAGAACGTAAGAAGCAAAGGTAAGAAAGCGAAGAAGTAGAAAAGAACAACAATACCCAGGATCAACCTGCGATGGAGAACCAGAGCTCGATGTCATGGCCTTATATACCCAGTTTACGGTCACTTCGAATTCGTATCAAGCTGGTTTAACCAGAATGAGACACCAAGACTAGGAGGCATCAGCAGCGAAATGGATCGGACATTGGGAATCTGTATGTGTGAAGCGCATATGCAGACTAGGACATGTTCTCATCCAGGTTCAAAGGAGTAATCATTCGTAAATCAGGTATATGTTGCCTAATTGCGGAGATGAAACATTGCAGGATCTGCGGTGAAGGTTTTGCCTCCGCGGCCGTCAAGGCACTGTTTTGATGTTCTCTTGGAGAATATGGTGGATGGATAAGCTACACCAGAATACTGCGACGGCCTGTGTATCGGCAAGAGAGTCAAGGCTGTTGTCATCAATGTATGAATCACAAGAAGTAAGTAGGTCGATATGAATTGTTGGCTTAACAGGCTCGTGTGAGGATCGTAATTTACCTGTGATGTTGCAGATCAGGTCAGGAACCAACATAACCATATAGTCGTCACGTCAAGTCCTTAAAACTTGGTAAAGTGAGTGCGTATGTCAAGGCCCAGTTCCGCGTGGACGGGGTCATGGCTATGCAGGGAGTCTGCCGAATCCCACTCTCCCGAAAAGGCTATCCCTTCCACAAAAATTCGGCAATCATTCAATTTCGACTTATCCATTGATGCGGCTGTACTATCACGCGCGACATTTCTCTCCGGACTACACCAAGACCAGTCTTCAAAGCTTCAAGCTGCATAGTAGTTATATCCTTCCTATTGACAAGGTCATAACCGACGCTTGAAGTGTTTTATCACGACATAACATTCGACTCGGTCCGGCTTGCTCATGCTATTGCGATCGCAAACCAACAGAAAGTATCAGATATAGAAACCTTGTCTCTCCGGAGTACCTACACTCAGTTGCTAAACTCTCCTAGGTATTGGGCATCCTTCGGAGGGCTTGGCATTGGTATTCTACTACTTGTGCGACACATCAACGATGTAGTTGTAGGCTTAACATTTAATTTCGGGACGATCGACGCGCTCTTACTGAGTATGCATATAAAATGACATGGATTCTGAATGTAACGAATCCAAGGGTGGTCTGTATAATTTCCCGACAACACCATTGTCCTATTAAAGCTAAAAACAAGCTGAAAACAAATTCGGTTTTGAGAACACGTTCAGATAATGTGAATGACGCACAAGAGCAAGAGAATGAAGATATGCTGTCCTGGAATTGGGTGCCTATCAAGTTGGCATAATACTCGCCATTCTCAATAATCATACTGCCACCACTACAGCTAGCATCGCTAGAGGAATACCGCGTTATCTCCCGAGTCATGGCATCCCTCAGTGTATGAATTCACTTACATATAAAACGTGCAGAGAAATCCGCTCTCAACTTCGATTGAAGAAATACTGTCAGCGAATGGAGGATCGAGATTGAAACAGCTAGTGGGTATTGCGGAGGAAAGCAGGTCTTTGGCCTTCCCTCCCCTGTTCGAATCAGTCCATACGGTGGCGAGTTTGAGGGATCGGCGAGCAAGCTGGTGTTCTATATATCACAGTACTTTGCCAATCATTTTAGAAAGAGTACCGACCTCGTTGCTGGTTGCAGCTCCTGTCTGATAAACGGACATAAGGTCATGGTACATGAGAACTATAATATCAGGCCACGTACCAACCCAGTTGGATCAATAGGAGTGGCCATGATAGCCGCGGGGGCAACAGCGACAATAAGAGCTAGAAGCCGACTGGAATAACACTGCATGGTCTTCCAAGTCGAAAGCTGAAGGTGCTGGGTGGTATATGACTAGATTTCGCCTTTTTATAAGTTTGGAACCCCGAGAGTATCGCTCATTTCTGACATGTGCTACCTGCTTCAGTTATGTGGGTGTAAATCGCCCGGGCACCTGTCAAGTAAGTACGGTGCGGCCTAGAAAGTCGGGCAATGGGATTGCCTGCCTTGTACGCCAAGGTAGTATTGAATGATACCTGTGTGATATATCGTTCATGAAAAGGGTATAAAAGGAAAGCGACTCTCTCTATGGCGTTGAGTGGCATTGTTGAGAGACCGAAGAATGTTGCCAGTGTGCATCGACTCATTATTTGATTTTGGTTCTAAATATGATATCATGATTTCTCGATACGAAGAATACAGTGCAACTCCCGACGATTGCATTATTTACGAGCTGCGATCTCCTCGGTATCCTTGTTGGCATCGTTGCCAGTGCCGGTGCAACGCGAACCAACACCAGATAGCTGGGGATGGATTCCGACAGGGAAGCACGAGGGAGTGTTAGTCTTCGTCACAAGATGTTGGACGCAGATGGTTCTGCCAAACTTCGTCTGGACAGCGAAGCTCGCAGATGATTGGGCATTATTGTTGTTTTGAATGTTCAAAGTGATGGCGTTGAGACACATGTCTTCGACGTCTCGCTGCGAGTACAACCCGGAACGATCATCCCAAACTGTCTTTGGAGTGCTCCCGAGCTGCGCAGTCGGGGTTAGCTATGTGATGAATGCGACTATGAATACAAGATACTACATACCCTGAAAGCGCACAGGTGTGTTGACTTGTCACACCGTCCGGCGTCCTTGTTCTTTGCTGTCCATGCACTGAAAGTGTGTCTGCCGGATGTAGGATCGGTTTCACCATTGAATATGTGACTCCTCATCCTTTCGAATTCCGCCTGAGCACGTTGCTTGACGTCAGCGCTGGGATTGGCCTACAATGCGAGATTAGAATTAACGAAGTAAATCTCAAATGTAAACAAAAATCGTACATTGAGGCCTTGTCCAATAGTTTTGCATTGGTCAGCGTTTGTTACGAATCGGTTAGCGTCAAGTCTCCCGGTAGGGGCATTAACACATTGACTGAGTGTACGATCAAATGTGCAACCAGTGGTAGCGACTGTATCACATCTCAATAAGATATTTGTACCAGTTAAGCTAGTCTATATGAACTTACCACAGGCGTTGCACTGTCCGAGACCGTTTGCAGCTTTGATACCATTGCATTTGGACGCTGGAGGGGCGGGAGGAGGGGCAACAGGAGTAACGGGTGGCTTCGCTGGAGGCTTGGTAGGAGGTTTAACAGGGGCTGGGGGTTTGGCATTGCCAACCTTTCCTCGGGCACTTGAAGTCGAACAAAGTTAGTCACTATTGCTGCGCTCGTAACACGATGAGAAAACAAAACTTACATTAATTCCTGCGATACCAGAGGGGAGAGCGGTAGAGCGAGGGTGAACGTAAGGAGCGCAGCCAAGGCGAAGAAGAGAAGAGTGTGTTTCATGAGAGCCATCGTCAACGTAAAATTAAGAAATCAAACTGAACGTCAAGCACAGAAGGAAAAGAACGAAGGAAAAGAACAAAAAAAGAACAAGTGAAAAACCCAAGGACCGACCTGCGATGGGGAACTACAGTCTGCACGCTCGAGTTTATGTACCAATCTGAAAACGCCAAATGCCGGCGTTAATGGCGAAACACCAACTTGAGATACACCTATAGAGATTTGTGCACGCTCTAAGTGTGCTCAGTAGGGTGAGCGCCGAATGACCGGGAGCATGACCCGGTCGTAAAGTAGCGAGCCTCCGCCGATCATACACAGCGAGAATGCTCTGAGCATGCTCCAGGTATCAAATCGCCGCGATGATCTAATCCGGCTCTTGTAAATCTCATCCTCGGCAATATTATAGTAATCTGTATTAAATTCCAAAATAATCATATTTGGGCACCTAAATATAGGGATACATGGGGTTGAATGCTAATGGAGGTATTGGGAGGTAGTCGTCAAGAGCATGTGTGAGTTAAACAACAATCACTGAGTATTTATTAAACATGACGAAGTACTCGAGGCCTCTGTGTCCAGTATTTTGATGATTCTTGGGGTCAGTCCATTTTGAAATGACACCGAGGCAGACATTTGGCATCCTACAACGATTAGTGACACTCTGCACCTAGTTAAGGGTTACATGGCACTTGGGAGTAGAGAGATGTTAGATAGCGAAGTTTGCAGCAGATGTAACCGCACTCACCAATCCTACCCTTGAAATGTTGGTACATGTTATGTACCAAAAGCGGATTCTTAAACTTCAAACGGACATAACTCCAAGTGGATTCACGGCCGCCCAGCCTGTCAAAGCGGTCAGAAACTGTCTCAACGCATCTACTAGTATTGAGTGACAAGGAGGTCCGTTCTTGGGATCTTTGTCTTGATGTTCCTCTCATGCCATGACTCGGAGTGGCTTCCCAGAAAGAGTACGTTGGGCGGCGCGAGAATGATGCCAGTATGGCATGTCATTTCAAGACAAGAACAAGACGGGCCTCAGCAGGTTTGAAGACATGCTTGACGACAGTGGACACGTGTGACAACTCGAACATGGCGTTACGAGTACGTGACACGAGCACGTGATGGCGAACTTCAACGTTGGAATTCAATTTACTAGTTAAAGCAGCGACAAGTCGCACAATTCCGATACCTTGCAGTATACTAAAAGTTAACAAAGTAAACATGTAATATTTCATAGTTAATTTGAGTGTTAAAAATATGTAATAAAATGTAAACCAAAAAAGCACCTTGTGAATCATCGTGATGTGACAGAACCTCCGTCACATCACTGCATAAGCAAGAAAGCATAATGGTATAATTTTCTGCTCCTCCGCATCTGTCTTCGACAGAAGCTCTGTCGCAGGATGGTCACCAAAGGCGCCAGGACCGGGATAGGCCAGGAAAAGGAAGTGGTAAGCAAGGACAAACAATGCGTAGGGGAGACGCGACGCAACGTGGAGCAGGTCACAGGGTCCCGCGCGAAAGGTCACGTGAATTTGAAAACGTCCCAAGAGAAAACCGATCCAGGGTATCGGAACTGGCCCTCGCTCGCTCGCTCTGCTTGGTGTCTTGTCCAAATTCAAACACCTCTCCCATCTACCTCTCCCACCATAGCTCCAATGCTTTTGTACATCAGATTACTTATATTTGTACAGTACAATGTACCTAGAAAGTGAAGTTATATGCATAAACATGATGAACTCAACAAACACTACAAGGAAATGTAAGCGAGGGGTCTGTAGATAAGATAAAGGACAGAGTGTACACCGAGAATGACCCAGAGTATTCTTTAAGCATGATCGCTGAATGTTTATCATTGTATTCTCTATCTAATTCCTCAGGCATGCTCAGACGGGAACACGTCGGGCATGCTCATGCTTGCTCCCGGCGAAATGCCTCTAAAATAGGACCGGGTCACACGCATCGTACACCGCGAGAGTGACCCGGGTCACGCTCAGGTTATGCTTTTGGCCGAGCATGCTCGGAGCATACACTAATCTCTGGGGGTGTACAGGGACATCAAGAGTGACGTGAGACCGATCTGTAGCCGAAGACTGCAACTAGAGTAATGAGCCCTTAGGACCGGAGGTAACGATGTGCAACAATGTATTGGGACAGCCTATGGCGCCCCGACTTTGATGTTTCAGCTGTCATAATTTGAAAAACGCTAGAGGCATAACGTTTGAAGTCGAAGTCTCCTGGCAAAATAGGATCGTATCGAGCCGGTCATACGAAGCTTGCAGTATCGTGAGGTCCAATTGTTCATGCTATGGAAAGCCGCGTTAGGATAGAGCCATATTCGTCAACCGAGGATAGAAAGTAAACAGTCCCATTACAGGTGACAATGTCTCGTTGTGATGCACAACTTTTGTTCCGACTCGGACTTACCCGGTTTACGTTGCAATCTTAACAGTATCATGTCATGGTAAATCGAGTCCATCACGCATTAAGCTAACCCGACTCAAATGGGGATACTAGGTGCGTATCATCGACATCTGATCATTGAGCATAGGTTATGAAGAATCAACCCACGCGATGTGTGTAACCTGTCCAGTTCAGACAATAAGTACCTGTTGATACTTCAACGCAAGATAACAGGTCACCGATGAAAGGTATGTAGTTAATGTGTCGCCGAGAAAAACTGAAAGCTAAGTGAAACGACACTGGTGAGTGAGATCAGACTATTAGAATATAGTCTAGAAGATGGAGTCTTGATGATGTGTACCAAAGTCTGATGCATCACAACTGGCTGTGCAACGAGTCCTTGGCAAAAGCGTCGTCGGTTGCTTGTGTTGTCCCAGTGCGAAATATTCAAGAACACACAAGCAGATGGTATAGTGATACAAGGTTGATTAGAACCGGTACGGGTATGACTCGGACAAGCCTGAGCCAATGAGCGACGATACCATTGTTAAGTTTGAGCTTGTCCCTGTGAGATATACTATATCCCGTTGTGAGTAAATAAATACACACCTGCTATGAGTGACAGTTCAAAGAGAAAAAATCGAGATGATGATGTTGAGAGTCCCACCAAACAAACCTCTTCCTGGACATGGCGGAGAAGGCGAAGAATGTGTAAAGGCGCTTGTTTATACAATGTCACCAAAGCGTACGGCAACTTACATTCAATAAGCAAGTCTCAGCTTGCTGGAGTACAGTCAAACTCAGAAGAAGCAAAGTCGAGAAATTCTATATAGGTACGATCCACCAAGACGAAATGAGGTCACGAGTAGTATCAGTCCCAGGATAACACATACACAATAACGTGAATATGGTCCATTTCAAGTTCAAAACAACCTACGCTCGTCGAACAACTGTCGAGTAGTCGAAAATTCAACTGATGTTCGAAGACGAGCAGGCGCTGCATTAAGCGTTCACGCAAGGTATCTACGATATTGAACTGCTTGAAATGCGATAGACCGACATTTACGCTCGTATGTTCTGGCAATGGAAGCATGCGAATGAGATACAGTATCTCTAGGGTCATAGCACTGACTATAGTAGACATCTCTATAGTCTTCCCCCATTCGCAACCAGAAGACCCCTAGCCCGCGTTCCGTATTTTTTGACCGCCCCTGAAGTAGAGGAGAGATATTGTAGCAGATACCAGCCGTCGTAGTCGATTATGAGGATACCTCGTTTAGCGGCTGTTGGAAACAGTTCCTCCACTTTCCGCCTAAGCCACTGCGACGGTCGAGCGACCAGTGATGAAGGAACTTCGAGTTCAATCCGAACAGTCTCCAGTGCGTCGAACTTCGGATCCGCAAGGGATTGGTCGATAGGTGCGATCATATTAATCTCTTCCTCCTTGTCGAAATAACTGCTAATGGCAATCATTCGTAGCTTCGGGGCGTTGAGCTGGTCCAAAATTTGTTGGATGTTGTTGACTTCTTCCTCTTGTCCCCATTCGAAATCGCTACCAAGCAGGCGGATGCTTGTAAGGTTGATGAGACGGGATAGATCGATCCCTGATTCCAACACTATATACACGGTCATACAGTGCACTTGAGAGACCAACGAACACACTCACTTGATTCTATGTCGGCACCAACGGGAACCTGAATATGGGATAGGATGGGTGCCTCGCCTAAAGCAGATATCATTTCACGCAGGGAGTCTGAGTCTACCCCGCCAGAAACCTCCAAAGATCTCAGATGTCCAGCAAGTGACTCTGCGCGGAACCATTCACGCAGACGGGAAAAGTCAAAATAGTAGCTGACGTGTGAATTGTCGATACGAAATGATTGCAGAAGTGGAGGCGGATAGAAGACGGGGTACTTTGTTGTTTTATCGGTGCCCTCTACTGTACGATCCCCTGCCGGCCCATCGTCGGAATCTTTGGCGGGAATCTCCTGAAGCACAGCAAGGTTCGGGTGAGCAAAATCGACATCCACGAGGTCAACTCTTGTAAGGCTAGGCAAAGCACGGACGAGAGCAGTCATATTGTTGGCACTCATCTCACAACGAAGGATATTCAATGTTGTGACGGATGTCAATTTCGTTAGCTCTGGTATCCAGCGTGCATAGGCCTCGCGGTCTTCGAGTCGTGAGCTAATTTGGGCAAAATTAAACAATTCCAAGATCCTCAAACAAGGGAAATGAGCATCAAGATTGGCAGGGAAGGCATAGAGCCATTGATCAATGTCGTCTGCGGCATCCCTGTGGTATCGTGGGTTCTCAACGAACGGTAGGCTTCTCCCTTCCAGACGGAGCTTCCGCACCCATTGTGTAATCTCTGGCGTAGCACGAATTTGTTGGGAGAATCTTTCGATATCTTCTGGGGTATCAAGCGTGATGAACCGGAAGATATAAGGTCGAACAGCGTCACGCCACCAGGAGCAGGTTAGAGCGCAAGAGTGAAGAGTTACGGTGGAGTAGCACTCCATGTTTTCGTGATCCCATAGATAGTCGTATATCTGGTAGAGCAACTCTATAGGTAGCTGCCATGACGGAGGTTTGGTATCAGGGATCGGAGACGGTGCCTTGTCGACCGACGGGCTAAGTCGCCTGCGTTTAGCGGGTTTCGTGTCCTCAGGGCGGGATCTTTACCAGCACAAATCATTTCAGCAAACGGATCAACGAACTATATTTTGAACGTACTCATCATCACCAAGGTCATTCTCGGGAGCTGGACGTTTGCGTTTGGCTTTGGTGGTTACTTGGTGCTGTCTGAAAGTTCAGTTGAAATTGTGCCTCGTGACAATATCAAGGCTACATAGAGCATACCGTTTATTGTGACTTGTGTCCTTGGGTGGATTGTGTTTTGGGGGAAGGTTTCGTTTAGGGCGACCACTGATAGCGCCAGTTAGTACCACTCGTTCTTGTCTGAGCATATATATATATACTACTTACGCTGTCTTCTTTGCACTTGTATCAACCACAGCCTCTGTACGGATACGTTTCGAAGGGGGCCTATCATTCAATATCTCAACATTTTGTACAAATTCACGAGGTGAATGGCATACAAAGAACTCGGGTCAATAGGATCAGCAGATCTCTTGCAGTTGCAGGCTCTCTTTGGTTGTATCCTGCTAGGACTATTGCAACTCGAAGGTCAGCCTGATTTGGTATCGACGTTCGTTCTCAACCACTTACATCGATGACCTTACGTCAGGCTTCTTTCGTGTAGATGCTTTCGGCATGGGGGACGATAATCGTAGTCTGAATGGCAATGCAACAGTGCGTGCCGGAAACGGTGGGTGTTGGTAAGTGGCAACAAGTCGAAACGAGGCTGTCAATCAATACCAGTGTCTCACCTTCATCATTCCTGTGTTATTGTTCGCCCTTGTACTAACACCTACACGTGGTATTTCTGGAATACCTGATATCTCGAGGTCTGTGCCCAGCACATGTGTCAGTGTCGTAATATCATGATCGGCCTATCGCACCCTCTAGTCGTATAATTTGAACGTCCTATCGAGGGAACCGATAGCCTACTTAGTAGCCTCACAGTGCCGAGGTCGAGAACTTGAAGTATCAATAAAGCGCCGGTCCACCGCATCACGTTGGACTCCAGGTAAGTACTAGGAAGAGCCTGAGGTAGGAAGGCCTTGCGTATCCCCATTCATTGGATTCAAGTTGGAAATACACCACTGTCCTTGCGAATACCACTGTGGACATGCGCAGTAGGGCTGCATCAGCTTCTGATCTAAATGTTCTACACAACACTTCTACGGTCAATGCTTTTGGGTGGCGCAATGGGATTCCCTGGTTTTGCACTGCCCTTGCAGGATATCAAAGGGTCAATGCTTTTCTTTGCTTGACATATAAAATACGAACGGAAAGACATGCCTCCGACCAACACCCTCAACCAATAGCTCCCCCTCACTCTCAGCATAATGGGAGACGTCAATCTGACAACGGTACGCGTCTGATACCCTGACTCGTTTGTTTTCATCCGAGTCTTACACTTTATAATTTTCCAGTATTTCCGCGGGATAGCCCACAATCTCCAATGTCCTGAGTCCGAATGTAAAGAGGACCATGATTCTACCGCGGAGCTTAAGGAACACCTGTGGGGTCACCGAGCAGAGGAGGCTGGTGTACACAGTATTGATAAAGCGAACAGGTACAAATCGTTTAAACTCCTAGTCATACATGCTCATTCATTCAACATCTCCAGACGTGGGAAATGTCCTCACCCATCCTGTGAAGGGAGAGTATTCCATGCAAACTCAACTCATACACATTTTCTGACACAGTAGGCTTACCAATGCTACTTTACTCAAAACTACATCTAACTAGGCACATTATAGCACTGGCGGGGAGCCTTTTGTCTGTCCTCATCTTACCGCTTGGACTCCGGGACATAGAGTTCTCTGCGGCTTTACAACCAATCGACGTGCAGCTCTCACACGACATAGACATACCGCACACTTGTACAAAGAAGCCTTGCAAACAGCAAACCATCCTTGGGTTGACGAAGGAAACATTACTCTTTCGGCTGCCGAGCTCCACTTCGGTAACCCAAGAGTAGAAGCCCACCAAGGGGGAAACGGTGCACAGGAGGTCAAGGATGAAAATCACCAGCTCGACCATCTACCTCCTGTGCAACCTCCTGCACCTGTACTTGCACCCGCCTACGCCCAAGGACCATTCGCTGCAGGGAACGGTGTCAATCACCAAGTTCAAGTACCCGGGCTAGCACCTCCTCATTATCCTCTTCCAGGTCCTGCCGTGCACCCTCTCCCTCCCCCCATACCACAACCTGGACAAAGAATGATGGGGGTGTACGAAACTGTCCCGTGTTACAACATTGTTGGTACTGGACGATACAAATATGTGCCGTATCCCATCGGGGCCTATGTTGAGCAAACTCGTGCTGAAGAGGCTGGTACGGTGACGATACTGAGAACTGCCCATAATGGTCCTGCCCTATAGGCCGTCCACCATCCTAACAATGCCTGAACTTGGGCTTATTGGCACTAGGCTCGGTAATCTATACCTTAATCTGTTCTTTTCTCTCGTTTGTTGGACTCTCTTTCTCGGCTGATCACACTCGTTCTGGTTTTACATCAGCGCCTTCAGTCCTTAGGTCACGATTGGAAAGGGCCGGGTGAACCACCGAAAACCCATTGCGAATGTACTCAGGGGACTCCCCGGGACACCACCGAAAACCCATTCTGAACGGGCCAGGGGAGTCACTTGAGCATCGTGGTATGCCAGGGGACTTCCCTGGCCAGGTATGCTCTGGGTCAGGGAACTCCTTTGGTCGTGGTAGGTATAATAGTCAGTCGTGCTCAAGGAAGTCCCCTGAGGTCAGGGGACTCTCTTGATCGTGATTGACTATCGTTCGCAAGGGAGTTCCCTGACCTCAGGGGACTCCTTTGGTCGTGGTGAGTGGTTTTTCTGGGTTCGTGCTCAAGGAAGTCCCCTGAGGTCAGGGGACTCTCTTGATCGTGATTGACTATCGTTCGCAAGGGAGTTCCCTGACCTCAGGGGACTCCTTTGGTCGTGGTGAGTGGTTTTTCTGGGTTCGTGCTCAAGGAAGTCCCCTGAGGTCAGGGGACTCTCTTGATCGTGATTGACTATCGTTCGCAAGGGAGTTCCCTGACCTCAGGGGACTCCTTTGGTCGTGGTGGGTGGGTTTTCTGGGTTCGTGCTCAAGGGAGTCCCTTGACATCAGGGGACTCTCTTGATCGTGATTGACTATCGTTCGCAAGGGAGTTCCCTGACCTCAGGGGACTCCTTTGGCCGTGGTGAGTGGTTGATCACAAGGGGCTAAATTGGGGTTTGGTTTTTCTTTTTCTTTCGTTTTTCCGATATTTATTTATGTATACTGTATCGCATTGTGAGTGTATGTATATACACTGGGAATATCATTTTCTCAAAATTTTACAAAGTTTGTCAAAACAGCTCGTATATGCTGGAAACTCATATTAGAGCACAAAACGGAACTTATGTATTTTGGGAGGTCGAGGAGGACATATGTCAAGCCACTCAAAATTGTGATTGAAAACATTTCAAAACTCATTACGGTATACTATACGCTCACTCATATGGGGAAACTACTTTGAGAAGTCGCAACTCGAACCTTTCATATATGTTGACCGCGACTGTAATTGCAATCGCGACTTGTTGCATGCTACTCCAGCATGTGACTCCACCGAAACATGAATTCACAGAAGGATACGTAACAGGGGAGATCATATTGCACATTGCGACAAAAATAAATTCAGATAGGCAAATAAACTATGTTAAAAACATGCGAAATGATGTAGTAAAGCATTGAAACTAAAAACGAGAGGCTGTGATCTCTCTACGGCATTCAGCCAATGCCTCACCAATTCTGAGTGCATCAGACATGGCGCGATACATCTCATTGCGTCTTCTCTCCATATCCTGATCGTACACCGCCAAAAATCCTGTGGGGTGTGTTGATGACGACACTGGTGGAGACGATGCTGGTAGAGGTGTTACAGTTGGCTCGTTCAATGCTTGTTGACGTGCAGGGGAAGAAGAAGGAGGTCGTATTGCCTCTGTAGATGGAGACAATGTAGATTCAAATGCTGTCGCCACCGCAGGAGGGGGGGCAATATCCCCAGGAACCTCAGGATTAGATCGCTTGGGCAATGGTGATGATGGCACAGCCCGAAGCGGAGCCAAGATTGATCCATCATCAGAATTATTTGAATCGTCACCAGATGAGTCGGCCATTGCCGTCGGGTCGACAACAAATGCACTCGTCAATTGAAGACCAAGTGGCTCTATAGATTGCAACTCAATGGTTCGTGAAGTCTAGAGCAGAAAGATTCGATCTTAGCGCGATGGATCTAGACAAAATAACATGCTTACTTTCAATGGCCGGTCGGGACTTGAGTGGTCGGATAGTGGATGTTTCGTAGAGCCTACAGTACCTTGTCTCATTGGGACAAGTAACGGAAGGCAGCATAAAGTCGCATACCTGCATTGGAGGTCTCTGCCTCTTGAGCTGAAAGTACAACAGTTACCTGCTCTGTAGCAGTCTTATTCAGGAAAGGAAAGCGAACGCGTTAGTGTGAGTGAGTGAGAGGTTAAACAGCGTACATACCTCCTGCTCATCAACAGCAAGCACATCAGTTACGACCGCAGATGTAGGGGAATACTTCTTTCTCCCGCCCCTGCCCCTGGCAACTCGGGTCGCAGCTGAGGATCGTGGTTTTGGAGGCATGGTATAAAGAGAGAACAAACGGGATATGTCTCAATAAGAGTACATGTCTCTAATATCCCACGATAACTCTTATCTGATTGCGCTTACAACCAGCGCAAGATATCATCAACCACATTGTTACTCTCATCCCCCTCACGATTCGTGGCCTGCCATGGCTTTTTTACAGTACAGATACCTTACCCAGGGCGGGACATTAACTGGCAAGGAGCCAATGGAGAGTGAGAAACCAATGTTCACGCTCACTTTTCAGCTTCGTGAGGCGGTGTACTTATGTCCAAAGGGACTGCGACCTCACGAATGGTCATTATGGGTCGCTGGTATGAAGGGGCTATATGTAAGTGAACTGTTTGCGAGTCGCGAGTCACGAGTCGCCAGTCTCAGGTTGCAGTGCGCTGCAAATACAAACGGTTGCTGACTATATGGACCAGGATATGGCTTGGGAAGGTCGACCTACATGGCCAAAGGGGAAAGGTATACGGAAGGTCACTGCTATAGTGCATCGCTTCCATGAGTGCTATAATCGGTTCATCACGACTGGTGTCCCATTCGACCTTCGGGAAATCTTGTATTGGGACGAGACACGTCCGGACACGAAGCATTATACACTCCGTGATATTCAGGCTGTCCTTGACGGTACTCAGATCGCGAAGTTGGATGACTCGTGGGCCACAAACACATGTAAGTTCAAATAAACCCATGCCATCACCAACATCCCGCTGATAACGAGGACGAAGTGGATAAGATAAATGTCAAGATGAGTGAAGGACATCCCGCTGTGTTTTTAGACCTCACTCGCTATATCGGACGACTCAATTCTGGTACAAAACATGAACCGAATGCTCGTGAGTTCCCAGTCTATTATGTCCATATATATTGGTATATTAACTACACAAATCCAGACCTTGCAGTTCGAGGAGCATCGCCTATGCAAATGACCGATCGTGAGACTGGCGAGTGGTGGATGACAACAGGCACCAAGCCACCAGAGCCTGTCATGTGTCCTCCGAAGGTCCCGGTATTTCCAGTCGTTGAGGTTGTGGTTCCCGTGGTACGGACTGCTGCAGGCCACGATATACAGCTTGATGTCAGTAGCGACTCCATGGAAGATGCGCCCCCAAGTAAAGCTGCTACCTCCGCTACTGGAGCAAAGCAAACTGTCTCCCCTCTTCGACCTGGTCGCAAGCGAGACCAACCATCGTCATCGTTGGAGAGCTCCAGTGATGAAGCTGCGACCGACGTTAAGAATTCTCGCCGTCAGCCAAAACAGCAAAAGAGATATCAGGACGTAATCAACCTGATTTCTACTGACGAGGATGACGACGACTACGTGGCATCTAGTGTTCCCATCAAGAAAGAGCCGAAAGACCACGATGACCAGTCCACATCAGGCGACGAGGATGACAAGGAGAATGAGGATGACGAGGACGAGGACGAGGACGAGGACGAGGACGACGATGAGGATGAGGACGAGGTCACGGCGACAGTTGACAAGGGGAAAGGTGTCCAGGGCAAGCAACCGGCGAGTACTCGTACCACAAGTACTTCAGCGACTCACTCGAAGAAACCTTCAGCAAATCGTGCGAGCAAGGTGAAGACCAAAGCGAAGAAAAAGAAGACCGAAGGGTATTATCAATCTGAGAAGACGGCCCTATGGGATGAGAAAGCACCGAAGATTCCAGATGGCGCATGGACTGAGGAGCAGTTCACCCATGAAAAGCGTGTTGGAGGGATGCAAGAGGCGGTTCGTGCCTGTTCGTGAAACATGTGAGCCATGTACTAACACATCACATAATAGATCGTGGCTTGCGCACGTTGCGTCTTTCGAAAGACACCATGCATGGTTGCCTATGATGTGCAATCATCTTGCATCACATGCTCAGATGCTGGTCTCGGGTGCAGCACCATTCCCGTAGTCGCTGGTCGTAGCCTTCGTTCGCCATTTGCTGAGCTAGAGGGAAAACGCTTCTTCATGTGTCAGATACATGCTTTCGTTCGCCAAGAGGGACTGTTTTTGATGCCTCTACCACTTCCTTCCGTAAACTTTCACCCACAACTACCTTGCGGTAGCTTCGGTCGGGGGTTTTCTGCGTATTCAAACAAGGGCATCATGAAGTTACGAAAGGAGAACAGAAAAAAATGGGAGAGCACATTGGAGTCAAATTGGCAGGAGCGATACTACGGCGTACCCTACGACTACCTCGCGACCCTCTACGACAAGAGAAAAGAACATTTGAAGACCCACAGATCAGAGCCATTTCCGACTGCGATGTGGCATCCTTGTAGCCCCCTCCCAGAAGGTCTCGCAGAATCACTCGATATCTACTACAGCAAACGTGAGCGGTTGCCCTTCATACCCACCGCATGGGTGAAATCCGATTTCCTTGGTCAAGATGACATTCTTGATCGGGCAGGCCTCAACTGGACACACTACGTTCCTACCATTCGGCTATCTGAGGAGGAGGAGGAGTCTCTGGAGAGCCTCCCCTTGTCAGATCCAAAGAAGAAAAAGAAGAAGGCCACGAGCAAAGCACAAATCGAGTCAGAAGATGAGTCGAATGGTGAGGGAAACAAAGCTGATGCCAAGGGCGGCAATATTCCAGAAGACATCGCGATAGAGGTAGATGTTGATGTCGAAATGGCTGATAATGCTGGTGTAGAGACGGTCGATGACGAGGTACCAGAGCCAATTGTGCCACCGAAGAGGACCAGGCATGCGACTCGGAAGATGGAGTTAGTCGCAAATGAACATCGTATGAATCTCTCTTTTTTTTATCGGAATAGCAGTCGCTGACCAGTTCGGCAGACTCTACTGTCACGGAGGTAGAAGCCCTGATGGAGGTTGATGTAGCACCAGGTAAATATTTGTATCGTTAACTTGCGTTCCAAAGGAGTGGGTATTGATGACATATAGAAGACTTGGAGGTCCCTGTAGCCTCATCTGACGAAGATCCACTGTGGAGTAGAAAAGGTAAAGGTGTTGAACGAGGGCCTGACTTGCAAACCGTAGTATTCGCAGGTCCAAAGACCCCACCTCGCAAGAGCGCACCTGATGAAGGCAGCTCCGCTTTACTGTTGTCCCCACTGAGGACATTTATGGCTGAGTTGGACGGCCGTGTTACAGAAGATGAGGCTTTACGACTACAAACGCGGGTAAGTAGTGTTGTAATCACATTCGTGTCATACCCTCACGAAATATAGATGCTGCACTACTACCAAAAGATGCACAACGATGCTATCGCTATCCGTCACGAGTCGTCATCATCATCAAGTCCCCCACACAGGTTGCGGAAGATCAAGGAGAAATTGCGCGAATTCGATGATGTCAAGCAATCAATTCCGTTGGTCCTCGAGGGCCTGAAAGACATCAAGGAGCTCGCAAAGAAGTATGCGGAATCGACGGAACAACTGCGAGTCGCGACCGCAACAAATGAGGCACAGCTTCGTCAAATCGATGCACTTCGCAATTTACAGGCATCTGACCGGGAGGCAGCAGCGGCACAAACGCAGAAGATTGAGGCATTGTACGAGCTGGTGCAATCACAACTTGCAAAGGCGTCAACCCCCATCCCTAAGCCCAGTGAAATGCTCACCATTGCCGACAGCTTCCTCACCGACTTGCAGCGTATCGAGCTGCCTACGATGTCGACGCCAAGTACATCACACGCCGCCTTTCCATCCCATACTTTTGACGACTTCGCGAATCAGCTGCAGAGGGCTGCACCATCTACGCACCAGTACTTCAACGATCCACAACACTCACCCATCGTCACCCGTAATATACCAACCGTGACAGATGACCGCACTGCGAATCTATCTAGTGCAATGTTTTCTGTGCGGCTTGGTGTCGACTCAGCTGAAAGTGTTTCTGCTCCACTTCAACAGCATGCATCAGGAAGTCGCGGTATCTCAGCAAGTCGCGGTGTCTCAGCAAGTCGCGGTACGTCAGCAAGTCGCGGTACGTCAGCAAGTCGCAGTACCTCTGTTGGCAACTCGGGATCAACTGCGGGAGCGAGTACCCATGGTGAACAACAGGGGTAAGTAATCAGGGAAGTTTGATTCGCAACTTCATGCAGCATCGTGTGGTTGCAGCGTGTCTTCTTGACAATACCATTTTCATGCCATCTAGTCTTCTTGCTCGCACTTGCGTCGATTGGTGAAACATTTTTGAATACGAATCCCCCCCCCCCTCCCATTATTGTCATGTTCTTGCACAGAAAATCTCGCGACTCATACTTGTACTTGTATTTTTGGACATTACACAATGTGATCTTGCTTTCCAGACATGCGAGTGAAGTGGGAGTGCAACAAATCACGACATGAAGCGAATGCAACATAAAAGTACAGGTTATAACACATAGTCTATTGTACAGGCACATTACTATTTCTTCGACTTCTTTGTTGTCTTACCACGTGTAGCTTTAGCTTGACCCCGACCACGACCCTTTCCGACACCATCAGATGATGGTTCCTCTCCTGATGAGGCAATTGGAGGTGGTGGAGATGCACGACTGGATGGTTTGCTACGAATGGTTGGCATATAGTCGTTGTATTGATTATTTGGTATATGCTGACGACCGGTTCTTCGAATTGCCGGGGTTGGTGGGAGTGATGATGAGGGTGATGGTGTTGGACTTGGTGGAGGTGGTGTCCCACAATCATCCGGGATCATGAGAGTGCCACTTGAGGACCCGGATGGGGAAGCAGTGATAGTGGGAGCAGAGGAAGTGGCTATCGATGTTTTAGCAGTGGGTTTCTTCTTCCTGGGTTTTGGCATTGTAGCTTTGGTGTTGGTGGTTGCGATTAGGATCGGAGGGTGCATGGAAACGTCGCGACCGGGAACAATGTCCCCGATCGTGACTGCCCCACGGGAATGGCCAGAGACCGTGGAAGCGGGGGGTTTATTTTTGATATTCCATTGACGCAGAGGGGAAATACATGCAGCGATGTCACGGAAGATGACGCTGAGTCCATCCAGTACTTTCTCTTTCAGTCGTGAGTTTGTGATGTAGTCAGGAAGAGGATACGGTGGTGTGTCAGGATCATCCACAAAGTGCATACGATGAAGTTCGCGATAAACAAGGCCCGACAACAAAAGAAACTGTTCTACTTTTGATGGATCAGCAAGCAATACCGGGGCATTGGAGCGCCAGTCTTGCCAAAACAACATCAAAGTCTTGTAATTAAGTTCGTCATGGTGAATGGTTTCTGGGAGGGCAAGGTCGCGACTTCCCCATGATACCCATGAAAACACTGGCTCCTTGATGGGGTTGAGAGTCGACTGCGATCATTATCGTCAGGTAACAGACAGGTATCATTAATGTGGAACTCCGACATACCTGAGACTCGCGAAACCATTCAACAATGTCACGATACCATTCATTGGTGGACAATGCATTCAGGTAGCGATACCTTTTCTCCAGCGAAGACAAAGCCCATTGAGGTGCTTCGTTAATTGGGTCATCATGCGAAGGGTTGCCATCCGTCTCGGGAACCGGCAGTGGTGGATCCTCGAACAAGGACATGAAATCGTCGGATGGGACAGGTTGGGATGTTAACATACCACTCCGAACAATACCCACCTGCGGAAGTGCAGGAAGAGTAGCGGGGGGACTGGGAGATGATCTTGTGAGGTCAATGGGAGTCAGTGGCCGTGTCACGATGGGTGACACCATTTCCACATTCTCATCGTCGCTTTCTTCATCTACATCATCAACGACTGGATCCACCACGTCTCTGTTCGGAAGAGCATCGCGATCCCCTGCCCCATCGTCACCGACACCAAACTCCTCTGCGGGACCAACAGCCTCGCGATCTTGCCCATCAGCATCCACATCATCGTCGTCAATAATCTCTGACGGTAATGTATCAGCAGAGGTGTCATATCGCACCTCACGTTCAGTCGGGACTCCAGTTGGTGGGGGTGTTTCGTTTACCTCTTCTTCAGCAGCAGCAGAGGTGCCTCGATTGCGACGAGTGGGAAGCGGTACAATGGAGGATGAGCCAAGAAACACGTTCTGGGACTCGGCATAGGCATGCATGAAGTCAGCATTATAGTGCGAGGCAAATGGCATCCCTTTCGTATCCTTCCCAATCGTAAATCGGAACACCCACTCTGCTGATTCAGATTGAAGAATCTGAACTTGACGATCCCACAGATGTCCCATCCAAGCATCTAGATGCTCTTGCGACATATCGCGAGGTTGCCGTATTATCAGTTGGTCGCCGTTTGGAAGAGTGGGAAGATATTTCGGTTTAATCCATGGTGCAACATCACGACCCATCGCGGCCCATGGAGTGCGGGCAGTAAGAGTACTTGTTGTCAGGACTGGGAAAAATGATCAGTAAGAGATTAGAGGCATCAGTTGTCATGCTTACAGTAGTGAACGTTCATAAAAGCAGTAAGTATATCACGACGTATTTTGAGAAGTGCTCCGTGAAATGGTGGCAACAGTGGTTGACCTGATGGGTGGTAGAGCACGAGAGTCGGCTTCGTAGGAGCTAGGCCTGCTTCTGCACCATTGTAGTATTTGACAAAGTCCTGAACACCCCATGTGTATCGATCACCAACATTGCGTAGAAAGCCGGTCAAGGATCGTGCCTCCTTTGGCGAATCTGCGCTGCATCTGGCGATCAGGAAATATGAAACAGATGATTTGAATGAAACTCTTACACAGCGAAGAGAGGATCTCCTTTCACATTTGGCCTCACAGAGACCATGATCACGGTTGCACCAAACCACTTCTCAGCAGATGAGGTTACTGTATCGCAGAAGCTGCGGAAACACGAGTCGCCATATCTAAATCGGGTCGCTGGAAGTTAGGAATATAAAAGAGAATATGTGCGGACAACACTCACAAAGCCTTACTTGCGATGGAACCCTCGCCATTATTCAACTTCTTCGCTTCAACGGTGCAATGAAGACGAACATCAGCTCTGCGGCATTCCACGCATCAGTCACGACACGGGCATAACAACCAATAAATTTCGATGAAGGGTTCTTCGCCTGTGCAGCTTCAACATCACCCTGCAGTTCGCCCCAGTGCATCTGGCCAAACAGCCGCTTTGGTGTCATGTCAGTAAGACAGCCAAAACGTTTAGGCTGAACCTTAGCACTCTTCCGTCTTGCATGCTCGTAGAGGTGAGATTCGACGACCTGTAAAGTAAATAAGCATCAGGGTATATACATAATTTTGGAACTGTGTACTCACGTCCTTTGCAGAATCGCGATGGAGCTTTTTCTTCACTGTAAACTTCTTGAGCAGGGCACTAGTCGCGAGGTCGCGGACCTTGTTACGATCGGTAATAGTCCGAGCATTAGCATAGTCTTCGTAATAGTCCATCAAAAAGGTACCATGGTCCTTGGTGAGGATGAGGCGAGGTGGAGGATTAACAGTGGGAGCCACTGCTGTTGTCGATTGACCTCCAGACATACTCTGAGATATGATCGCGACTCAGCTTGATGTCGACTGCACTTAAATAGGGGCCCGCGAACCATAATTCGCCAGTTGTCACTTGTTGGCAGAATACTGGAAATAGAATGCTGCTTCAATGATAAGATGACCTTGCACCACATGCTACGACGGTTCTAGGTAGAGGTCGTATCTATTTTTGGTGCTATCGATCAACATCAACCATGTGGATCGCACACTCGCGACATCCTGGTGTCGTGGTAACCACATTACGAGCTCTTCTTCCTACTCCATTCCGTCCATATGGCCACTACATTATCAGGATTTGACCGAATGCATGCAACTACCTCATATATGTTGTCACTGTTTACTCATACACTCGCGACTCGCACTTGCAAGGGATCAGACGGGCACCCGCTACGTCCAGACCATCTGTCAGCTGAGATGGTCACGGAGTGCGATTCCGTTGTAGAGAGCCTTGTAAAGGCATTTCTTGATCCAGGTATGTCTTATGACAAGTTCTGCATGGATCGCGATCTTCCTGATAAGTGCGACTCGTGACAGTGACTATTGCATGGAACTACCAGAAGTATGTATACGAATGCACACGTCGATGTCTTGGAGATGGGATGGGTCAAAAGGAACCGAAGCTCGCGGCATCATTCAAACGATGGCGGGATGGTCTCACGACAATTGTCTCGCCACAAACAGTGGTAGATAGTGAAGGCCGAATCCTGGTTTGGGCATTACCCAATTTACTCTCACCGCGAATTCAGGTTCGCCAGTCATTCTACACCTTGTGTTTATCATTTACAAACAATCGTTAGAAAATCCTGGAGGATGGAGCGATGTCGCAACATGAATTACTCACATACGAGTTGGAAAGAAGTCGCGAGGGTGATTCCTGGCGATGGAACAGGTTGCTTTTCAGAAAAGAGGCACCTGGAGATATCAATGGAGTGTTCAATTTCTCACCAGCATGGTTCATGGTTGGGCACCAGGTACGGTATTCGTTGCTTTTTACCACTTTGTCTTGCTGACTAGTTGAGACTCGCGATCCACAGGGTAAAGTGTCGGGGCTCAAGACCAGCCCCTTCTTGACGACTTCTGCCGGTGAAGCATGGATGTCAGATTTCCTCGATGCTGGCTCTATGATATCAGGAATCCTGCGAATCATGCATCCGGATCAATATCGGATGCAATGGGAGGTAGTTCTGGCACTGCGTCGCGACTCGCGATTTGCAGATGTCTTGGATGTTTGGCCGTCCATCTTCCAAGCGATATCTGTTATTGCGAATCGCCAGGCCCCACTCCACCGCGATCCCAAAGGTAACTACTATTGGTATGATATACTCGTCTCGGTGGGCCAGTATACGAAGGCACATCTCTGTCTTGAACCTCTTGGGTTTCAGATGCATAACCGCCCTGGCACTGTCGTGGGGTTTAGTGGGAAAGGAATACGACATGGTGTTGCTGAGGCTGATGGGCAACGATTCAGCCATGCATTCTACTTACGGACAGATGTGCAGCAGTACTGTGGTGTGCGAGCCGCAGCTTGCATGACACAGGAGGTCTTCCGTCGTTGGGTCGGTAAAACAGGTTCAGAGAAGTTGGTGAATATGGCGAGGGATCCATTTTCTTTGTGACCCTGATTCCGTATATAAAGCGCACTCGCAACCCTGTATCACTATAATCGCAATGTCTATTCCTACTCGTCGCCCACTGCTTGACCCCGCCTTTCAATCTAATCCGCGCAAACGTCCTAAACCAAACACAGCTATTCCGAGTCGTGTTGCGACCGGAGGAACATCCCTTGTTGAGGAGTGGTCTGCAACATCGGGAGACCGACCAACTACTCAAATCATTCATCATCTTGCTGATTATGATACCCCACGTATCCGACGTGCCCTTCGTGGTTCCTTCCGTCCTGGGGCGCGTGGTGGTGTACATTCCCTTCTTTCAGCAGCACACTCGCGACCACAGCCACGACCTATTCCTGTAGATAACACACAATTCGAGGAGGCTTCAATCGAACACTCTGGGTTCCACATTGACCAGCCTCTACCTAGGCAACGCAAGCGAAAGGTAAATATTTGCAATATCTGATGTTTCCCTACTCATTTCAATCGCAGACACAAACCTCTCATTTGACAGATTGGATGGTCCAGAGGTCAACATTTCTCTATGAGATGACTGAAATGAAGCTCCTCCACCTACGATGAGATGCTCTGTATGTCGCGACCTACTCCTTTGGCGATGTCACGATTGTTTTGGCAACCCCTCATTTTGCACACGGTGTTGTCGTACTCAACACTCGCAGCAACCTTTTCACAGAGTTGCAAAGTGGAATGGCGATGCGTTCATTCCATCCTCCCTGCGATTCACAGGTTTAACACTCAACCTTGGTCACGGTGGAGGATTATGTCCCCAATATGCAGCGTCGATTCCCTTGCCTCCCGACGATATCTTACCACGCCCTACCTTTGGTCCGCCTGCGGCGGAAGATGCTGCACCCGGTCCATCCGCATTTCCTGACATTAATCCTCTCCATATTTCCCCGCCCAATGGAGTAGAGGACGAGGATGAAAACACACTCTCTGCTCTGGCTGACCCGAATAATGCGGAAGATTCTGATGATGAGCAAGCCAACCATGATTCTGGTGGACTGCTCGCTCACTCGCAGCGATACCCCAAAGGCCTTGATTCACTGGGTCATCAGTGGGTCACGATCGTGGATATTACGGGCATCCACCACCTTCCGACTCGTGTTTGCACTTGTAATCCCATCACAGACACATTCGTTCAATTTCTTCGCCTTGGTTTATTCCCTGTCACTCATGAACGTCCCCAAACTGTCTTCACATTTCGTGTGCTCGAAGACTACGATCTGAATAACTTGCAGACCAAATCATCTGCGCAAGGCTACTACAGCAAGCTCAAGCGACTCACTGATGATTGTTTTCCACACCTTGTGCCTGACCGATATCGCGAACTGATGCGAGTCGCGAGGGAATGGCGCAACCTGAAAGCTCGCCAAAATGCTGGTGTAGCTCACGATGCCAATGTCAAGGTCACGGGTGGTGGTCTCGCTCTGTTTTGCCCAGCCTGTCCACAGCCTGGTATCAATCTTCCCGATGATTGGCAGGCTGACAGTGAAAAGTGGGTTGTATATCATGTTTTGTATAATATTAATATTGCTAATTGGCTCCTATAGGTGGAAGTTCATGCGAACTCTCATTGGCGACGGAAATTTCAAACAGGAACATCTCAAGATGAAGTATCCTGAAGACGATGTACCATTGAGTGATGGTCATGGATATTTCGTTGGGAAGCGCGACTTCGATGAGTATATTGCAAATGCTCCTCATCCGAAAGCCCATGTATGTCCTTGAAGATCCTTATATGTTATTATATCTCACCTCCAAAAATCAGAAATCGACATGTCACGAGCATGATGCGGTAAAGAGCCAGAATGCCACTCGTGCCCATCTTGATGCTACCGGAATTGGTGCCATTGCTTGTGCTCGTCATGGATGTTTCTATCCTCACTCTGTCATTAATTTCGAGAAGGGGGAAGGGTGTGTGCTGTGTTGCCTGATCTCGGACATCTGCTAATTTCTAAACTGTTCGAAGATACCGCTATATGGATTATGCGTTTGTCAATGCTATCAACTACATTCCCTTCCTGCTCCTTCTCCTGATGCTATACGATATCATGTGTCAATACTGGGTCCACTTTCTGGAGCGGATAGACCTGTGTTTCCCGTACCTCACTCTCTCAAACACTCTCACTATCCGAAGAGGGATTGGTCTTTTCCACGTTCATGGTCACGTCAAGGAATGTTATCCGCGATATGCTCCTACTTTCATCAGAGGTGCCGGTCAGGTAGATGGCGAAGTGATAGAGACCTTGTGGGCCACATTGAACCATACCGCAAGCAGCTCGCGAACAATGTCATGGTTTCATCGTCAGGAGTATTTGGATGCCCATATGGCAGATTCAAACTGGAGGAAACTCGTTCGTATGGGTGTGTATCTTTTTACCTTGCTGGGTTACAAGGTCGCGGTTTGATATTTTATATGCAACTCGTGACCTTTATCACACGTAATTTCATACTCATGATATTTTCTTTGTAGTTCCCAGTATTATGCGCAAATGGAAGGCCTGTCTTGATCAAGTCGAAGATAGCGAAGAGTATTT
This sequence comes from Cerrena zonata, assembly GCA_038087015.1. NCBI lineage: Eukaryota > Fungi > Basidiomycota > Agaricomycetes > Polyporales > Cerrenaceae > Cerrena > Cerrena zonata. The sequence goes on along the minus strand of JASBNA010000059.1, from coordinate 5,712 downwards.
TCAGCAGCTGTGCCGACGGGTAGGTCCCGAGTTGACTGCCCAATATACACTGGAAGAGGAACAGTTGCAGCATGAGCGACTGTCGAATGTGAGTGTAATGGACAGTGTGGATGTTAAAGACGGTGCCGGTATGTATTTACCCATATTTAACATCCTATTGCTCACCTTCCATGATATCAACATCAGCCGGGTAAGGCAGATGTTCAGCTGACGCTCGCGGCCTCTGAATTGCAGTCTGACATCTCGCCTGGGTCTGCTGCGTGGATATCATTAGGTCTTAAACTAGAAGAGCAACAGTACGTATTTTGGATTCCTCTGACATCATGTATCATCTAACTCGTGATACCTAGAATTGAGTTGATGAAGCACGTACGGTCGCTCGGGACAAAGCCAACTGTCGAACAACAACTATCACTGCAGGAACGCCGGAGACGTCTGCAGGCACGACTTGATGCATTCACACGTCGCGGTTCAGAATATCTTGGTGAACTTGTCACGCTGCCTTCGAATACTCTGGATGACGAATGGTTTGATGTCAACGATGATGACGACATGGCGATTCCAAGCACCATGAATGCCTCTGATGTACCAGTGGTCGTGGAGACAACTTTTCCTGAACAACAGTCTCTCCCTCTTCCATCCTCATATGGCAAGGAGAAATGCTCTGGTCCTTTGCATCGCATCGCATCCTGTGAGCTCCAACTGCGAGAAGGACAGGCGAACGATGCTTTGCATCTCCTGCGAGTCGCGATCGCTCACAAGTCCTTTATTTATCGCTCGCGAATTCGTAACAATGCACCCACGACCAACTATGCAAAGCGATTGCGTAGTTATGGTGATGCTCATGCCATTCAAATGTCTATCGACAATGCTGCGAAAATCTATACCACGGCACGGAAGGCTATGGTGATGCTTGGCGCCTGTGACGACCTCCTTGATCAGTTCCAGCTGTTGAAACGCGAGGACCTTACCGCAAGCACTGCTGTCGCGAACTCAAATGAGGCTGGTCAGGGCAAGCAGAAACTCTCATGGATCTGGCATACAACATCACGCACGGGGACTGACGATCCAGTCTTTGTTACCGAAAGTATGTATTTGCTGCATTATTTATCTATTTCTGGGTCTAATCAAATATTATGTTCAGTGTTCCGCGTAAATTGGTTACGAGCCAAGTCTCGTCGCGATCGGTGGGCAGAGGAGAAGGTACTCCTCCAATCGGAACTCACATGGACTCACCGTTTCTTCACTCACAGAGCTGAGCAATGGACCAAACGGTCGATGCATACAACACCCGGACACAGTTGCCATGCCTCCAGGCAGGCGAACACTTGGAGGAACTTTGCTCGGGAAGCAAACCGGGCACTACGAGTAGTGAATGGACCGTAATATTGTATGTAGGACATGGGGTAACATATTTGATATTGTTTATCCCACGATCAAATGTATTTATGTTGCCACACCACCTTGCCGCTTCCTCGTTCTTTCTCTCACTCTCCTTGTAAAACCATTTCTGGATTAACACTATGTTCAATGACATACAACTGTTTGATGGTCACATGAACGATGGTTTATGTGCACCAGTGCTTTTCTTCCACTCGCGGATCTGTCAAGCTGTGAACAAGTTCCACACCCAACCTTGGAATGATCAGCGCACTGCGAGATGGCATGTAGGACTCTATCGCGAGGTGGTAGGCACTGTGTTACTGGTTATATTCTTCGCGACTTTGACTCACGATCGGTGGCAGACATGCATGAGAGACGCGATCTCAACTCTTATGTTAAACGGTTGCCGTGGAGGAGCTTTTTTTGAGCAAAATTTTGACTGGTTTGACACTACTAGGCCAGATCGCTTCGCGATAAGTTGGCACCTCCTTCCTGAACACATGGAACCATTCGTGGCACCACGCCATATCATACACCTCCTCACTGATGCTCATCGCCGCTTGAACAAGTGGTGGTTATGGGATGGGGAGGCTCACCACTCAAATGTGACTCGTCCAGAGTGGTGGGATGTTACACGAGATACCACAAAGGTACGACTACTGAAATATCTACAAAATCTGACTAACGTGTGGTTACGGTAGGATTGGGCACCTGAGCTTCATGTTCCATTCCACAACATCGCGCGGGCTAGGGAGTCGATGAATGAGTTGCTTGATGGAATCGAAGAACTTGTATTCCCCCTTGCAGAAGAAGAACTTTAGGGACCGTATGCATGTATATAATACTCGTATCATGAATCATTATCACGCTGTTGAGCATCTCGCGAGCGGTCATGTCACATCCATGTCACGATCAGTGACTTTATGATCATCGATTTGCAGATGTAGAGGTTACTTAGTGTTGTCCCCTCGCCTCCTCCCCAACTTCTACACTCTCAAGCCTCCCAGATGTTCAACGGCGAGCAGTTATTCGATGGTAATGTCAATGTCGACCTTTGCGCGACTGTTCTGCACTTCCATTGGCGCATTTGTATGGCTGTTAATGCTTTCCCCCGAGAACTTCCCGATGAGAATTCCAAAGCACGGTGGCGTATAGGATTGTATTTGGAGGTGGTAAGTTTGTTTCATCGCTGTGCATGTTTATTACTCGACTCGCTATTCTTTCAGACCGCGATGAAGGATGCGGTTGGTACCCTCATGCTCAATGGCTGCCAAGGTGGTAGCTTTTTTGCTCGAACCTTTGATTGGTTTGACTGTACTCGCGATGATACTTTCATTATCACCTGGTCCCGCTTTCCTGATCATATGGATTCCCTTGTTCCACTACCAACATTCCGCCCTCGCGTCAACAGGAAACTACTCACTCTGAATGAGTGGTGGTTATGGGATGACCGGAGACAAACTTTGGGAGTACAACGTCCCGAGTGGTGGGATGTCACGGAGGACACAGTTCAGGTTCGTACATACCTTTTCACTTTCCTCTGGTCTAACATGCTATATACGTTATGTAGGAATGGTTTCCTGAACAACGTGTACCATGTCATACTATGGAGAAAATCAAGGAGTCCCTTGATGCTGCAGGCATTATGCTTGAGCGGTTCAGGCGCATTGGGATGGACACATACGGTTCGCCGTAACGTTATTACTTATCAAGTCGGAATTTTTTTGGTTTTCAAATATATATTCTTGCTTTCGAGATGCATTGTAAATAGTTGTCCCAGTCGCGAATCACAGACATGATCAAGAATTGGTACGGTTTGAGTTGCGACTTCTCAAAGTAGTTTCCCAACATGAGTGAGTGTATAGCATACGGCAACGAGTTTTGAAATGTTGTTAATCACAATTTTGAGTGATTTGACATTTGTTCTCCTCGACCTCCCAGAAGGCAAAAGTTCTGTTTTGTGCTCTAATATGGGTTTCCAGCATATACGAGTTGTTTTAATGAACTTTGTGAAACATTGAAAAAATGATATTCCGACCCTACATACAGATACCCACAATACGGTACAGTATTTATACAAAAAAGAAGAAAAAAGAAAAAACCCAAGTTCACCCCCTACACTCACTATCATCAAAGGAGTCTCCTGCGAATCACGGTCAAAGGTGTCCCTAACCTCACAGGACTCCCTTGCAAATCAGACACTAGGTGTTACTTACCACGACCAAAGGAGTTCCTTGCGATCTGGTAAGTCCCCCACGAATAATGATCAACGATGATCACGAAGAGAAAACCACTCACCATGGTCAAGAGACTCACCTGAGGTCAGGGAATTCCCCTGCGAACGATAGTCAATCACGATCAAGAGAGTCCCCTGATGTCAAGGGACTCCCTTGAGCACGCCCAGAAAACCCACCCACCACGACCAAAGGAGTCCCCTGAGGTCAGGGAATTCCCCTGCGAACGATAGTCAATCACGATCAAGAGAGTCCCCTGACCTCAGGGGACTTCCTTGAGCACGAACCCAGAAAAACCACTCACCACGACCAAAGGAGTCCCCTGAGGTCAGGGAATTCCCCTGCGAACGATAGTCAATCACGATCAAGAGAGTCCCCTGACCTCAGGGGACTTCCTTGAGCACGAACCCAGAAAAACCACTCACCACGACCAAAGGAGTCCCCTGAGGTCAGGGAACTCCCTTGCGAACGATAGTCAATCACGATCAAGAGAGTCCCCTGACCTCAGGGGACTTCCTTGAGCACGACTGACTATTATACCTACCACGACCAAAGGAGTTCCCTGACCCAGAGCATACCTGGCCAGGGAAGTCCCCTGGCATACCACGATGCTCAAGTGACTCCCCTGGCCCGTTCAGAATGGGTTTTCGGTGGTGTCCCGGGGAGTCCCCTGAGTACATTCGCAATGGGTTTTCGGTGGTTCACCGGCCCTTTCCAAACGGGCAATAAGGACTGAAATGTGTGCTGCACTCTCTTCGAAACCGGACACCCAGTACTCACTCTTCAGATATTGAAAGTAAAGATCGATATCCTTCGCTATTGATGTCTCGCGACTCATCTCGTAACCCATCTCGCGATTCATCTCGCAACCCATCTCGCAACTCATCCCGTGTTCGGAGGGAAAATATTGAAGATGTGCTGGATGGAGCTCGTAAGGTCATCGACTTAGGCAAGGATGTTCTGGCCCTAGCATCTATCCCAGGACTGGCTGCAGCAGCAGGTGTTCTAAGCGAACTGATAGGAATGATCCTCGTACGTTTCCCTCGTTATTCTTTGGGCCTATCTTAATCGGACATCATAGAAAACGAAGGCAAACAAGAAAACACAGAAGGAGCTGTCGGATGAAATCAAGCTACTCTCAGAGGCAATCATTGCCATAAGCAAGAAATCGGTTGCTGCTATAGACGAATCCCAACCCACCCACCGTGATCAAGCTAGAGAAGCTATTGGAACGTCCACTGAACTTGCGAAGAGGGTTGATGATCTCGTCAAGTAAGTGACCATGACCGGCTCAGTTAGATTTGGTACTTATTCAAGCTCTGATCAGGACACTCAAGGGCATTACGGAAGAAATCAGCGAGCTGTCCAAACACCACGCTATTGTTCGATTCCTGAGAAGCAACCGGGATGAAGAAGCATTGAAGGGCTTTACTGATCGCATTAGAAATGCGAGAATGAATTTTACGTTTGTATACGTTGCAGCACCTGAAGTCAAATACACTAATCGCCCAATATTTCCATAGACAGAGAGCATGGTAGCAATTGAACGCATAGTAACTACAATCCAGCGCGCAGTGATCGAAACAGTACAAGTCGTCAATGTGAGCAAATGACAATTGTTCCGAATTAATTCTGTACCACTCACTATAATTATCGGACTGATAGCGGATTGATCTGAACGCAACACGTAAAGGTATGTACTTCTGCGTAAGATTACACGTAGCTCACCTTCTCATTGGAGCGAAGAGGATGAAGACACTCTACGGGCACTACCTATTGCAGAAGCAAGCTATCAATCAGTATACACCCAGTCCAAATCCCACTACTTGGCTGGCACTCGTGCAATATCTTAGACGAGCTCGAGAAATGGGCGAAGGCAGATAGGGCTTTTGCCAACATCCCTGTATACATCCTCAGTGGCCTAGCGGGGACCGGAAAATCCACTATTGCATGTGAGATGGCGAAACGACTCGACAAGGCGCAGCTTCTCGGCGCCTCATTTTTCTTCATCCGTGGGATAGAGAAATTGAGCACCATTCATTTCGTGCTTCCACTATTGCTTCCAACTGGCGAAAATATACCAGAACTATATCGT
>JASBNA010000058.1:0-272514 GCA_038087015.1 Cerrena zonata | reverse complement strand
TTGAAAACATGGGTTTCCCTAGAGATAAAACCATTTTGGTGTTGAGAAGAATGGGTATTAAAAGTTTCAATAACGTAACTAATAAAGGTGAAACTGAAAACAAAATCTTAGAAGAACTTTTGAAAGAGTGTCAATAAACGACCCTTTTCCAATTATCACCAATCATCGCCAGCTTTCATCCCCTGTCACCAATCATCACCAACCTTCATCCCCTGCCAACTATTATCACCTAATATCAACCCTTGGCCATTCACCTACATCATACGTACATATCTACTACATATACATACTACATAACGTAATACATCACACGGTTCCGGTAGTTTCGATCTGAAATCTCGTAATTAAGGACATTTTGATCCCGGCTTCCTAACCCGTTTTTTGCCATTTATTATATCACCTCCTCTCCAACAAGCACTGCTCCCGACCGCAGCACCCGCTTCTCTTTGTCTATCCACTCGATAGACAGTGACATTGAAAAGACATAAGCACCCAAAAAAACTGGTGAAAATTTGTGAGCGAAAAAAAAATTAGGTCGAAAAATTTAAAAAATTGAAAAACTATCGAAGTGAACATTTTGTCATTTTTCTTCACCGAACATTTACCAAGTACCTTGGAGAGTCTTTCATTCGAAGTGTTACTTATTGCCGTTAGTTTATATTATCCTATTGGGGCTTAGAATTTCTTATAAACAAAGGTTAGGTATAAAGCTACAGTATCGCTCAATTCAATCCTATTTGTAAATTGATATTGAGCTTGGAAATTGATACTTGTCATTGTAATTTGAATAAAAGGTGATAGAGAAGAAGAAATAATGACTGTTTCTCCACCGGCTACCAGTACTCCACCAGCCGAGTCGTCAAGTGTTCTTCCAGAATCTATTGGATGGTTATTCATTGAAAGATACTACGAAGTTTATACCAAGAGTATCAATAATCTTTTCAAATTGTATGATAAGAATGCTAGTATCAGTCATGATAAGTTCCCAAACTCGGAATCTCCTGAACAAAAAGTCTTGTATCAAGCTAAAGGTACTGAAGCAATTAAAAGTCACTTTCAAGGAGTTGAATCATCTCCTGAAGTTCAAAATAGAATCGTTATCACCAGTGCTGATTTCCAACTTTCTTTTGAAAAAAATATCTTGATTGTTGTTTTCGGTGAATGGGCCAAAGGTGATTCGCCATATTATCAGTTTTCTCAAACTTTTCTCTTATCTCCAAGTAAAGAGAAGGTTTACGATGTTGGTAATGATGTTTTAAAGTATATCGAGGTTGGTAAATATGATGAATCTAAAATCAATCAAACTTACGTTGAATCTGTTAAACCAGAATCGGAAAAACCTGTTGCAGAAGCAACTCCTGTTTCCAATGGCTCCAAGCAAGCAAAACAAGAATCAAAAGATACTGAGACTGAAGTAAAAAGTGTACCAGCTGAAAAATCTGAAAAAGCTGGGAAAGCAGAACCAAAAGCAGAACCAAAAGCTGAAAAATCTGAACCAAAATCTGAAAAATCTGAAAAATCTGAACCAAAAGTAGAACCAAAAGCAGAACCAAAAACAGAACCAAAAGACGAATCATCGGAAGCTAAAGACGAAGAACCAGTCGAACCTAGAGATAAGTCTTCCGATGTTAATGACCTGGATAAAGATGCTGATACCACAGAATTCAAGCCAAGTGACGAAGGTGATTTCACTAAAGAATCAGCCAAATATTCTGCACCATTGTCTTGGGCAGCATTGGCTGCTAAAGAACCACCTAAATCAAGTACCGGTCAAACTGCCACCGTTGCTTCTCCCGGGGCCGCTAAGGCAGCTCCAGCCCCAGCTCCAATTGTGAAAAAGTCAACTCCACCACAAAAGGTCAGTCCGGCTCCTAGCACCAACCCTACTGCTCGTACAACTCCTAATGGAAAATACAAAAAAGAAGATTGGTACCCAATCTATGTTCGTGATGTCGAAGTGGACGACGAAGAATTGAAAGATGCCTTGGCGAAGAACTTTGGTCAACTCAAATTCTTCAGAAGAAACAATAGAGTTGCATTAATCGATTTCAAAACAAAACAAGATCAAGAAGCTGCCTTGAAAGCTAAAACTCTCAAAATTGGTGAAAATGTCATTTCTTTAGAACCAAGAGAACATAGAAATAATAACAGCAAACCCGACTTTAAACGTGGAAGAGATAAGAAACAAAACACCAATAAAAAAAACAGATCTAGCTCTAGAAACTAGCTTCCTTTTTGCATATCCTCTTTATATATTTAGTTGAATCATTGATATTCAGTGCCTGTCTCTGTAGCCCGCAATCACAAACAAACCCGTACACACAGTCCTTTACTTGACACGACATTTTTTCAAAAAGTGTTAGGCTGAGCGATATCATTTTTATTTACTTAATGAAGGTATGGAAAGTTAATCGATTCGAAGGAACTAGAGAAGGTGATTATTCCTAAGAGAAGACAGTTAGAATTGAACACTAAGAAGAAGTAATAACTATAGCACAAGAAGGCATGAGTTTTTTACGGAAAAGAAAGAATCACGCTTTGGACGATGATGAATCCGATGATATGGTTAGTGGGAATGGTAATACAGCATCGAACAGAACTAAATCGAGGAAACCTCCAAATACTGCTTTCAGACAACAAAGATTGAAGGCATGGCAACCAATTTTGACTCCTAAGACGGTGATTCCGCTTTTTTTCATATTAGCATGTATATTTGCTCCATTAGGTATTGCTATAATACATAGTACTTATAATGTTCAAACGTTACAAATTGATTATTCCAAATGTGGATCATTAAAATCTAAAAATTACGAGTCAATCCCATCGAAATATACTAGTTTCCATTTTAAAAATAAAAACACTAATCCAGATTATAAATGGAGAGTTGTGAATGGTACGGATGATTTTGATGATTTAAAACAAACTTGTCAAATTCAATTCACCTTACCAGTTGATTTAAAACCGCCAATTTATTTATATTATAAACTTAATAATTTTTTCCAAAATCATCGTAAATATGTTTCTTCTTATGATTTAGAACAATTAAAGGGTATTGCAGTGACTAAAGCTGATTTGGAAAATGATTGTTCTCCGGTGAAAGAACGCGATGATAAAATCATTTACCCTTGTGGATTAATTGCTAATTCTTTTTTCAATGATACTTTTGAAAGTCCCGTTCTTTTAAATGCCAAATCTGGTAGTAATAATGAAACCTACGAATTATCCGAAAAGGGCATTTCTTGGGGGTCTGACCTCAAACACAAATATAAAAAGACAAACTATAAAGCAAGTGATATTGTTCCTCCTCCTAATTGGTATAAAATGTTTCCGGATGGTTATAATGATTCAAATCTTCCAGATTTACATAAGTGGGAACATTTACAAAATTGGATGAGAACTGCTGGTTTGCCTACCTTCTACAAGCTTTATGGTAAAAATACTACTTCAACAATGTCCTCAGGAACTTATGAAATATCAATAGGGATGAATTACCCTGTTTCCATCTTTGGTGGCACTAAAACTTTGGTTATCACCACTAATTCGGTCTTTGGAGGCCGTAATCTCAGTTTGGGTGTCATCTACATCATTGTAGCCATTGTGTCTTTGGTCTTGGGTGTTGCCTTCTTATTACAGCACTTGATAAAACCAAGAAGAATCGGTGATCATAATTATTTACAGGGTTCTGCTGTTGATTCTGGTTTCCGTGATGGACCTAGGCAAGCAAATGACCCTATAAGTACTTTCAGAGATCAATTATGATTCCCCTCTACACTTCCCATTGATCTATCATCATATATATATCTTTCTTTTATACCAAATAGTTTTAGTTTAATATTGCAGTAATAAGAAAGAGTAGTGTAAATGCAATTTTGCTCGTTGAGTTTTTTTTTTTTTTTTTCTTTCTAAGTTTTGAGCTTTTCTTTGAGCAGTAAAGAGAAAACCCATTAGAAGTCTTGAACCATCAAACCAGATCTTAAATATTGTTTTATTCTCATTCAGGATCTTTGTTTTCACTGTATCATTGAAGTTGCTACTTATTGACAGGGTTTTGCAAGAAGTGTTCCTTTTATAAGTAAGGACAAATTAAAAAGATTCCATTCGAGTTTCGAAGAAGTAATAACATCAGGATCCAGTACTGGTTGAAACAAGGGCTATCATGAATTTCAACCCCCATATTCAGTACTTGCAACAACTGCACCAGTTACAGCAACAACCCCAGTCTCAAAATATTAATGCTAATGGACAATCACCGCAGATTTCACAATTGCAATTGCAACAACATCAATTACAACAACAAAGACAGCAATTGCTTAACCAACACATCCAGCAACAACAACAACAACAGCAGCAGCAGCAACAACAACAACAACAGCAGCAGCAGCAACAACAACAACAACAAATAGGGACTCCTCGTGCGGCCACAAATCCTTTGCTAGCCGCTCTCAATGGTAATGCTCCTTCAAATCAAACCGGTCCAGTTGGAGTACCAACTCCTGGTAATGGAATCTCCAATCTTAACTTCAATCAGAGTGTAAACCCTCTTTTGCAATTACAATTGCAACAACAACAGCAACAACAACAGCAACAACAACCTCAGCAACAACCTCAGCAACAACCTCAGCAACATGCCCATCCTCTCCAGCAACAACTTCAACAACAACATCAAGCTCAAGCTCAGGCTCAGGCTCAGGCTGCTCAGGCACAAGCACAGGCACAAGCACAGGCACAAGCACAAGCCCAAGCCCAAGCACAAGCACAGGCCCAAGCGCAGGCTGCACAAGCCCATGTCCAAGCCCAAGTTCATGCTCATCAAGTCCCTCAACAGCAACAGATTCCATAATCAAAGAAGTTTGGGCCCATAATTTAGAACATGAATTCCACAATTTACGTACTTTTGTGAACGATATAAAGTCTACCGATTTATATTGCAATTCATCAAGAAATACCGGGGATTGTTGCTAGACCCGTAGGTACTTTTAAATCTTCGTCAGATTATCATTTCCAAACATTGAGATCAAATTCAGATTTGTTAAACTTGATTCAATTATCATTATGTGTTACCAAAGTTAAACAAAATGAAATCAGTAACTCTATAATATGGCAATTCAATTTTTTATATGATTTAACCAAAGAAATGTATAACGAAGAACATTTATCTATGTTATCACAATCATCCCAAGTTAATTTGCAAATGCACATGACTCAAGGTATTCCACATTTTAATTTTTCTGAGTTAATCATCGAATCCGGTTTATTACTCGATGCCTCCATTAATTGGATCAGTTATCACTCCGGTTATGATTTGGGATTCTTAATCAGTTTATTAATTAATGACAATCTTCCTCTTGATGAAAAAGATTTTTACTGGTGGTGCTCCAAGTACTTTCCTAACTTTTATGATTTGAAACATATTGGTGTTCAAATATTAGGCTCCAAAGGTGCAAATGGTCTTGCAGGTACTGCCGGTGGGCTTGATGCTAATGGTGATCTTACTCGTGGTAATAACAAACCTTCTATTGAATATTTAGCAGAAGAATTGCACTTATTACCAATTTCACCTGCCATTCGTCAATATTTTAGTTATTCTTCAGGAAATCAATTACCAGGTCATCAACATCAACAAATGACTTCTACCCTACATGCATACTTATCAATGGAGTGTTTCAAAGACCTTTTCAGACAAATTGGTTATGACTCACAATCCCTTAGTAAATACAAAGGGGTTCTTTGGGGACTTGGAAATGCTTATGGTGAATCCGAAGGTCAACCTCAACCTCCAATTGTTCAACAACCCTTCGCTAATGGAGGAGTTTCAGTTCAAACCCCTGTAACTCCAAGTGCCACCATTTCAAAAAGTGGTGTTGTTCATTTTGGTAGACCAATTTAATCGATATGACTTGAAATGTTCAAATTTTTGTTTTGTTTTTCTTTATTATTTCTTTATCATTATTAATTTCGTATATTATATAAACATATTTATTGATCTGTTATTTAAGTTTCGAAGTTCACTCCTTCATTTTTGTTTGGTTGTCGTTAAGTCTGGTTTTTTTCTTCCTATTTTTATTACTTTTTTCTATATTTTTCGTTGTTAAATCATCTCTTCTTTATATTCATACATCTTTTTCTCTAGTTAATATTACTTTAATGTATATGTATTCATATTACAAGACTACATGTTCTAATGTTGAATAAAATGACAAGAATATAAAGCATTGATACGAACTGAATAAAACTATTAAAAATAAATACCCTAATATACAGAAATAAAGTAATTAAAAACCTTAATTTTTATCTTGTTTATCTTCCTTTTCATTTTCATCAACTTGACCATTGATTTCCTCTTCCTCTTTAGCATATTCAGCATTTATTTTATCTTCGATTTTTTGCTTCTTAGCAATTTCACGTTCAGCTTTTTCAGCTCTCTTTCTTTTATAACCGGCCTTCTTATCTTCACCAGTTCTTTCTTCTTCATCTTTTGGAGGAGCAGTAAACCAAGGGATTTTACCTCTGTTAAAATCGTTTAAAATCTGTTTAGACACCCCGGATTCATCTGGTTCTCCCCCTTTCAATAATCTACCTTGTCTTCTAGCAATTAATTCAATGAACTCAAGACTGGCTTTTTCTAATAATTCAGGGTCTTCCTCGAATTTACTCCAGCCTTTAACTTCGTAAGTTCTTTCCAAATGTTTACGTTCACATTTTGTCAACATATCGGCAATGTATTGTTCAGGGTTGGAAACATGCTCAACTCTAACAACACCTCTGAAAAGAATATCGGATTCAGAATCTTTTGAACTTGGAGGTACAATACCTGGACAATCAATTAAGAAAATTTTCTTCATCAAGGTAATATATTGCCAAACCTTGGTTTCACCTGGAATTGGAGCAACAGTACAAACCTTCTTACGACGTAAAGTATTAATGATTGAAGATTTACCAGTATTTGGATAACCAATAAAACCAACCGATATTTGTTTACGGTCTGAATGCAATGATGAAAATTGACGTAACAATTGGATTAAAGAACCTTTACCAAAAGAATTTGTGATAGAGGCATGGAATGCTAAAGTTGGATATGATTTAGATAAGTGTTTAACCCAAGCAGCCTATAAAAATGTTAGTAAGTGAATTTTTTTTTGAAAATGCAACATTATTCAAAATCAGGATGTCTTTGAAAGGAAATAAAGCTCAATATAATGAAAGAAGAGAAAAACTTTTTATAGCAAGATAGATGTCGGCTTCTATACTACGAAACATTTCATTGGTTTATCATAAGATAAAGAAAAGTTTCAACTCAATAAGACTCCGTGGCTAACCTAAAGTATATCAACAAAACGCTGATAAAGATGTGAACAAATTTCAATTCAAAACGAAAAGAAAACTGATTCTCAAAACGAGTGACCAGGAACACGGGCGGATAGCATTATTCTTCCAAAGACGTAACAGGCAACATTTTAGGTAAGTGTCGATCTTAGTAGATCAACGAGTATCACCCTGACAAAAGGCTTTGGTGTTAAGAGAAGTGAAACAAAATAAAAGCAAAAAAAAAAAAAAAAAGTAGAAAGTAACAAATCAGAAAGACATCCTAAAATAAAGAATAAAGTCAGTAAAAAGTTTAATACATACGGCTACCCAAGTTGGGATTAAATCACATTTGTTTAATACGTAGATTAAATGTTTATGAGGACATTCTTCCCTAATATATTTTTCAACAGATGCACACCTAGTTCCTTCAGGATCTCTGGCATCAAGCACATGAATAACGACATCGGAGGAATCAATGACTTTATATAATTCATTCCAAATACGTTTGGATTGACCTTTATGGAAAATAGCTTCTTTTGCAGCTTGAGTAAAATCATCATTATCCAAGAAAGAACCACCCATTAATCCCAAGGTAGAATCCAACTCTTGTTTTTCATCATATTTTTGAGAATCCTGATCCGTTATTTGGGCCAATTCTTCCAATGAAGAGGCATTAACGTTTCTTGGTTTCTTACGTTGTTGTTTTGGACCAAAAGCATGTTCATAAGATTCGGTTTCTAATATCTTAGCAGTTGGAGAGTCAGTTTGGTCCTTCTCATCCAACAAGGACATGGGTAATTTATTTCTTCTTAATAAAACTTGGTAGGAATTATGTTTTTTATCTCCCATTGCTTCTCTGAAATGAGTTAATGCATCTTGGCCAATCACCCTGGTGTTACCAAACCATTTTCTGTTTGGATCAACTCTAGCAGTAGGAGCATCAGTACTTTGTAAATCAGCTTCCTTAATAATCTCCCCCTTAGCATTTCTGACCGCTCTACCGGTCTTGTACATCTGTAAATGTTTCACCTTCTTAGCATCTCTGTAGAAATTCTCTCCCTTTACTCGAAGATTACCATCTCTGGTATCATTCTGCCTCACTCTTCTTTGCTTTTCTTTCTTTTGAGTACCCATTGTTATTCTATATGATTTCCTAAGTAAACTGGAAGGAAAAGCTTCTTGGACAAGTTTTTTCAAATCTGAAAAATCTAGTAAGAAGGGAGAAAAAAAATTGTAAGGGCATCCCATCGCATCAGCTTAAAAAAAAAAAAAAAATAAAAAAAATTTTAGCTCGTGTATCACGTGATACATACAACCTGTAAATGATTTCACTTTGCAGTTTGGGTTTCTGATATCAAGGTCAGTTACAATTGCTTAGAGATAATCAACAGGCAAGGGTTGATCTAAGCAGGCCATCAGATAAAGGGTCTATACGAGTTGTATTGACTTAAATAAGGTAAGATACCCATTGGCTATAAGCGACACTTGAAGAACCCGGGGGTCTAAGTAGGAATGACAACTAATTTAACTAGAGATGCTGAATTCCTTAGTGAATTGACACCGACTCAAGATCATTTTTTGAAGAAATATCTATTGGAGACGCAATTAAGCCACGAGCTTCATTATTTATCCAAGCCAAACTGTCTTGAATATTTGGGGTTTCCATTCAAGTCATCAAAAGAGGAGAAACTTGGAGATGAAAAGCCAAAAAGCCAAGGAGAGGAAACATTACCTTTATTGAAGTACTTTTTCAGTAATTTCATTCAATCTTTCCCTTTTATCACCAACAATCCGGAGAAAGACCAATTGGAATTTTGGAGAGACACTGTGCAGCCATTTGTTGAAAGCTTCAATACAAAAAATGTGAGTGATTCTTTAGAACGTAAGGACGAAATCACTAAAAGAAAACAAGTCAATACTAAGTTACTACATGGACTATTATTATTTTACAATTCAATGTTGATAAGTGAGAAGGATTTGAATTATTTGCGTGAAGATCACTTAAAACCTTCTGATACTGGTAAATTAGATAAGTTGCAAAAAGGTGCAGCCGCTAAGCCCGATGATTTTCAAACTAATGTTGAATTGGATGACTTTAAGAAATTCAAATACGTGAATGATTTGAGTTTAAATATAATTGCGGTTAAGAGGGTTGGCGATTGGTTGAATATTGAAAGAAAACCTTCAAATTCTAGTGTAACTAGTGGACAAACCATGGAACGATCAAGTTCTTGGAATGTATTCAAACATATTCCTATAATTCTGTCAGCTACACTGAATAACAAGCCAAAGCATAACTATGAATTCATTATTCAAGTCACCAAAAGACTGAAGAATGACAATGGGGCATACGAATATAGATCACACTTTGTTTCAAGACCATACCATGATTTCAAATTACTAGAATCGAAATTAAAAAAAAAATATCCTGGATTAATGGCTACTGATATACCAGCATTACCATCCAAATTAAAACACGATGATGGTGTTAGTATGGAAGAACTGGATTCAACTATTTTAAGTCAAAGTGACAGTAAATCTCTGGAAGCCGATACTGTGTTGGTTGATGAAGATCCTAAACCAGGAAATATCAAAATTAAATTATATCGAGAAAAGCTAAGATTGGCTCTCCGTGGATATTTGTCTAAGTTAGTTAAACATGTTGAGATTGTACAAAGTGAAATTTTCACTCATTTTATCTATGAATCAGCTTTTGAAAAATTATCAATTGATGAATCAATAGACCGTGAAGAAAGATTAGAACACGAAAAATCCATAATTGTTACTCAAAGGGAATTTCAACAGCAAACTGCTAAAATAGTTTATGAATTATCGCAAGATTTTGATCAATTTAAGGAACAGTTAATAAGTAATCCTGAATCATTAAGTGAAATATTTAAAGAATTAAGCGAGAGTAAATCAATAGATGAATTATCGCCATTATTGAAAACATTTTTAGAGTGGTGTAAATTAGAGGTTGCTGCCACATTATATCAAGTATTTTTAGGACAAGATAACTCAAGTGAATGGTTAATAAAATGTCAAAAATTTCATAGACTATTTCCATATAATATAATTTATGGGATATTAAAATTTACTAATCCAGTCAAGGTTGTCTCAAGGGTGGTTGATTTATTATTAGTAAATTTCCCAAGTTTCCTGTTACCATCCTGGCCTGGTAGTAGTAGTAAAGAAAATGATGAATTGAAAACTGCATCGAAAAAGACTGGAGCTAAGAATCTATTATCAATGATGTTTGTAATGTTATTGGATGAAGATTTAGGAGATTATGAAAAAGAGATCAAACAATTATTAGAAGGAGAAGTTTTAAAAGATGGGAAGTATAACAAGTTCATCAATAAAATTGATAAATACGTTGCACTTGAAAACATTGAAGTTATTGACGAGATCAAAACTGAAGCCATGGACGGTAATGAAGACTTATTATTGTCAATTTTGAAAACGGCCAAATGTGGTGGATTTGTAATATCAGATCAAGATGAGAAATATCAAGAAATATTGAAAAGTTATAAATCTTATGAGTCCCTTGATGGAACCCAAGAAACCAGTAATAGTGAGTTATATTTAACATTGAAACAGTATTGGCAACTATTGATTCGCCGAAGAGATAAAGATATTATGAAACAATTATGGCAAGAACCAGAATTAACTCAATTAATTAAGAAATTTTTAACGATATTTTATCAACCATTAATGAAAATTTTCAAAAAATGTGATATTCATTTAGTTTTCAAAGATTTTGAAAAATTCATGGATGATTTAATGAAAGAATTAGGAAAATTAAATAACGGAGAAGTTTTTTATATGAGTTCGATTGAAATATTCAATAAGTTCAAAAAAATTCTTGATAAACATCAAATTGTTTTATGGAGATTCATAAATGATTTATATAATAAAGACGATCAAAAACTATTCATAAAATTAATCAAATGGATTGAAAATTTCTTAAAATTACTTCGAATGAAGTACGTTAATGAAGCAAGTGTTAAATTAAACTTAACCCAATTATCAAGTCAAAATGAATTAGATATTAATCTATTTTGGAATCAATTAAATAATAGAATTGAGAATATCTTAGCCAAAAGAAAATTGTTAAAAGATTATCTACAACAACAAGCAGCTGGTGAAGAAGAAGATCATCAACAAATCATTGATTCCAAATGGGATGATGTTAATAATGATATTTTCCGTAATACTGACGGGAAAGAATTTGGTATTGATACAAGAGAATTAGAAGAGTTTAATCTATTACAAAAACACCAAGATTCATTAAAAGAAAAAGACGTTAACAATAAAGAAAAACAAGAATTATATAAAAAACTAGCATCAATCGATAAATCAATGAATGAATTGGGTACTAGTGAACTAGATAAATTTGAATCTTCCTTCAAAATTCAATTGACTAGCTTACTCGCTAATATTAATATGAATTAGTCATCCTACATTACTCTAATAGATCAACCTTTGATAGCCTATTAATATGAAATAGTTCAACTGATTAGTTGGTACACATCAATAAGATTTAATACATTCGTAATCGTTTAGATACTGCCTCTATCGGTCGTGTGAGCAATTACTGTAAGGGGAAGGCATCAACTTTCTACAAAATCAACTCTTCATGTACAAATTTCACTCTAAAACCGTTTAATGTTGCGTTTTACATAACATTTCTCACTCTAATTAGAACCATCTCTGGTTTATTTGGTACCCTACCCTGTAAAGAGGCTTGAAATTATTGACTATCCAAGCAAACACTCAAGTCGCGTACCCATCTTTGTTTAAGGTACAATCAACAATACTTTGTTGAAGCTTAGGAATATCACAAAATTTTACACTGCCAAAAAAACAATTAGCAAAAAAAAAAAAAAAATTGCTAACAAAACGAAAAAAAAAGACTGGAAAAAGAAAAGAAAGACAAAAACTCAGTGAAAAGGCTACTGACCCGAAAGTTTCACTGTTGAAGAGAGGACCATTATATTAGTTGTTCTTCTTATTGCCTAGAGTAACTTCTATATCTTCAGTATCTTGTGCATCTTCTTGTTCTGAGTTGTGGTAGGCTGTTTCAGTAGATTTGGCTTAAAGAGTTGGTGAATTCAGGTGCTTTAAACTTTTTCTGTTATTTTCTCCAAATTGATTCCCCAGGCTTAGTTGAATTGGAAGATTATAAATTGGCTGTTGAAGGTTATATATTTGAAAGTGAAGGTTAGTTATAATATATGTATTGAAGATGAATATTCAACATAAATTACCTTTCCAAATACCTAGGATACTTAGATCACGACCTTCTACTAAATTAGTGAAATTAATTTTACTATCGGTTGTTTTCATTAACATTCTTTATTTTTCATTTTTTTACCTTGGTGAATATAGGGCATTTTCTGATTTGACTAGAATATATTCGGATCCTTATAGAAATTCAAATGATCAATCACAAAGTCCTCAAAGTTTAAATAAAGGTGGTAAAGGAGGAAGATATAGTACTGCTTTCGAAAAACTTTTAAATAAAAAATTTGAAAAAGTTAAAAGTGATAAAGAACGTTATTGGTTAGCTCATACTGAATTAACTGAAATTTCAGTTGATATACCAATTGTTAATTTTCTAAAACAATATCAAAATAATAACGATAATTCTTGGTTGACCAAAAATGCTTTATTTTTCGACCCAAGATTTACTTTATCAATGTATATTAATGAACTTAAAACCAATTTTTTACAATTTAAAAAACCTGATCAAGAAGGTAAAGTTGATGCTAATTCTGTTCCAACCATTAAATTACCTTTCCATTGGTCTGACTGGATGGATTTAAGTTTATTGAATGAAGATTTAGCAAAACCAATTGATCAAAGAGTCAATTGTGATTACATTAGACAACATACTAATAACAATCCTGATCCATCATATTTTTGTAAAAACAATGATCAATTATCTGATGAAGATATTAAAAAATTTGGATTTCAATCTAAAAGTCAATTACCGGGTTTTATAATTCATGGACACTCATCTCATGATGATCGTCCATTCAATGATTTTAGAGTTTTAGAATCAAAATCTTATGCTTTAACTCATTTACCAAAACCTCATCGAGTTATATTATTAAATGGTGATAAAAATGGTGGTACTTTTGAATTTGAAGTTGATTTAAATGATAATACTAGACTAGTTGAATCAAACATTATTAATAATTATCTTTCAAGTAATAATTTAGATTCTTCAAATTTTAATGATAAAACTGTTTTAAACTTGAATCATATCAAAGAATATCAACAATTGTTAGATTCAGTTAAACCCCGTTATTTAACTGACGAGGAGGATATTCAAGGAATGTATAAAGTTTTGAGAAAACAAACCGATCCAAAACAATCAAGAGAATTGGAATTACCAGCCAAATTGTTTGACTATCCAGAAACCATGATTCATAATCAAATTTATTTTTACGAACAAAAAAATGATGTACCTGTTGATAATTTACCAATTAACGAACGTCATTATTATGAAGGTTTAAAACAATGTTCTAATTATGATTCTAAGAATGAACCAACTTATTTCAAAATGGCCACTATTAGAATTGATGATGATCGTAATCGTGACCGTGAATGGGGGTGGCATTATGATTGGAGATTTTTCAATGGTGCTCTTAATTATGATAGTGTTGGTTGGACTCAGTCAGAGTTAATTGTTAGAACCAATATTATTTTAGATCGTTTATTAAGAAATTGGAATAGATTTGCTGAAGAAAAAGGAATTGTTACTTGGATTATGCATGGGCCATTATTGAGTTGGTATTGGGATGGGTTAATGTTCCCATTTGATGTTGACATTGATATTCAAATGCCAATGATTGAATTAGCTCGTTTAGCAAAAGATTATAACCAAACATTAGTTTTAGAAGATCCAACTGAAGGATATGGGAAATTTTTAATTGATGTTGGTACTTATATTCATAATCGTGATATTAGTCAAAATTCAAACCATATTGATGCAAGATTTGTTGATGTTGATTCGGGTATCTATATTGATATTACTGCCTTGGCTAAATCCAAGGCAAACACTCCAGAAGAATATAACAATAATGCCTTGGTCAACATCAATAAAGGTTTCAATGATGATCAAATTGAAATTTATAATGATCGTAGAAAACATTTCTATACATTAGAAC
The DNA here is from genome assembly GCA_038087015.1 of Cerrena zonata. NCBI lineage: Eukaryota > Fungi > Basidiomycota > Agaricomycetes > Polyporales > Cerrenaceae > Cerrena > Cerrena zonata. The sequence goes on along the minus strand of JASBNA010000058.1, from coordinate 258,031 downwards.
AATTATCACCATTAAAATATTCTTTAATTGGAGGAGTTCCAGTTTACGTTCCTCTGACTATTACCGACCGTTTAATCTTCGAATATTCAAAAGGTTTATCTAGTTACGAATTAAAGATTGGTACTTTGTCAACCGTTTGAACTTATGGTTAAGAAAAGAACAAGTCGCTAAAGCCTTCCCTCATTACGATATCTTAAATAAAGATGGTAATATCGATAAAGATTTACTCTTGAATAAGATTAATCACATGTCTGATAATGAAGTTTTGAAATTATTAGAAGATGACGATATTTTGGTTGAATACTACTTAACTAAAGAAGTCACCGATACTCATGCTAGAGAAAAAGAATTTTTATTCGATTCCATGGGTAGAGATAATTCTAATCTAAACCAAGACTTGAAATTAAAAGAAGCATACAATCAATTAACTTCAACCTTCAAAATGTCAAAACCTTTAAGAAAAGCATTATGGGATTTCGAAAACCTCGAAAGATTAAAGCATCACAAAGAAGATGTTTAAAAAGTTTTACTTTTTTTTTTTTTTTGCAACTTTATATTAGTTTTAATTCTACTTAATATTTTTAATTTGCCATAACTGTCACACTTATTTTGACCCACATCCATTCTTATATGTACTTTCGCTCCCATTTAAAGTATTCAATACGTAATCTAACCCATAATACAATAAGGTTAGCCCTATTGTCACGAATAAGCAATCGAACCCAAATAGGTGAATTACATAATCAGCCAACCAAGCAATATAATATCTCCAGTACCTTAAAAGATTGATTGTTATCATAAAATAAGCGTTTATTGTCTTGTATTACGGTTCATGAAATTTTGTTGAAGCTGTTGTTCTATTATACTATTACAATCTTTATTGTTCCTACGGACGATTGTGATTTTACAACCCAACTAGCTCTCAACTGCGACTGCAACTGCAACTGCAACTGCCGCTTCAAAGGGTTTCCCTTTGGCTGTGTAACCCTTTCCTCGTATGGTTCTCCACCATCTATTGATAAAGGGCCTTTATCATTGAAGATATTGGGCCTTTGTTATCGCTGTTGCAATTGGCCGAAGTTGAGCATGAAAAAATTAGGCTTCCCACATGTATTTTCAAAAAAAAAAGAAAAGAAAAAAAAAAAAAAAATTTGTATAAGTACTAAAGACATCCTTTTGGTTCGTGACCAAGACTCTTGATAGTATAGTGGGCTATTACAGTGCGTTAGTGTATCATGACAGCTACATCATCTACTAGTACGAGTGTTGGGGCCCGTCAGGAAGACTTGGGTGGGTCCCGGTTGAGAAGCAGACTTATTAATAGGGCTACTAGAAAAGGAGATAATGTGGAGGAAAAATCGACAGAAGAGTTGTTGGTTGAAAAATTGGATAAGTTTTTGTCGACGATTGAATCTAGGTTGGATAGTTTGGATCAGTATTTCAAGTTTTCCAACGAACAAGAGGAGGAAGAGGACGAAAATGAAGAAGAAAGTGATGAAGGTTATCTTTCGCCGGAAAAGACCCGATCCAGAAGCAGTAGTTTCACTTCACTAAAGTCATTTTCATTAAGTAATTTGGATATGATTCATGAACGTCTTGATTTCGTTAAACAGTCAGTTTTGAAGACATCATTCACTAACTTAGAGTATTTGTATAAGACGTTGGATGATCAATATAACTACTTATTTTCATCTAATACAAGTGCTCATAAGAGAATACCATCTATTGATCAAGATTTATCTCCGGTTAATAAGAAGGAGATATTGTCCCACAAGATTATCACTACAATACAGTATTTTGATGAAAAATTGAATCATATTGAAAATTTCATTCATGATAAAACTCCTCAAAGTAAAATTGATTATAATAAAGACTCTAAGTTCAAATACTTTAAGTTTTATAATTTCAATCGAGCAGTCAAGAATGCTGAACATCAATACTTACATTATTATGAATTACCTTTAAGTTGGAGAGAAAATCGTTATATCATTAATGGTTATAGGTTTTCTCTTAATCATTTAACAATGTTGAAATCAATCTTCCATTTCAATCATAATGAAACCATGAATATTTGGTCTCATTTGATTGGGTTTTTCGTTCTTGCATACTTGACATTTATTCATTTCCCCCAAACAACCGCTTATCAATTAAATACTTACAAAGATAATTTACCAATGTATGGATTTCTAGCTGCGGCAATGTCTTGCTTATTATGTTCGGTTGTTTGGCATACTTATTCTTGTTTTGCTAAATTATCAGTTAGAACTAGATGTGCTTGTGTTGATTATACTGGTATTACCATCTTAATCACCGCTTCAATTGTGGTTGCAGAATATTGCTCCTTATATAATTACCCAAGGTTATTGTTAACTTATATGACTTTTTCAATCATTTGTGGTGGTACTGGGTTTATTTTTAATTGGTCGCCTTATTTTGATAAACCCGAATGCAGATCTCTAAGAATTGGGTTCTTCATGGGATTGGCTTTTCTAGGAATAACTGCTTTCTTTTGTTCTTGTTGGTATGATGGATTTATTAAATCAACTTGGTATTTTGCTCCTTTAGTCTATCAATCCTTTGTCTGGTATTGGCTCGGAGTGGTTTTCTACGGTGGGTTGATTCCTGAAAGATGGAGATACGACGTTATAATATCAGAAGATGAAAATTGTAATCATTCTCATTCAACTTCCGAAATCTTATCGGGTAATATTGAACATAGTGGTCGTGAAGAAATTGAAAATATCGAAGACGAAATTACTGCTACTAATTTCGATGATATTTTAATTTCTGATTCCCCTGAACCTGAAGAGGCTCCTCTTGTTGATGATGATTCCAATAAATATAAAGAAATTTTAGACAAGCATTTTCCTCTAAAACCAACGCTTACCCCTTACCATAAGGACTTCTTGTCCTTGTGGTGGGTCGATTATATCTTTTCAAGTCATAATATCTGGCATATTTGTGTTGTTTTGGGTATAATAGGTCACTACCTTGCGATTTTGGATATGTACGAAGGTATTGAACGATAATTATGTTACCATTTTTGCTTCTCTTGTGTGGCTGAATCTTTTTTTTTTAGATAAGTGTCATTTTCAATATAATATTCATTCGTGAAGGTTTAATTGTAGTCTAATTTAATTTATAAGCTGTTCACGTTTAGCATTTTTTTACATTTCTTTGAAGTTTTCAACAAAATTATTTAAAGCAATTACAACAATTGAAACTTCTTTTGCCAACTTTGGACAACGAAATGGGCTATTACTGAAATCTTCATTTTCGCAACTACTTGAGGGAATCGATAGCTGCAAAAAGAACAACTTCCGTATATTTTTATTTTTACAGATATTCTCTATGATGGGGATCGTAACATTATTATTGTGCGAGCTTGAAAGTATTGAAATTGGTTGTGTATTGGTTTTCATTGTTATAGCTCTTCTGATCCTTGGGATCTCGTGTTAACAAAACCAACACAAGAATATATATTTAATATTTATCTACTAATATATGAGTCGGTAGAGAGACCAAATAATCGAGGAAATGCTGAAGATTGTGTTGGTAGTCCACCAAGCTTGGATTATTAAATGAAATATAATAAGATACCAATTTTTCCTTCAGTCATTCACAATAACCCCCCCCCTTTAATTGAAATTAACACTGGATGCTGCAGGTCTTTCAGTGTCAATGCTCTTACATTGTTGAATGGTTGACCTATTGCACCAGAGTTATAAAGCGTCCGACTTAGAGTAATGCGTAGATCCTGAATTTTTATAGTTTCCTTACTCTGTATTTAAGAAAGGGCAGTTGACATTGGATAATGGGCTGTAGATGCGAGTATGGTTCCTGGAAGAACCTGAGATACAAGAGTATCTTTTGGGAATTTCCAAAAATTTTGCTTATAAAAAAACAAAATTTTTTGTACGGTTTTCTATGAATTTTTTCCATAATAAACAAGAAGGACAAGTTTGAACGATCAGGACTCTGATTTGACCTTGAATATCTCAGAATTGAAGAGGTTTTTTTTGCAAACCTCAAATCAACACCCGCGAGTAATTAAAGAACATAGTTTACAGGCCCGAATTTTCTAACATGAAACCAGCCTGGTTAGCTCAATGGCTAGAGCGTGTGACTTTTAATCACAAGGTTGCGGGTTCGACCCCCGCATCGGGCTTAATTTTTTACTTTATCCAACAATTTTTTTTTTCTCTTCACAAGAAAAACACGTCTAAATTGGCGGTTTCTTGTCAGCATACAGATCTCTTCCCAAGGAAAACCAAAATGACGTATTATTAAAGAGCATACCTTCCGTGAGTTTATCCGACAAGGTATTTAGGGCAGGAAGGACAGCAAAAAGGTCACGGAAAGCCATCGAGTCGAGGCCCTACTATCAGCACCAGCGACTAAAAGTAAGAGATGGCGATTTGCAACAAGATGGCGATTACCTAAGCAGAAGGTTATTACTCAAATCGAACACCGAATGGATTATGAACCAGCTCGAGGAGAGAAAAAGTGGAGAGCAACCTGGAGAAGTGCACGGAAACGGTGAAAAAATAAAGGAAAAAGAGACTAAAAAAAAATAAAAAGAAAAAAGATTAAAAAAATAAAGAAGATTAAAAAAAAAAAAATAAGGAAGATTGAACAACAACATAACAAAAAATAAAAAAATGAAACAGGGGGTGCACATACAAGGCGCATAGACCAAACGAAAAAGACAAACCAAAAGAGACAAGACGGAAAAAAAGACAGAAAAAATAAGGTACCAAGAAAAAAGAATAGTATAATCTTGTGCTTTGGTTTGGAAAAGCCTAGGAACCCATCGAGGTAATATAAATAAAATGGAATCTGCTTCGAATTTGACTCATTTTTAACCTTGTCTTTTACAATTAGTAAACTCCTGTTATTCACAGGATCATATAGAGGTGTAAAATGCCATGGTTTCCATGAGTCTTTCGGTTTCTATTCGAATAAATAAATTCTCGGTAAGATTCCACTAGCAAATGATCAACGTAAGTTTTTTAGTAATCATTATATTTCCCATTTTAAATTGGAAACACGATCAGAAGCTTAATGTACCATTAGTAAAATCTAGCTGAAACGAACACTGATACTCGAATAATTAAATCGAATTTTCTTTAACAATTCGATGTTATTTTTTTTGTGTTAATTAGCCTATAGATTGTGATTTAGTTTTTTTTTTGTAATTGATAAAAAAGTCTCCATTTTACGATATCACATTTTTAATGAACCCTTAATTGCCCTTCTGACAAGTAGGAATTTGTTGATGCTCCTCGGTTCCCGACCACACCCGGGTTTTCCAGCCTCCCTCCACCCCCTCCATCAGATGGAAATGCCCCCGCCATGACAACTTGGGAAAAAATAATTGATTTTATGCGGTTGCGAGCCCCAGAATGCCCTCCAACAACACCGTACACAACAAAACCTTCCAGATTAAGCCGTGCTGGGGAAAAAAAAAAAAGTCGTGCACCATGAGGCCAACAGACAAGAATTTTTTGGCCACTACTAGCCCCACCATATACCAAGTCTAAGAAAAAAATCACCAAAAAATAGAATCGAACGGCAATAGCCAGACTTTTACAAGAGGTCATTAGAGCCATCGACCAGAAACGTATTATCCGTCATTTATTTCATCTATTTCTTGTATTTGCTCCACTTGTGATAACAAACTTATCTCATTCGTAAATCGTATTCAGTGAGGTACGAGCTCCGTTTGTCTGGGGAATCCCACTAAACTTTTTGTGGGGCCCACTCACTGTGGACGGGATCGGTTGATAATTGGGACCGGCCAGCCGCGCTCGCAACCGGAGCGAAAAGCCCGACTAGGACGCACACCCCCATTCTGTATGCACTCCACGTTTTTATTAAGCGCCGCTTCAGCCTTTTCTTCTGTTAATTAAAAAAAAAAGACAATACGTCATATCACTTTGTTAAAAAGCAAACACAAACACCATTCGCACTATTGGAACCTCCCAAAAAAGTATTTCGTTTTTAGCAGCTTTTTTAGCAGTGGTTTCAGCTTCACCGGCTTTCCAGCCAGCTTTGGCAGTGGGTCTGGCCTAGGAAATGTAAGGATAGGACAACCGTCCGAGGAAACACAGCGGAGGGGCCCTCTGCCCCCCCCCCCACAAAACGGAAATGTTACCTGAATGCTACGGTGATGTATGCATCCCATCAATGCAGTATAATGCCATGCCTCATCCGTTAAATTAAGTAAAATAATATTAACTAAAAAGAACCAAACAAAACAAAAAAAAAAAAAGACAAAAAAAGCAAAAAAAGAAAGAAGGGAAGAAAAAATTCTTCTCAATTGTTCAGCTTGTTGAGCTTGTCTTGTAAGAAAATGATTTTATTATAAATACTAGACTTAATCCTTGTTTAAACTCGTACTTGTTAAACAGAAATCTTTTGTTATTTATTTATTTGTTTATCCCGGTTACTTTTTTTACACTTGATAGATTTTTGCTATAGACAAGTCTTTGGGAAAAGGAAAGATATAATAAAAATGAATATATTTACTGCGAAAACTCATACTTATGGTTTAAGAGGTAGAAAATTGAGAGCCACCATCACTGCAGTTGCAGTCACTGGGTTCTCTCTTTTCGGTTATGATCAAGGTTTAATGTCGGGGATCATTTCTGCTGAAGAATTCACTAGTACTTTCAAAGCAACTAGTGCCGATCACGTTGGTAAGCATAATGCTACTGTTAACCAGGGGGCAGTCACTTCTTGTTATGAATTGGGTTGTTTCTTTGGGGCTTTATTTGCTTTATTCAGAGGGGATAAAATTGGTAGAAGACCTCTTATTCTTGCTGGTTCCCTTATCATTATCCTTGGTACTGTTATTTCCACTGCTGCTTTTGGTCCTCATTGGGGTACTGGTCAATTCGTTATTGGTAGAGTTATCACCGGGATTGGTAATGGGTTAAATACCGCTACTATCCCAGTCTGGCAATCCGAAATGTCTCGTGCTGAAAATAGAGGTCGTTTGGTTTGTTTAGAAGGTTCAGTGGTTGCTGTTGGTACTTTTATTGCTTACTGGATTGATTTTGGATTATCATATGTTCAAAATGATTATGCCTCAGTCTCTTGGAGATTCCCAGTTGCTTTCCAAATTTTCTTTGCCGGTATCTTATTAGGTGGTATTTTATACTTACCAGAATCTCCTCGTTGGTTAATTGCTCATGGTTATAAAGCTGAAGCTCACGAAGTTTTGGGTTGTTTGAATGATTTAGATCCTCATGATGATGGTGTTATCGCTGAAGTTACCGTTGTTCAAGATGCTGTCAATCGTTTTCTCTAGATCTCAATTAGGATTTAAAGATTTATTATCTGGTGGTAAAACTCAACATTTCCAAAGAGCAATTGTTGGTGCTTCTGGTCAATTTTTCCAACAATTTACCGGTTGTAATGCTGCTATTTATTACTCAACCTGTTTTATTCGAAGATGCTATGGATATGGAACATAGAGAAGCTTTAATTTTGGGTGGTGTTTTCGCTACAATTTATGCTTTATTCACCATTCCTTCTTCTTCTTAATTGATTCTTTTGGTAGAAGAAAGTTATTCTTAGTTGGTGCTCTTGGTCAAGCTATTTCTTTCACTATTTCTTTTGCTTGCTTAGTTCATAAAACTGATGATACCGCTAAAGGTGCTGCAGTTGGTATTTACCTCTTCATTGTCTTTTTCGCTTTCACAATTTTACCATTACCATGGATTTACCCACCAGAAATTAACCCATTAAGAACTAGAACTGCCGGTGCTGCTATTTCTACTTGTACTAATTGGATTTGTAACTTCGCAGTTGTTATGTTTACTCCATTATTCATGGGTGAAGCTGATTGGGGTTGTTACCTTTTCTTTGCTGTTATGAATTATTTATTCATTCCAATTATTTTCTTCTTCTACCCAGAAACTGCCGGTCGTTCATTAGAAGAAATTGATATTATCTACGCTAAAGCTTTCACTGATAAACGTCAAGCTTGGAGAGTTGCTGCTACTTTACCAAAATTATCGTTACAAGAAATTGAAGACCAAGGTACTCAATTAGGTCTTTACGATCATGACTTTGAAAAAGACAATGTTGATACTAATGAAAAAGCTTCTTCCTCATCTTCCGTTAAAGGCGAAGCTGACGGTTCCGATTCTCCATCTCAAGAAGGTCCTTTAGTTCAACAACCACAACAAACCCAAGGTGTTTAAAACCATCTCCTCTTTTTCTTGCGTTTTCGATATGAAACACTGAGTGTTTCTTTTGGAAAAGCAAAATTAAGCCATTATCATTAAACTTTCAATTCAACCTTAATGCTTCTTTAATTTTTTTTTTTAACCAAAAAAATTCTCTTATAATATTGATGATGTCCAATTATTATTATAGGCAGTCTTTCTTGCTCTTGATTTTTTTTTTTTTGACTACTTTCTGATTTCGTCATTTATGTTCCTTGACATTTTCAGAGACTTATGTACTAAATCCTATATACCTTCAAACTAATATAAATTATTTTTTATTTAACTACGATTTTCTTTTTTAGCAATCTTTTGATTGTATTGAAATCAAGAAAAATTAAGTGAAATTTTCAATGAGCAAGTACTCCAACACCAAGCTGTACTGTAATAGTTCTCCATTTCTGTTGAACAGATAAGTTATAAATCGGTACTTGGTTATACCGGTAATAAGCGACTGTTTTACCGATATCAATGTTTTAAAAGTAAAAATTGACTATACGAGTTTATTATACAAATTTGAATTGGCTGCGAATCACATTATGTAATGAAGAATTAAAGACCAATAGGTGGGGGGATTTTTTTGATATGCTCTTCATAGGATATTTACCCAAGCATCATGGTTTCATTGCATTAAACCGTTGGATAACCCCAGGAAGCGGAACCCAGCAAACTGATATACTACCCCAATTAAACAAACTTTGCGAAATGTACAACAGGTCCAACGAAGACGAATATCAAAACAACAAGAACCTTAGTAATATTTCAAGATATCATCACGCTTAGTCATCTATCAAGATATCATCATGCTTTCTCCTTTTAACCCGAGTAACTATGGTTAATTATTGGTGAAGGAAACCCCTAAAACACCCATACACCCAACACATATTCTACTAAAACGGCTGTTTGGATTAGGATTGTGCTCAAGATTACACGACCCTTTCATTAGATCTTGATTTAAAACTACTGATAAATAGTCGATTCAGACTAGTTGATAAAGTCCAAGAGAAGTATAATTGAAATGGCAGATACTTTGGAATACAAGGCCCGAAGATCAAGGGCTGGTACGCTCAATAATGATGATAAGACTCTGAGTTATAATGATACTAGAGAATTGAAACAATGGTTGGCTAAATCAAATTGTCAACATTATTATTCGAAATTTGTAGAGAATAATATAACATTTGACTTGGTAACTGAATTGGATTCATCATCGTTAAAGGAAATCGGGATAGATAAACTAGGTGATCGATTGAAATTAGAACTATCGATATCAAATTTGAAAAATGAAAAATTACAATCAACTTTAAATATTGAAGATTTATATAAAACTTTGAATCTAAATATCTCAAATACTTCTCCAATATCTGCTAATGAATTATCAGGCAAACTTGACTTATCCAGTGCAAATGATTCAACAACCTTATTACCAGGTGCTCAATCGTACCTTAATACATCATCAACTAATTTAAATAAAGATTCCAATAAGAATGTTACTTTCATTTTACAGGATGGATCCTGCAAAAGAGTTAACGTAACTGGTTGTTTTAATTCCCAATCAATTAAAAGAAAAGTTTTGAAAAAATTAGGTATTAAACAACAAGAAGCCAAATATCATACATATATTCATTCAAAGGATCATCAAAATAATAATCAATTGAAATTAAATGCATTATATGATGTTGAATTGGTTACGATTTGTTATAGTCCTGATCGATTAGAAAAACACCGGATCATTTTATGTCCTGAAAATGAAACTCCATCAGAAATTGCAATCGAAACGTCTAAAAAAATTCTAGTTAAATATGATAGGTTTGAAAATATTCGTATCAAAAATCAAGAAAATTTAAGTCAATATCATATTCCTGATACTAAACCTAAACAAGCTTCTGGTCCATCTATGAGGAATTTCTTTGGCCAAAGACCTCCAAGTGAATTGATCAGTTCAAATTTAGCTGAATATTTTCCAGAAGCCCGTCAAAAAGAATTGGAAGCTACTGTTCGTAATTCTGTTAGATATTCTGTTAGATTATCTCGTCGCTTTAATCTACCCTCTGGAATTGCTAGTGGTGGTAGCAGCACTGGATCAATGATTAATTCAAATCCAAGACAATCTATAATGAGTAATAATACAATCACAACGACTAATAATAGAGCTTCATCAATACTGTCGAATGATTTTTTGAATCAAAGAAGATATCAAAATAGAACCATTGGTGATGTCATGATGAATAATATTACCGCTATTGATGAAGCAGTTAATTCTCAAGATAATGCTTCAACTTTTAGCAAACCTCCTTCTATTATATCGGGAATGACCGGAGGGGGAAATAATGATGACCGATCGATACACTCAAATAACTCTCTGAGTAAAGCTAATAATCGTCAAAGATTTTCAATTGCTACTAGTTTTGCTGATCAATCAAGTTCAAATAATCGATATTCCAAAATCGAACTATTTAGTATCGACTCTGATGAAGAAGAAGCCCAAGGAGACGAAGAAGAGGGTCCTGACTTTATTAGTGAATACGGAACATATACAAGTGGGGAATTAAATTATCAAGAAGGTCAAGAGCTGAGTGAATCATTAGATAAAATCAGCAAATTACCGACTAAAAAATGGCTACAAGGGGCAAGAATAGGAGCTGGTAGTTTTGGTATAGTCTATTTAGGTATGGATCCATTTACCGGGGAATTAATGGCAGTTAAGCAAGTCAAGATTCCTAACGAAGCTAGTATGAACAATGAACTGCAAAAAGCAATGATTGAAGCTTTAGAAAGAGAAATGACTTTATTAAAAGAACTTAACCATGAGAATATCGTGAGGTATCTTGGATCGTCAACTGATGATCAATTTTTGAACATCTTTTTGGAGTATGTACCCGGAGGATCGGTGCAATCAATGCTTAATCTGTACGGGCCATTCGAAGAGCCTTTAATCCGTAATTTCATTAGACAAGTGTTGATTGGCTTGAATTATTTACACAGTGAAGGGATAATACATCGTGATATTAAAGGGGCAAACATTTTGATTGATATCAAGGGAACGGTTAAAATTAGTGATTTTGGAATCTCCAAGAAAGTAGGCAGCTCAAATGTCGATGATACCGAAGAAGAAAACAATCAGCAAAAGAGAGGGGGAAGAAGAGCTTCATTACAAGGATCAGTTTATTGGATGGCACCAGAAGTCGTTAAGCAAACTGCTTACACGAAAAAGGCTGATATTTGGTCTGTTGGATGTCTTATTGTTGAAATGTTTACTGGTAACCATCCGTTCCCAAACTTTAGTCAAATGCAAGCTATTTTCAAAATTGGAACTCATATATTACCCCAAATACCTGAATGGTGTACTTTAGAAGCAAAAGATTTCTTACAAAAAACCTTCGAAGTCGAATACGAAAATAGACCAGACGCAATCGACATGTTGAATGAACCATTCTTGAACCCCTTGATCATGTCAAAACAGTAATAGCGTAGTTCAGAGCTTAGATAAATATATTATAAATTGCAAAATTGCAAAATTGCAAAATGTAAATTGCAGTATTAGTTTATTGTTAGTTTTTGCGGGGGACTCGAGTTTCCTTTGTTTAAGGAGTTTTTTTTTTTTGAATGACAGTGGTACGGGTGTCTGGTCATCGTCTGATGGTTATAATAAAAGCACGTTTAATTAAATTCCTTTGAAAAAGGAATCTAATAATTCTTCACCATTCATATCGTACATCTCACTTCACTGAACAATTAGTTGAGTATATTATCGGATGACTTGACACTTTTGAAATTGAAAGACAAGTATAGCAAGAAACCATTATTATTTTAGTTTTTGAAAGAGTTTATCAAAGAGTAGTAATTTTCACCGAGACTCGGCGCCATCACTAATTTAGCCAGTTCCAATGGATATTCCATTGAAATCAAAGCCAAAGGTATCCACAGTCAACCTTTTGGATGACTCCAAGTTCAAATTATCTTCATTTAGCGAATACAATGAAGACAAAGTACATAAATCAACGATATTGAATTCAGGAATCACATCTCCACTCAAAGAAAACTCGGAGGAAGAACAACAACAGGAAGAAGAAATAAAACGAGAAGGAGGAAGACAAAAGCATAAACAAGAAGAAAGTCTTAGAAATGATAAGATTCGGGAAAAACTGCCTACTAAAAACTATAAGCTAACAAGAACTTATTCAGAAACCGAAGTCAACAATTTCGATGATGAAACAGGTCATCGAATGTTTGATGACGGGAAAATTAGACCGAAGTTATCGAGACAGGACTCAGGTAGCTTTTTAACCCAACCTCTGGGTGGTGGTCCCCCAAAGATATATTCGAGATCTCATAATGATTATATTGACGATGGCTGTTCGTTGGTTGGATTAGAAGATGAATATATCCCAGGATTGGACTTTAGTGATGTAATCTACCAATGGAACAGTAACGCTTCTGATCAAAATCTATCTTTCCATCTTAATAAAGATGGCGGTGATAATCCAAGTACAACAACGAGCTCTTCGAACACCCCGTCAACGAGAGAATCTTCCTATCTAGACTTGAATAAATTACATTCCAAAGTTGCTCCTCAACCAATCAACATGAGGAGCCCGTTACAAAATAGTAAAATGTCAGTATCAAAATTAAGTGACATGCTAAAATTAAGAAATCCAACGAATAATGAGGTTAATAACGAATCTACAACGACAATTACAAATGACGGAAATAGCAAGCATAAGAAACAGAAAAAAGTAGGTAGTGAAGATGTCAACTATGAAGCCATATTAAACAGTTTACCATCTAACTTTAACGAATTGCCTTATAGTCAAAGGAAAAAAATTGTTTTATCTTATTCCGATTCAATTGATTATTCTCAATTTTCATTATTTGCTAAAAATTATTTTGGTTCTGGTAATTCAAACAATTCAAACAATTCAATTAGAAATTCACGTAATGGTTCATCAATAGGTAGTAATCCAAGAAGATCAAGAGTCGGAAGTGCTAATACGGTTGCAGGTAGATTATTAGCAATGTCATCTCTGGTTGACTTTAAAAAGCTTCATGAATCAAAACAACCTAAAATGAATGTTGACGAAAAGGGGGCAATAGTAATGGGATATGAATTAGGGAAAGTCATTGGCTTTGGAGCATGGGGGATAATTCGAGAATGTTATGGAGAAAATGAATCAGTGAAAGCCATCAAAATTGTCAGATCAAGGAGAGAACAGTGTTCATCACCATCAATCAGGTCACCATCAAGATCGCCTACAAGATCCGGTAGTGAGATATTCCACCATCATCATAAGTCCAAACATAATCCTGATGTTTTGAATGTTTTCAGAAAAGAAATCGCGATTTGGAAAAGATTACAACATGATAACATATTACCGTTATATCAATATTTAGAAACTGAAGATACCATATTTTGTATAACCGATCGAATTTTTGGCGGGACATTATTTGAAGTTGTATCAAATTGGGGGGTTTATAATATGGGAGTCATTAACCCCCAAGGACCACTTAAATTTCTGATTGATGAGCAGAAAAAGAGAATAAGACAAATAATCAACTTTATTGGACAAATAATTGATGCCTTGATATATTTGCACGAAGAATTGGGTACTGTTCACGGAGATATTAAATTAGAAAATGTCTTAGTCGATAATCAGGATCCTAAGAATATTAAAATGATATTATGTGATTTTGGGATGTCAAGAGTATATACCACAAGATTAAGTCGACAATCATCAAGGAAAAGTATTTATAATGATAATGACGAAGATACATTAATGATGAGAAGTAAATCATCAACCAGTGAATTACGTAAACCATATAGAGGAGAAGATACTATCAATAGTAAATTCTTATTTACTGATGATTCTAAAATCGGAATTAACCATTTCCAGAGAAGCCATGGCCCATCAATGCAATCAGTTAATTTATCGCTCAATAAACTCAAATCTCCATTAGAAAATTTCCATGAAATTAAATCAAAAGATCATATTCTACCATCAGAGGGGATTGAATCCAATTTGCCACACCTGCATATTGGATCCTTACCTTATGCATCACCCGAGTTATTATCACCGAATCCTCCCCCATTAGGACCATCAGCCGATATTTGGGCATTAGGAGTGTTACTTTATACGATGGTTGTTGGTAGGTTACCATTTCAACATCCATACGAACCTAGATTGAGAGCCATGATCAGTAGTGGGAAATTTGATAAGGAAGAATTGAAAAAAGCATGTTTAATCGAGTGGATACTCAAAGATGATGAAATGGTTGAAGAAAAGGAAACCCTGTCTGATAACAATCAAAGTTTCCTGTCAATGAATACCAATTTAGAAAGAGACGAACAAATTAAAAAACTATTCAATAGTTGGAATTTATATAATTCTCAAGAATACCAATGGTTTTACGATATTATAATTGGATGTTTAGAAATCAATATCACCAAAAGATGGGATTTAGATATGATTCACCGGAGTCTAATCAAGAATTCCATCTGATGGTTTACGCGTCACGAATTTTCCCCAATTTTAATGATCAAAAGTATGATTAACGTTGTATAAACAAAAAGTATATTATATGAATCAGCCACTGCTGTAAGCTTACGTAGAAGTCACTAGCAAACACCTTCTTTTTTTAACTCCAATCGGAAAAGCTAAAAAAATAAAGGAGGGGAAGGGGGAGAAATTTGACAGAATCGAGGGGTAAAAGAGAGGGGCACAGAACTGCAGCGAACAAATAGCGGGAAAGGTACCATCCACCAATCCACCAACTACAACTTAGGCTATGAGAATAACAAAGACAAGACTGGGAATAACAAATGCCTGTCGATACCAGAAAGACGAAGCAATACAAGATATCAAAAGAATCAGTACCCTCAAGCGTTGTGATCAATGTTCCAGTAAACAATTCGAAGCTTCGGTTAATTCTATACTATTATACGCATGGTAATACGCATAGTTATACCAAACACTCGATATACCAAAAGCATTCACCGCAAATGTGGGGTGCCCGGTGGTACTAGCAGCTTCGAATAAACAGCCGGTGTACGGGCGTTTCACTTCCGACCTTTTCGTGTCGCGGCCTAAAAAAGACTCTGGTCGATGCCCGGATTAATTATATGCACGATGCGACCGGTATTCTGTCAATCGGGGGCCAAGAGCTGAGCATCGATTGTCACGGATAAATCAGCATGTCAATCCCAGATTAAGGATCCAGACGAAGCCATCGTGGTGGTGGTAAAGGGTGGTCAGAGATGGTAGTATTGGTAATAATACTGGTGGAAGGTAAGGATTATGGCTTTATTTGTTTGATGTTCTTTGTGAAACCCTGGTCGGAAATGAAAATAGCAAAGCAAAGAGAGTCAAACAGATAAACAAAAAAACAAAAAAAAAAAGGAAGAACAAAAAACAAAAAAGGGTTAGCTACACGAGCATGAATTCCAAACAATGTTCTAGTCAATTAGGTTGAAACAATATTGCACTGTTAACAGGCTTAACTTTGTCATCTATTTTATAACAGAGTTATGTTGGAAGAGAAAGATTTACTATCCTATATGATAATCCTTTTCTTTTTCTTTACCTACCATGCTTTATTTCCTGGCCGGATTGTGCATCTTACGATGTTGGGTCAAGCACGGAATGTCATTAATATTATTAATGTAGAGCAAGGAAGAAACCGTTCACACGACCTCTTCGTAGAGATTCATTTTTTTTTTTTTTTTTTTTTTTTTTTAAAGCACCAAGAATTTTTTTAGCCACCACATACTTTGACAGATGGAAAAACCATCCTACAATGTAAATCTAATAAGCTCATGAGTAAATGACCTTACTACTAGCAGAACTGACCAAGCGGGCTCCAAAGCAATGTTACAACACCCGAGCCTGTACATACCTGTACATTAAAGAGTCAAAACTCATCATCGCTGAACAGAAAGCATTTCCGGTGACCCTCGTTTCTTTTTGCCCGTTCTGCCGCATATATTTTTGAGTGGTTTTTTGCTATTCGGGTCAAAGCTGCAAATAGAAGTTACTGGTAAGACATCCAGCAAGCTCGGAGCTACCAGTAGGGCAGGCCAGAGTGGAGTCTACCATCAACGCTTCTTGCAAGTGGCTAATGTTTACGTTGGATGCTGCCACTTGTTAATAAACGTCAGCTCATATTAAGCTGTTCTGGGTCCTGGTTCGTATTCTAGAGTACGGCATTTACATATTTTATGGTACAAACTATTGGGGCCTGGCTAGTCTACCTAAAGTTAAACTTAGTCGTGGATGGAGCGATGGGACAGTCGATATTTTGTTTGACATCTAGAGAATGTCCCATTACATCATAACAGGAAGCCAGAGACTTTCTTTTTTATTTTATTACGGGTTCTTTTTACTTTTTTTTTGACCTGGGCTTTTCATTTCGCTATATTCCGTTATATTCTCTTCCGAATATCTTTCTTTTTTCATTTCCTTTCATTTTTTTTTTTCTTTTTGGTGCTAAAAATGAATTGTTTTATATGTACGCCAGTACGTGAAATAGCTACGCTGCTTACAATATACAATGAATATTAGCATATATCTTATTAATACCTTTTGTAACTGCTGGTATGCATAACTGCTTCTTTTATTTTTCTTTTTATTTTTGTATGATGTTGTAGTACTTTTTTTTTTTTTTTTCTTTTTTTTTTTTTTTGTTTTGGTAAGATACGTTTTGGTATTACTGTTTATACCTCCACCACTTTCAATCCCTGGTATACTGCCTCTCGATATAAATATAGCCAATTCCCACCTTCCTTGACAATTTGGGGAAGTTTTGTCCTTTTTTTTTTCCTTGAATATCTTTCTAGTCTTACGTATTAGTTCCCAAAGAAAAATATGGCTTGGTTAACTAGAACTTCAAACTATGGTTTGAAAGGTAGAAAATTGAAAGCTTTCGTTACCTTCACCGCCGTTATGGGTTTTTCCCTTTTCGGTTATGATCAAGGTTTAATGTCTGGTCTTATTGAAGGTGAAGAATTTATCAAAGAATTCTCAGCTGCTAATAAAGAAATTGTTGGTGATTATAATGGTACCATTAATCAAGGGGCAATCACTTCTTGTTACGAAATTGGTTGTTTCTTTGGTGCTTTATTTGCCTTGTTCAGAGGTGATAAATTCGGTAGAAAACCTTTGGTTGTTGCTGGTTCCCTTATCATTGTCCTCGGTACCGTTATCTCGACTGCTGCTTTCGGTCCTCATTGGGGTACTGGTCAATTCGTTGTTGGTAGAGTCATTACTGGGGTTGGTAATGGTTTAAACACCGCTACTATTCCAGTTTGGCAATCAGAAATGTCCAGAGCTGAAAATAGAGGTCGTTTGGTCTGTTTGGAAGGTTCTGTCATTGCCGTCGGTACCTTTGTTGCTTACTGGATTGATTTTGGTTTATCTTATGTTAACTCTTCTGTTCAATGGAGATTCCCAGTTGCTTTCCAAATCTTTTTTGCTTTAATTGTCTTCTTTGGTATGGCTGGTTTACCAGAATCTCCAAGATGGTTGGTTGCTCATAACAGAAAACCTGAAGCTTTGGAAGTTTTGGGTTGTTTAAATGACTTACCAACTGACTCTGATGAAGTTTACGCTGAAGCTACCGTTATCCAAGATGCTGTTAACCGTTTCTCCAGAGCTCAATTAGGTTTCAAAGATTTATTATCTGGTGGTAAAAATCAACATTTCCAAAGAATGATTGTTGGTTCAACTGGTCAATTCTTCCAACAATTTACCGGTTGTAACGCTGCCATTTACTATTCTACTGTGTTATTCAAAAACACTATTCATTTGGAAGGTAAATTACCATTAATTATGGGTGGTGTTTTTTCAACCATTTATGCTTTAGCCACTATTCCTGCTTTCTTTTTGGTTGATTCTGTTGGTAGAAGAAACTTATTCTTGGCTGGTGCTATTGGTCAAGGTTGTTCCTTCATTATTTCATTTGCTTGTTTAATTAACCCAACCACTCAAAATGCTAAAGGTGCTGCCGTTGGTATTTTCCTTTTCATTGTCTTCTTTGCTTTCACCATCTTGCCATTACCATGGATTTACCCACCAGAAATTAACCCATTAAGAACCAGAACCGTTGCTTCTGCTGTTTCCACTTGTACTAACTGGATTTGTAATTTCGCCGTTGTTATGTTCACTCCATTATTCATGGATCAAGCTGATTGGGGTTGTTACCTTTTCTTTGCCTTGATGAATTTCTGTTTCGTTCCAATCATTTTCTTCTTCTACCCAGAAACTGCTGGTCGTTCATTAGAAGAAATCGATATCATTTACGCTAAAGCTTACACTGATAAACGTCAAGCTTGGAGAGTTGCTGCTACCTTACCTAAATTATCCTTACAAGAAATTGAAGACCAAGGTACTCAATTAGGTCTTTACGATAATGATTTCGAAAAGGAAAACTTTGAAACTAAAGATAACGTTTCTTCCACCAGCTCCTCCGGTAAAGAGGGTTCAGGTGCTGAAGGTACTGAAACCCCAGCTGAAACTGGTGGTCCATTAGAAAAATCTCAAAGAGAAGAAACTGTCTAGATTTAGATTTTAATATACCAAAAACTCATATATATACTTAATACAAACTCCATCAAGAGTGAATTACGATTCCTTTCACTTTGCAGCTTATTTAATAGAAAAAAAAAAAAAAAAAACTCATAACTTGGCTTAATGACTTTTTCCAATACTATATAATTTCTCATTCTTTTTATATATTGTTATTATACCTTTTATCTATTTTCTCTTAATATATTCAAATTTTTTTTAATTAGCTCGATAAGTAGTTAAACCTTAACATTCATTTGGGTGGTGATACCCTCGGATATGAAACCAGGCCTGTTTCGGTCTGAAATTGCTGACGATTTCTAAATTTCATATCCGTCGTTACTACTTAACCATATTAAACTATCCTAACGCCAGTACACACTTGCAAGTTAAGGTTTTAGTACCATGGGGAATTCTCGGGGAGTCTGGAGTAGGGATCCACAAAGAAGCGTTCCCATCCGGGCCCATTCCGTTTTTTTTGCATTCAGTTCAACGGATTGCTAAAACGTAGATAGGCTGTAGTTCAATTGAACCGAAAATTTAAACAGACTGACAAAGTTTACTAATTAGGTTCTCTTTCGTGTTATGGAATTTGTAGCACCAATTCTTTAGCGTAATTTAGTATTCTACTAATAGCAACTCAAATAAGGTAAGCTACTTATACAAACAAAGGATCTAATACGATGATTGTGATTATGTGATAGATATGTAGAGTTGGTGAATAACAATGCTCAAGTTAGTACTGCAAAAGACAAAAACCTGATCTATTGATTATTGGATAGTTTAAGAACAACAACGTTAAGGCTTTGCTCTTGTCTATCAAACCTTTAGCTATTACTCGAATTCGTTTGGCGTACTTGAAGTCTGACCCTAACAACTATACTAATTGCGTTTTTGGCACCTTTTTATCATCAATAGCCGTAGTGTTGTTGGGTTCTTGCAATAGACTAAGCCGGTATGAAACACCGTGCTTAGATATACATAAGCTGCATTCATAATAAGCTACAATAGGCGCAAATTGACTGCTTCGGACGGTGAATCATCCATCAGCACCAAACTCATCGGAATACTCCAACAGCATCTATACATGCATAGACCGAATCTTCCGCAAAAGCAAACGCAAATTTGGCCCAAACGAAAGCCGCTGTTTCCTCTTTCCACGAATGGTAACACCAAGATAGATAGCTTTGCCAAACCATGCTGAAAGTACTCCATTGATTACTTAAAAAAGGACCTGAAGCTGCAAACTCTTCCCATCCAAGTCTTCATCAGGTGTACGGATCGCATAGCTATGATGTACGGGTGTGTTCTTTCGAATCAAAATAGACAATTTGTGGATAAACAGATATTTATAGCACAGCATCAGTTTTGAACAGAAGCTATTCAAGTCTTTTCCGTCAGAGTAGAATGCAATTGCCAGAAGGATATAGCTTCAGAAAAGTCGCTGCCGGCGATTATTCAAATAATTACTTGGACACACTCAAGGTATTAACCACGGTTGGGGAGATTTCACAAGGTCAATTTGAAGATCTTTTCAAAGAATGGGATTCATTACCGGAAGTGTATCAACCTCATGTCATAACAAATGAATCTGGTGTTGTTGTTACCACCGGGATGCTTCTTATTGAAAGAAAATTGATCCATGGCTGTGGTAAAGTTGGCCACATTGAAGATATTGCAGTTGCCAAATCAGAACAAGGTAAAAAATTGGGTCTTGCCATGATTAACGGGTTATCGGATTTGGCTGAAAAGAAGGGCTGTTATAAAATTATTTTGGATTGCTCTCCTCATAATGTTGGATTCTATGAAAAATGTGGTTATTCCAATGCTGGTGTTGAAATGTCAAAAAGATTTGATCATTAATACATTTCTTATACCGTAAAGTAAAGACATCAAATTGATAATATTATACATTAGTAATAGAGCTTGTTTATATAGTATGAATAAAAAAATACATAGACGTTTCAAATCTTATCAAGTGCCTAAAGTTTGTTAGTACCAGTTTCTTTCAATCACAACTAGTTAGAACATACTTCTAATGAAACAATAGAGTTTCCTCTTATAACCTAGGTTAATGTTAGTATAATGTTATGTCATCCCATTTCATCTCTAAATACATACAATAGTCCCTATATTAATAACTTCACCGTTCTTTTGTTCCTCCACTGCTTCTCCCATCGTTATATTCAAAAACACCTATAGAAATATGTTAGTACTCAAGATCCTAGCGATTATTTTTTCAATTACATACATCATATCCTCGTAAGTTTCCAATGACTTTTCTGGAACCATTTAACTGGACGGAAATTCTTTTATCCAAATACTAAAGCACATTTGTTAGTAATTCTTCTTTCAAAGAAGTTCAACAACTGAGTAGACATACGGCTTTCAATTCCGGAGCGTTCACCATGCTAATGACTCAAGGATATCTTATACACGCTGGCAAGGGAAGAGTATATATTCATTTGTTACTTTCAGTGTGCGTTTGTTTGAAAAAAAGAAGCCATCTGCCCCATATGCACTCCAATGAGGTTATACTGATAAATAATTGAAATGAAAACAACGATTTCTGGAGTTCATCAGTATCTATATATAAGCCCCAATTATGAGTAATATAGACTTTGATCTACTAGCGGATATTGATACTTCCCCAACACAGCCAGACAAACAAAGTCCGGAACAGAATCAAACGAACGACTCGAATCAAAATAACTTAAACTCATCCATACCAACAAATCTTTTGAATGTGATAAATCAGGCAGAATCACAAATAGCGACTGAGCCGGAATCCAAGCATTCAAAAGACATAGAGACGAGTGAAGTAGAGAGCCGGCTTGACTCAGAGCCTCCCGAAGATCCAGAAAATGACAATGACTCCAATGTCTACGCTTCGACAAGATCAAATACGGCAACTCCTGACGTCCAGGTACTCTTGAATAAACAAAGCGAGAAGCTAGAGCTCAAGGGGAAGTTGGACGAACTCATTAAGCAAAGACTGAACATCAAGTCTTCAATTAACGAGGTTGCAGGAAAATTGAAAAGCTTAAAAGATTCTCAACATAAAAGTGATGTTAACAATCGGTTGAATGAATATCTTGAGAACAGTAATCAAAATTATATTGAATCACAGAGCAGAAAACAAATTGAGCCATCTCGTGAAGCCACACCGGGACTAAATCTCGAGAATGGCTCCACAGTTAATATCATAAATGAATTGAATGTTCTCCCCTCAAATAACTGGGATGACCGAATCGATAATATTCGAAAGTTTTATCCATACGTGGACTTGGAGAAAATCAAACCCTTTACCACTTATAATCAAGATGGAATTTTTTTGAGAGGAATTTCTTTTACGGTTGTATGTCCATTATTTTTCAAATTGAATGTCGAAGTTCGAATTAATTCTTTAAAAGATTCAATCGAATCGATCAGTGTGAATCAAACTCAGTTGGTTACTTTAAGATTGATATCCCCATCCGTCTCACAAGCCATAGGCCAATTTGTCCAACAAGGAGAAATTGATTTGTTTATGTATGCTTTGAATTCGCTTTCTATAGTAGCCCACGAGAGAACCAGTCTATTATTTAAGATTATTAAAAAGTATAGGTCATATATAGAAGATGAGAAATTCAAAAACTTGATAGAAGATGAGAGTTTATCCAACAACAGAATTTTTGCAATTATGAAGTCAGTTAATCAAATAAATTTGGTTATAGATAAAAATAATGAACTTTATCATATAAAGCTATACTGGGACATAAAGTTAAATGATCTAGTTACTGGAAACTGCAAATCTTCATTAAAACTACTAATGATTAGACAGTCCGATACCACGAAATTGAAAAATGTAAATAATTTATTTCAAAACTTAATTAAAGAATATGGGATTTTTAGTGGGCTTGATACTTTATTAAAATCTATATTTGGGATAAATGCTGAAATTTAATTTTTCTATACATATATATATATATATATTTATATAAAGAATTCATTTTAATCGAAATTGATAGTTTCATTAAGTAAATCTAATTTAACATCACCAGAATTATCATCATCTATGTCATTAATGTCCAATAACCACTCACTACAAAATGAGAGTAATGTAGCCAAAAAACGATTTTTTTCGTTTGCATGATTGAAATCATGTATAGATAAGTAACCAGAATCGAATAAATCGATATTATTATAATCAACTGTACCAACACTGCCATGAATTGAATTTATAACGTTAATAGTAGGTATGTTTCCAGTGATATTATTTGAATTTGACGAGTCATTGTTGCTTGCTTTATCATTGATTGAATCTTCATTTTCAAATAATTCTTCCAATTGTTTAGAGCGGAACGAAGTAAAAGCTTTTCCTAATTGTTGATAGGTATAAGTTTCAATACCAGAGGTGATATCTTGACGAATGTCTTCCCATTCCATACCTAATAAACCATTATGAGTAGATTTTTTATATTGGAAGAATTTAACTAACCATTCATTTAAAAGCTTGAGTCTTTTATTGAAAAGAACAGTGGCAGCCCTATTTGAGTTTCTAACCTGGCGAATTATTGTTTTAGATTTATTTATCACTGAATTTCGATTACTCATTGACAACTTACTATCTTTCGTTAATGGGATAATTGGAATCGATGATACATAAGTTTTAAATATTTTTTCTAAATCGTCAATGGGTCCATTAGGGTATAATTTTGATTTTAATTTGTTATTTTCTTCTTCTTCTTCCATTTCTTGAGTATCTTGGTTTGGTGATTGTTTTACATCACCATTTGGATCTTTAGCTTTATTTGGATTCTTGGAAGTTGTACCTTTAGAAGCTTTATTAGATACAGTATTAGAATCATGATTTTGGCTTGATGTTGGTTCCGATTTTGAAGTTGTTTTTTTAACTTTCCGTTTTTGTTTTGGTTTATCAGAAGCACCTCTCTTTCTTGATGGTTTTTCATTACCATCTTCTTTAGATGGAGAATTTAATGTTACGATCATTGAATCGCTATTGAGAGAATCGGGATCAACTGCAGGGCTATCTTGAAGTTTGCGATGTTTAGCTAATTGTTGTTGCATATGTTCACGGTCCTTTTTAGATTTGTTACCCCTTTTTGGATTACTATTATGTTCTTCATCAACTAAGTATCTTAACCTTGTTTGATACATTTTTTCAGAAAATTCTTTTTCATAATCAGTATCAACATCAAATTTATCAAAATCAGATTCTGGAATTATTTCAATATCTGGGATTTGATTGGAGCCAAATGGGTTTGCCGCTAATTCTTCTGGAGCAAAACTGGTTTCTAAATAAGTATACATTAACCATAAGAATCTTTTTGCTCTTGACTTGGGATGAATTTCAGGACTTAAGAAGAATTCCATGAATTTATTGGTATTATTCTTCGAATCAAGTGGATCATCAGGGTAATGATATTTAATATTATGGAAATGATTACTCAATAAAAATATTAATTGAATAACATTAGTATTTGGTTTAACGATTTTTGGGTTATTTATGATATCTCCGACAGTTTTTATATGATCTTGACCATCACAAACCGCTTTTAAGATTGATTTTAGTCTTGGGGTATCTTGTAAAGGTTTAGAGCCTCCATTAACTGGATCAGCTTGTAAAGAGGGAATAGAATGATAAGTTCTCAAAGAAGATCTCATTTCAGGAACAAAGTTTATAGTTGTATTCATTCTACCAGCATTAACTAATAAACAAACTTTTGCAACTGATTTAGCCATGTCTTTCTCCCTTATTAACCTTTCTTTCAAAATTTTGGAAGATTTAGATGATTCGGCTAATGTTCTAATATATAATTCAGAAAAGGTTAATTTTGGACCATTATTAGTAGTAGGTATATTACAAAAGGGGAAAGGATTAGTGAAGACCACATTTTCATCTTCAAATAATTCATTCAAAAAATCGTATTGAATATCTTTACGCCAGAATGCAGAGCCGTCTGATTTTTTCAAATGACGTATAGGTTTATTCAAATTAGAATTTGGATTTTTCAGTTTGTTCTTAGGACTTGACGCTGAACCTCTTTTCTTTTTGGATTTTGATTTTGTTTCATCGTCGTCATCGTCATCGTCATCTTCATCTTCTTCGACATCGTCGTCTTCACCATCATCATCTTCTTCATGAAATTGATCTTCATGATCAAGATCATCTAGTATATCATCATTACGAGGTTCAGGGTTTAGTATTGAAGCATGGGCATTAGCAGGACTCACTAAACTTTCAATAGACAATGCTTTACGGGAAGGAGATGCAGCATTACCATTGGAAGGAGAAGCATTACCATTGGGGGAATAAGCATTACCATTGGGAGAAAGACCATTACCACTGGGAGAAAGGTGATTATTTGTAATATTATCATTCGATGAAGCCTGGCTTGTGGAGGAAGGAGGTGAATGATGGATCTTGGAAGAAACACTTGGAACATAAGTATCATGAATTGGATCGTAACTCATTTTACTTTATATGATTAATTAGTACAGATAAAACAAAAAAAGGTAGAAATAAGAAAAGGAATAAACTAAGAATACAAAATAAGTAGAGAATGAAATAAATTAGCTAAGAATACAATAAATGAAGAAAACAAATTAAGATTGATGGAGTGAAATTATCGATTAAAAACTTGAATAGGTCAACCAGTAACACGTCAAGATGTATTACTAGTGTAAAGCAACAGGAAGACGGAAATTCAAAGATATATAATAAATTGCCTTGAAAAAATCGAAAAGTAATGGACTTTAAAATTCAATCGTTATTGTGAACCAGGGCGTGTCTATAGCCAAATAATACTTTTAAGGTAGATTTTGAATGATTGGATGTAGTAGTAAAAGTGTTGATAATCCCAGATATTTCCTCTACAACTCAATTTCTGCTAAACCAAGCTGACGATTCGAAAAACACAGCAAAAGCAAACAAAATTTCACCTTCCAATACCTTTTTTTCGGTGAAAACCTGAAAAGAAAATTTTGGTTTAGGTCAATTTTTTGGTTATTCCCAAAAATCAGACGCTTTTCTCATTTTTACTCAAATAGAAAATTCACCTTCTTTGTTGATTTTTTACTCCTTTAACTCTGCCAATGGCTTCCAGAGGCTACCGGAGGCTCTGGAAACCATCTGCAGCTGCAAAGAACACCGTTTGTCCCTATAATAACTACAATCATGGGGACATTTGGCCACTGTAATGCGTACGGGTCTTGAATCTGGTAGATGTAACTGAAAAAATATCAACACTTCACTACTTCTAATTTTACACGGTACCAAGTAATGTAGCTTGGTCTTGTCTTCGTTACACTGCCCAATCTTGTCTGTCCAGCCTTCTTTCTGGTGTTGTCATGGTGTATCACCCAGTAATGCTCGTGCACTCTAGCCTTTGTCATTGCAATCGAAGCACGGTTGTACTGCAATCGTGAAACCTGAGCGGAAAAGCAAAGAAGAGAAAAAACTGTCCGATGTGTATGTACGGGTGTGTTGTGAATTTAATTTGTAATTCATAGTCCTGCATATGGGTCCTCCTCCTCAACTCCTCAAAAAATCAAAGAGACCTGTAGAATGTGACCAGTCACTTTTCCAGCAGGCGCCAAGGGAACTAAGAGATTCGAGATGTCACTTCCACCGTCCTGGCGACAATTCCAGTTGTTTGACTTTGTTCCAATCAAGGATCCCAACTACGGGTCGAGTGACCCGTTGTATTCGGATCCCTCATTATCGTGTATTACCGCCAGTGTTTCTTATTTGATTGTATGCACAAATCTGTCATTAATCAAGATAATACTGAAAGATTTCACTTTGTTGAAAGAGTTCTATGCTCATGATGTCAATTACTCCATTAGTTTTGCTGCATGCTTGCCCAATTCCAATTTATTGGTTACATTAGCAGAATATCAGAACTCCCCCAGTGTTTTGAAATTATGGGATCTTAATAAGATCATGAAATTTTCTAAAGATAATAGCGATAAATCGCTTGCCATCAGCGACGATGAATACCAGCACAAGTATCATACGCAAGTTTTGATTCATAATGGCGACAATTCGTATCCAATTAGTTGTTTCAAATTTAATGATTTGCTTACTTGTATTGCAATTGGATTCACCAATGGGAAAGTTGTTTTGGTAAGAGGTGACTTGATCCGTGATAGAGGTTCAAAACAAAGAGTGATTTATGAATCAAATGATCCAGTCACTAGTGTGCATTTCAATGATTCTCAAGATTTACTTTATATAACAACCACCTCTAAAATCTTGACAGTTTCAACCACGGGAAGAAACCAGGGGAAACCAAATCGAATCTTATCCAAGAGCACTGGTGCTGACCTTAACTGTTCTCATATCGACCATGATACCCAAGAATTAATCATTGCTACAAACGACTCATTAAAGTTTTATAATCATATTCTGAAAACTAATATAATAAACTTTGAAATACCAAAAAAGAAAATATTTAGATTCATGAAAAATTACTTATTAATCGTTTCGAATTTTGATGAAATGATAAATAATTCGAAAAAATCAATGACCAGACTCTTGATTATTGATTTGTTTAATAAACACATCTCGTTTTCCCTCACAATTCCCAATAACTCAATAAATCATATGTTTCAATGGTCTGAGGACTTGTATCTTTTATCGAGTGATGGTAGCTTATTCAAAATTCATGAAAAATCAATCAATCAACAAATTGAATTGATTTTACAACGTGAGTTATTCCCAATTGCAACCAAATTAGCTAAACAATCCAACTTGGGCTCAAAGCTTTTATTAAGAATTGAAAAATTACATGCTGAGTTCTTGTATGATAAACAGATTTTTGAAGATTCAATTAATTGCTTCATAAATTGTTTAACCTTATTCGATTTAAAACATTATGATCGTAAAGATATTGCTCACCATTTACAAAAAGATGATGATAATATAGATGATTTTATAATGGATGTCATAACCAAATTTAAAGACCCATCAAATATTACTAACTTGACAAACTTCTTATTCAAATTATATGAATTGAAATTGTCAAATAATGATCATATTACTTTATTATTATGTTGTTATTGTAAATTGAAAATGATAGATGAATTAGATAAGTTTGTCGAAGATTTGGATTTTGAGGAAACTTCTGATAATGACTCTAATATTATCAACTATAATTTACATGAATTAAATTTTCAATTGGTTATAAATCTATTTAAAGAATGTGGTTATTTCAAACAAGTTATTAAATTATTAGATAAGTTAAATCAACCGAATTTAATAGTGGAAATTCAACTTAATGATTTGAATCAACCTCAACAAGTCCTTAATTATTTGAAGACACTATCAATTGATGACTTATTATTGATTCTAATCGATCATTCTAAGAACTTGTTAGATGTTTTACCCATCGAGACAACTGAATTATTGATTAATGTTTTCACTGGTGCTTATAAGCCAAATAAAACGAGTGATGGCCCCTCGATAGATATCGATTCTAGTTCTAATCAAGCACCCTCGACTGATCAAAATATCGCTCTTAATTCTTACCAAGCATTCTTGTCATACATTACTCCAGAAAATGGACCCACATTAAATGGAACCTCACATGGAACTTCAAACGGAACTTCAAACGGAACTTCAAATGGCACTTCCCATTCACCAGAAACAACAGAACCTACTTATTTGCCCCCAAAACCAAAATTGATTTTTTCAAGTTTCATCAACAATCCAAAAGAGTTTGTTATATTTCTTGAAGCTTGTATTGAGACTTTCGATAAATATCAAGGAAACATTAACGATAAAAAAGATTTGTTAATCACTTTGTTTGAAATGTACTTATCCTTGTCTTCATCACTGGCGGATGAGAAGGAAAAAGATGAGTGGTTAAATAAGGCACAAAGATTAATCAAGGACTTTGCATCGTTCTTGGACCGTAAGAATTTACTTCTTATTTCACATATTTATAATTTCACTGAAGGGGAAATTTTTTCAAAAGAAGGAAGTGAAAATTTTGAAGAAGGGTTATTTAGAACTGCAACTATATCGCAAAACATTCCTCAATGCTTTGAAATTTTGGAAAAATATGGAAAACAAAATCCTCATCTATATAAATTAATGCTCAAATTCATTATTTCGAAAGAATCAATCTTTGAACAAGTTTCTGAACTTGAATTCAAAAATATTATTGAAAAACTCCGAAGTTTAAAATTAATCACTCCATTAGAATTGATCACTATGTTAAGTGATTATGAATTTATCACAATAGGATTAATTAAAGATTATTTGATCGATTATATTGATGTACAGAATAAAGAAGTTTCGAATAATATGAAATTAATTCAATCGTACGAGTTAGAGTCTACAAAGAATTCCCATAAATTGACAGAATTAGAACGTAAACCATTCATTGTTCAAAATAATAAGTGTTCACATTGCCAATTAAGGTTGGATTTCCCTTTAATTCATTTCAAATGTAAACACTCATATCACCAAAGGTGTCTTAATGAGAACAATTATTTGAGTGAGGCAGCATCAAATGGTTATGGATCACTCACCGCCAGTGAAAATTTTGCTTTAAAGAGATGTCCAATTTGTATTGGAGAACTAGATTCAAGTCAAACATTGAGAATGAATCAATTATCAATCAAAGAAAAGTATGATCTCTTTGAAAGCCAATTGGATGAGAGTGATGATCGTTTCAGAGTGATTAGTGATTACTTAGGTAAAGGAGTGATGGAAAATGAGTCGGTTACCATAGAGTAGAATTTGCAACAATTATTTGTCTGCGAAACAAAAAAAAAAAAAAATAAAAAATAAAACTGAAACATTTTTAAGACCATGTCTATACTTATTAAAAATTGCATATCTTATAATATATATATATATCCGTATAATAACACTGAAAATCATGGTAATTGTAGGATTCCAAAGTTATATTGAACAAATGGTTGAGTTAATACAAAAGCAGGACACTGGCTACGATGATGATATCTATTGTCCAACATGGCTCAAGCAGCTACCAGGGACAAACAAGCACGATAATAGAAACTTTGTGGTTCTTCAAGAAAAAGGTCTAGGCAAAGACACCCAGTCGAGTAGGATTTCTTTACTTATAGGTCAATTCATAAGCCTCAGAGCGGGAATACTATGAGAATTTAAGAAGAGATTTTCAAGAGCTTCAAAACTTGATCTCGAATGAAGTTAGCGAAAAAGAGCAGATAAGATTTGACAAAATGTTTTTAAAAGACATGAGGACGATTTTGGGCTACCAGTACCGGTTTCAAAAGAGAATACAAGAGAATGAAAACTTGGGGATCAAAATAGGTACTCTACTTAACGACACCATGTTTATTCATGAGAACTACAAGCAAGGTATTATATCAATGACGGCCAAAAGTCAATTTAAGAAAAGACTTCTTTACAAAATTGGACAAACCGCAGAATTCAGTAAGATTGTTGAATACCCAATCGAAAGAATGTTTGCTTATAGGAGTTGGCTAAAACAACTTGTTAACGCAATAGAAGATATTAAAGTATCACGATAGGGGCAAGATGATCAGCTTCGAAGTATTTGAAGTTCAATTGGCTTTAATCAAGGTCAACAAGATACTTGAAGCAGTAAATAAACAAGCGGTATTTGAAGATTGGACTCAGTCCGAGGAATTTGATAAGCAATTCGACAATCAAAAGATCGATCTAGTCATTGGTAAAGAAGAAGCATATGGAGAGAACATCGAGCCCGATACTCTTACAATGAAGGTGTCCTCTGATAACCAACAAGAACAGATCAGAACCGAACAAACCAACTTGCTCCAGAGTATAATTAAACAACTAAATCTCATCAAAAATGGAATTAACCAATATATTCAGGATATTGCAAAGTTTGTACGCACCCAACTAGACATGAGCCATCTCTGGTACCGGTTTTTCAGCCAGCCACTGGCCGTCCAACACCCTATATTCAATGGCATCACCTCTACTACGTATACCTATGAAAGCTTCATCAAAAGATGGGAGAAAAGACAAAAAACTACCAGAGATTACCTACTTGCCTTGAAAACAGAAATCCTCGATAAAGTCGACTGGTTATTAGCAGCATTGCAGATCACCGATATGACATCAGCACTCCAAATAATCGACAACGACAAACTATTGTACGAAGCAATAGTGGTCAAATGGCTCAAGCTACATAAATTTTGGTTAAAAGAGCTAATTGGAACAAAAGGAGTCACTGACTACCAACGAGTGATGGTTAACTTATATAGCAACAGTAAAGAGCAAAACATGAGCAGATCATCTGAAATTTCAAATCAGGCTGCAACTCATCCCAAAACTGCTGCAACTTTTCTAAACGCTGTTGCAACTCAACCGGGAACTCAGTTAAACCACTATCAGGATATCCTTGCCAGTTATCGCTATACGTGTAAACTATCAAACGAGTTATCCAATAGCAGTAACTGATCTTGTGGTCGAGTGAGAACCTCTGTTCTCAGCTCTGAGCTCCAATTGATCCAGTCTGCTCATCTAACAAGCCTACCAATACATAGCCCTTACATACACAAATAGTAATAAATCGCTTCCTTTGCTTAACAATCTGTTCTTTTGCTGTTGCCATAATATTGTTTAATTCCATTCGTCTAAAAAATCAAAAAAAAAAAAAAAAAAAACTAATAATAAAAAAAAAAAAAGATGAACAAAAAAGTGAACAAAATTGAGAAAATTTCATTCCTTTGATAAAAATTTGTACTTTTTCACTTTTTTAAAAAAAACCTTTCATCTCCTTTTCCTTTAATTACTTCTTTTCCATTTGGTTTTAATTAAGAGTTCATTGATATTCAACAATCGTTAATTCTTTTTGTTTACTCAGGTCCAATTGATTAGAATCGTTTACCCCTTGTTATTTATTCCATAATGTCTGCTCCAGTTAACGGCGAAAGCCCAGTCACTCCAGTTACCCAAGCTGTTTCTCAACACTCACCTTGTGAATTGCTCACCTGGAAAGATCCAGTAAAGACCGGTAAGGTTTTTGGTTCCATTGTTTTGGCCTTGGTTGTTTTCAAAAAGGTAAACTTGTTCAACATCTTCTTCCATTTGGCCTACATTGGTTTATTAGGTATGTATTTTCTATTGCCATAACTACTGAAGAAAAATTGAAAAATCGAATCGTTGATCAATTGTTTCAGGCGTCCACTCTGCTTGATTGTTGAAAATCAAGTACGTTGACTCCCCTGATCCTCTTGATCAAACCGTTCTCTGACTCAGCTCTTCCTCTTTCTGGCCATTCTCCCTTTTCTGGACTCCTCTTGTGATTCAGTCTGATCCAGCCTGATCCAGTCTGATCCATTCTTCTCTGACAACATTCCTCTACCGATCTTTGCTCTACTCTTGTCCACTCTCCTGGTTGTCAATGATGAGAGGTTGGCCCCTCGCAACTGGCGATCGTTATCTGGCCATTATCTCGCCACCGCCACTTTTTTGCCTCGGTCTCACACAATTCTTCTCGGTGCACTCTTCCAATCGAGCAGATGATCCCATCCGGTCTACACCTCCCGTCAAAGGGTTTTCTACTATGGTTGGGACAGCCAATTGCATTATGCTTTGCTGTTTTATAATTACGGAAGATATTCCTGGCGAGGGCTCGTTTTTTTTTTTTTCGATCCTTTTCTTTTTTTTTTCCTCCCTTCAGTTTAAGTCTCGTGCTTCTTATTGCAACATCTACTAACTAGAACTATTATAGCCTCTGCTGCTGCCGAATACGCCGGTAAGGTTGTCACTGGTCAAGGTTTTGTAACTAAATATAAGGGATCTACCAAATCTTATGCTAAATACATTAATAACGACATTTTACCTCACCTTGCTAACTTTAATGAAGACATTGAAGGACAATTCCAAAAAATTGTTTATGCTCATGACATTGAAACCACTTTGAAAGCCGCCGGTATCTCTTATGTCTTGTATAAAGTCACTTCTTGGTTCTCCTTATACACCTTGATTAGTATTGCTGTTGTTTTAGCCTTTACTGGTCCAGCCATTTACACTAGAAATAAGAAAGAAATTGATGCTGCCGTTGCTCAATACACTAAAATCGCCAAAGAAAAATCTTCTGAATACACCCAATTGGCTCAAGAAAAAGCTGCTCCTCATTTCGATGCTTTAGTTAAAAAAACCGGTCCAGTTGGTGCTTTTATTTCTTCTAAAATTCCAACCAGAACCGCTGGTTCTACTGTTGGGTCCGATAAATCTCCTTCTTACCCAGGTATTGAAACTGAAACTGAACCTTCTACTGCCACTGCCACCGGTGCTTCTAAATTTCCAGAAGTTCCATCCGTTAACCCAGAATCTTCTGCTTCTGGTTCCGGTTTAGAAGAAATCATTGACGAAGCCAGAGCTAAAGGTGAAGAAGCTCAAATTCCAACTTCCTTGTAAGATGGCTGATTCTGCGAATACTTTTTATTTTCTTCCTTTCTCTCGATTCTCCTGAAATGAGTTTGCACCCAAATTCACATCAGTTATCTTGATTGGTATCTTACCAATGATTATTTTATTCTTGTTGTTTTTATTCATTATATGTAATTTACTTACAATCTTGCCTCTATTTCTATTATCATAATATGTTATTACTATTAATACAAGAGTCATTTTGCACTTTATTATTTGAAACGTAAATTAAATACTTCTATTATACAAATTATTAATTATCTTTATCTTTTTTGTTTCAATCACAATCTTCAGGAGTTGGAAGCCTTTCATAACAAGCAATCCATTTAGAACCTTTATTACGAGTAACTTTTTGACCTTCTTCAGTTGAATTCCACATTAATTCAACACATTTATCCTGTTTTTCCCAATTTTCATCTAATCTTTTAAATAATGGATGGTCATTTAAATGTTGAACCATCCAATTATGTAAATCTTCAACATCAGTAATAGTATAAACAACCCCTCCTTCTTTTAAAACATATGCATATTCTGATAATAAAGTATTTGTGATGATTCTAGCTTTATGTTTTCTTTGTTTAAAATGAGGATCAGGAAAACAGAAAAACATCTTCAGTAATTGTCCTTTTTCAAAAAAATTAGGTAAAAATTTCATTGCATTACCTCTTAACACTGCTATATTTTGATAATTTGAAATTTTATCTTTAGCATATTTTTCTCTTAATGCAATGATTCTATCTTCAACGTATTGAGTCACTTGAACTCTAATTTCCATACCTAAACATAACAGTTGTGGGAATTCTTTGGCTAAGTTTATAAGCAATCCACCATATCCACATCCAATATCGGCAATTTCAACTTTTTTAGTCATTTGACCTTGTTCTGAATCAAAATGTTTTGGATAAAATTTGGACCAGTCCATTGAATCTGGACTACGAGGGTATTCTAAACGATGATCTGAAAAGGGATTGGAATGTGCTCTTTGTCTATAGAATCTTTTACGAGGCAACTCAACTTTTTCTTTTTTGGCCTTTTTACCTTGTTGTTTCGTACTAAGTTCTGGTTCATCTTTATCATCAAATTTAACCGATTTTCTTTTAGCTTCTTGCTTTTCTCTGTATGCTTTTCTTTTCGATTCGGCTTCTTGTTGTTCCCTTAATTGAGTTTCTTTGTCTTTGGTCGAGGCACCACCTGCTAAAGATGGCACAGCTGGAGCTTCATTCGACATGGTCGGTAGTAATTGGATTCAATAAAGTGATGGAGATCTGGAGATGAGCTTTAAATTTTTCAGTAATTTTTTTTTTTTTTTGACTAGAAACCCTTTGGTGTATGGGTCTACCAATACAGATAACATTAATGAAATAGAATTATATACAATTTATAAAGTATTTACACGACAACTAATCATCCTTATTTTCATTTGGATCAAGATCTTTTCTACGTTCTTCCATGGTCAAGTATAAAACATTACCTGAAGCTTCTAAAGTTCTAACTAAACCAGCACCACCCAAAACACTTAATAAACCAGCTAATTGACCTTGTAATTCTGATTTATTAGGTAAAGATTTAAAAGCATTAACATCATCGATATCAAATACTTTCGATTCAACTTTAGCACCAACCAAGAATAATCTTTCTTGAGCGAATTTTAAAATCTTCAAAACTTGTTCAACAACTTTTGGATCACATTCAGGAATGGTAATTACAGCAGTTGGACCAGTTAATAAAGGTGCCAATGGATGTTTAACTTTTTTATTCTTGATACTAGTGAGCTTATCGGCTGGATCAGCTTCTTTTTCTGATCTCAAATAGACTTCGTAAAGGTTATTTCTAATCATACATAACTTGGCACCTATTTTTTTCAAATCGGATCTTATTTTAAGATTATCATTTTTAGGAATATTGTTATGATGAACGTATAATAAAATTTCATTATTATCATTTAAATATTTATAATAATCAACCAAAAAGGTCTTTCTGGATAAAATATGTTTGGCAGTATTACGGTTTTCTATCGGAAGTCCCGAAGGTTTAGCTGCTGGTGCTGCGTTGGAATATGATCTAAATGCATTAAGTATTGGGGTCGTGGTGGATATTCTATTGACACTGGCTCCACGTAAGCAACTACGTAAGCCACCACCGAAAAGTGACAAGCTTATTCTCATTGTTGACTAACTTAATCCTGCTCTCTGGCTAAATGTTTAGTTTCTCCAAAGATGCTTAAAGCTGACCTTGATATTTCAACATTTGAAAAATTTGTCTTTCTTCTGAATGCTTTTTGGTCCTGGAACGACCCGGTTTATAGAATGATTGCAAACATAACTCTGGGGATATCCAAACCAGTGAATAATTCCCTCAAGAGAACGTTGTAGAGATCTACCATGCGGAGGCAGCACAGCGAGTGCTGAAGAGAATTCACATTCACTTTGGTCCAAACAATAGAAAAAGGGCAGTTCCAATTACTTAAACCAATGAAAAAATCACTCAAAGAATCCCAGACATAAATCGCTCATAGTTAGTTTGGTGTCAGCGAGTTTTCAATGATGTCAATTGCTTAAAATAGCCCTTCTGTCCACGATTCGTGTTGATGCCCTGCTCGAGGCTTTTTGTTCAATCACCATGAAAGGATGCACCAGAGACGTAATTCTGCCCTACAAAGACATAATTCTGCCATACAAAACAAAAAAAAAAAAATCAAAAAAAAAAGCGAAGAGAAAATTAGCGCATTTTTCCTGATGAGAAGACTCCAAAAGACCTTTAAAGAAAGCATTAGCAGGTTGTACAACGATCTAACCAATTCAGAAAGAGAATTTCACGTCGTTCAGAGGAGTAACGGAGTTCTGAAGGGAGCAAAAAAAAATCACTCAACCGCCCTCTTTGTATTCTGGCTTAAGCTTTGGAAAGTTCATGCTAGTGAAGAGAGGAATTCTTTACAATATATGATTGTATATATATAGGGAGTAAAGATGAGTAACGGAAACTTTAGCGATTTTATAGAAAGCTTGAAGTCAGCTAGTAATACTGATTCTAGCACTCTTGAGAAAAAGCCTAAAGGTAAAAGGAAAAATCAATCAACTCGTACCGGGTCTGAATCTGATATGATTCAAGCTCAAACTAATTTTGGCAATAACAATAGTAATAGTATAGATCGTCATTCTACCAAAAAAATGAAACTAGCATCTTCTTCCAATGATACCATTGGTTCTTTCAATTCTGAACCTACTAATAATGATCCATTGTCTTCGTTTGGTTACGTTGTTGCTTCTAAATTAGAATATGCTGCAAGAGTACTTCAAAGACAAATTAAACTTATCATCGATGAGGCTCCTGATATCTACCAATTAAGTGAATTGAATGAGTGTTCAAATATAGATCAAAATACTAGGCTTTCAATTCAACAAAACCATTTAATTCAATTAGCTGCAAAATTGAAAACTTCTTATAAAGATGGGAAAATTCCGATATTTGATCAAATCCTAAATGAATCAGTTGAAATTGATGCTTCAAGAAAAAATCTGGTCTCAAGTTCTAGTTCGAGTCCGGACTCTAACTCTAGACCTGTGTCTGCTTCTGTATCATCTTCTACTACTTCTTCTTCCTCGGGAAGTGATGATGATGATTCTCCAGTATCGTCAGCTGTTTCGCCTCCAGTTAGTGAACCTTCCTCATTTCCCTCTCTCCCCATCATTAAAAGTCCCTCTTTTATACGGAAGAGTCTTCATCCATAAATCAACAGTTAATAATAAATCATATCTCAATCAATCGGAGGTTATAAATTCTCATAATGAACGATTAGAATTCTTGGGTGATTCGGTATTGAATAATTTGGTGACTTTAATCATTTATGATAGATTTCCTGATGCTTCGGAAGGTGACATGTCTAAAATTAGATCTTCTCTCGTTAATAATGCTGTATTAACAGAGTTTTCAATCATGTATGGTTTTGATAAAAAATTGAAAAGTAATATCCACGATCAATTCCTCAGACAAGGAAGACTTAAGATTTTTGCTGATATTTTTGAAGCTTATATTGGTGCTTTAACTATTGAACACAGGATTCGAATTAAGTGAGATTAAGGATTGGTTAATAAAATTAATGGATTCTAAATTACGGAAATTTGATCGTCAATTGAAAAAAGTTGAGCAAATTAATAAAGATGCAAAATCAGAACTATATTCTTTGATTGGTACCGCAGCTTCTCATCCTCAATATTCTGTTATTCAAACTGGTGATGGTGCCCTCAAACCTTTCATAATACGATGTACCATGGCTAATGATATTTTGGGTGAAGGTGTTGCTCCCGGTCTAAAAGAAGCTGGATTAAGAGCTGCAATGAAAGCATTAAAGAATAAAAAACTCTTAGAAAAATATATCCAAATAAGACTAAATACTGATCGTGCTCAATCGGTTATTAAAAGTTCAGATCCTGCTGCCACTTCTTTAAAAAATGATAAACCCACCTTCGTCTGATATTCCTCCTATTAACAATTCCAATCCCGAAATCAAATCAACTTTCTTCCCCATAATAAATAAGGACCAGGATGAATTCAAATCAGATGCCAAGAACGAGTTATATGCTTTATTAGGGTCACCGCATTAGAAGTACCCCTAAGTATTCCACCAAACCTGACGAAGAACATGGTTTCAGATCAGAGTTATCAATTGATAATTTCATTGTTTCCGATTGGTTATGATAAATCGAAGAAAAAGGCTGCAACAAAAGCTGCCATGGCTTTCATAAATGAAAGAAAAGCTATTGATGAGCTCATTAAAGTTTTCCATTCAAAAGTAAATAGTTAAATAAGTAATTAACGTATCTCTACAATGTTTATATATAACATGTAATTTTGTAGAAAAATTGAAAAATTCGAGGAAAAACTACCAAATCGAATTTAGCATGCAAGGTCACTTGTGGCCCATAAGCAAAGAAAGGTCCCATGGCAAGCTCGATTGGTCTAGAAGAAAG
This sequence comes from Cerrena zonata, assembly GCA_038087015.1. Taxonomy (NCBI): domain Eukaryota; kingdom Fungi; phylum Basidiomycota; class Agaricomycetes; order Polyporales; family Cerrenaceae; genus Cerrena; species Cerrena zonata. Next base: position 219,846 of record JASBNA010000058.1, on the reverse strand, counting down.
ATATGAATCATTGTTAAAAAAAATTGTTGCAAAATTTTACAGTTACTAAAAAGAGAAAAAAAAAGGGCCGAGATTTTGTCTCACCTTGCTGACAGAGAATTTTCGAGCCCATTTTTCCAAATTGCGCTTCACTAACTTTTCTAGTATAAGAATAGAGTATCAGAAAACAAGCTCATTTGTTTATTAAAGCAAAAAAACAATTTTTGATTTATTAAGCAAGTTTTTGACAAATTAAAATATACTTGAACTTAAGAGACCACCATTTTTCCCTGAATATAAAATGGTCCCTTGGCCCAGTTGGTTAAGGCGTGGTGCTAATAACGCCAAGATCAGCAGTTCGATCCTGCTAGGGACCATTTATTTTTGCAGCCGGTGCCTATTTTTTTGTAAGTATTGAATCGACAAACATGTCGTTGCAAGTCCTTGATACGAAGAATCATACTAAGAAATATTATTGTCATTGATCCATTATAAAATTATATAAATAAAAGATGATCAAACATTAGCAGAGGCAGGTTGAGGTTGTGGAGTTGGTTGATCGTCAATTTTAGTAGTTGGTAATCTTTCCTTTCTGAAACTCTTCATAGGTTTTAAACCCCATTTACGAAGTAATTCGATATCTTCATCCCAGCCATTACACATGGTCGTTAACATTTTTTCACCAGTAAAGATGGCATTACAACCAGCCATGAAACATAAGAATTGTTCATGTTCTTTCATGGTATATCTACCTGCTGCAAGACGAATGATCGAAGAAGGCATGATTAATCTTGCGGTTGCAATTGTTTTTAAGATATTTTCAAACTTTAATTTTCTATTTGAATCTTTTGGTAATTTTGAAAGTTCTTGTTCCATTGGAGTACCTTTAATTGGGACTAATCTATTTATTGGTAAAGATTCTGGATGTTTTTCCATTGTTGATAAGGTGTATAAGAAACCAATATGATCATCTTCAGTTTCACCTAAACCTAAAATACCACCAGTACAAGCTTTAATACCAGCTTTTTGAACATTATCGATTGTTTTCAATCTTTCGTCATAAGATCTTGTAGAAATAACATTTGGATAATGTTCTCTTGAAGTATCAATATTATGATTATAAGCAGTTAAACCAGCTTTTTTCAAATCAGCTGCTTGTTCTTCATTAACCATACCTAAAGTAACACAAGTTTCCATTCCCATTTCATTAATTTTGGTAACCATTTCTCCAATTCTTTTCAATCCTGATTTACGACCAGTCATATCTCTCCAAGCAGCACCCATACAGAATCTTGTTGAACCATTATCTTTAGCTTGTTGAGCCTTTTGCAATACTTCTTCGATTTTAATCATTTTTTCTGCCTTAACATCAGTTGAGTATCTATTGGATTGTGCACAATATTTGCAATCTTCAGTACATCCACCAGTCTTAATTGACAATAAAGTACATAATTGAACTTCTTGAGGATTATGATGTTTTCTATGTTGAACTTGTGCTTGGTATACAAGTTCCATAAGTGGTGTATTATAAATCTCTTTAATTTCTTCTTTTGTCCAAGTATTAATTGGTTTATTAGTTGTTAATGCCATATCAAGAGGTTTCATACGAGGCATTTTTGGTTCATCAGATGTTGTGATATTAAAACTTATTTTAGAATCAACTTCATGATGAACGAAAGATTGTTGAGCTTTAAGAACATCTGTTTTAGATGGAGAAAGAAGCCTTTTCAGAAAAGAGCTCAATTGTCTTATACTAATCCTACTTACCATATTTTAATTAAAGAATGAAAAAAATGAAAAAAAATGAAAAAAAAAGAAAAGAAATTGGTATTAAAGAAGAACGGTTGGGAATCAAGTCAAATATATAAAGGGAAAGCAAGATCGAAAAGAACGGAATTAAAAATGAATTATAAAAGCTATTGTTTTGTTCAATTTTGGGAAATTATCTTATATCACAACTATTTGGTTGGCCAACATTTTATTAGTGCCAAAAATTGACAGGGAATTGCAAAAACCCTCTTATCGAGCTAGCGGAGTATTTCATGAGAGTTGCACTACTCGGAGTGACTCAAATTTGAGTCATGGGCACCATGGCACTGCGAATATTCGATTAGCAGTGAGAATGTTCCTTGATGAATCGATAACAACTGAATATTCATTAATCTGGCTTGGGCTATGAAACAATTAATTACAACCTTACATATAAACTCTTATAACTTTCTTCGATTGTTTCATCTATGCCTATACCTGTATCCTATGCTACGTAAGCAGAAATAACAATAGGCAATTTAATGGCATAGGCTGCTTACCAGGTGCGGTTCTTCTAACTGGTCTATCATCTTATTATATAGATGGATTTATATGTCCATTTATGACTTTAGTCATCCTGAGACTCATTTGCCCAAATGTGACTCGCGGACTTTTGCAGCATGTTCTTTTGAGTCATCTCATGGGCACGTGGCATGCACTCGCCCAGAGGGCACACGCCCTAACGAGACTGCTTTATTTCAGTCAGTTTTCGAGAAGATCTCGTGCAAATACCAAAATACTTTTTCTGTTCTTTTTGTTTTTTTCACTTCGCAATACTTTTCAAGAGGATTGAAAAATTTATCAAAAGTTTCCTACTTCTTTTACTTCTATATCAAAGATACCAACATTAAAAATGGCTCCAATCGTATGTATTCTTGATGTCAAACGTGGATAATTTGACAAGCTTTCCCTTTGTACGGGTTTGATTTACTGTGTGTTTTGTTTTGTTTTTTTTTTTTTTTTTTTTTTGATTTTTGATTTTTTGATTTTTTTGATTCTGCTTACTGATATCGGTAAGTGAATGAATCATTTTTCTTTTTTTTTAATATCGACAATTCAAGGTATCCTTTAGGATGTCTTTCACATAATCGCAAACCCGTCCCTGGGCTATGCTGTCTTTATCTACTATACCACTGTGTATATTGTGATAATAGTGCGGTAGGCTAACATGGGATTTCCCTTTATTATAGACCACTAAACAATCTGCTTCTGCTAAAAAATTTGTTGTTGACACTTCTGCTCCAGTTGAAAACGATGTTTTTGACCAAGAAGCTTACGTCAAATACTTAGTTGAACACATCAAAGTTGAAAACATTGTTGGTAACTTAGGTGACAACATCACCGTTACCGAAGAAGGTAACAAGGTTGTTATTGTTTCTTCTACCAAATTCTCTGGTAAATACTTAAAATACTTAACCAAGAGATTTTTGAAGAAAAACCAAATCAGAGACTGGATCAGATTCGTTTCTGTTAAACAAAACCAATACAAATTACAATTCTACTCTGTTGCCGAAGGTGATGAAGAAGATGAAGAATAAATTATTTAATTTCAAAAATGTATCCTTGTATAATATAGAATTTAGTTTTTGAATATATATAGTTTGTTTTTCACATTTGTTTCATTTCATTTTTATGGGTTTATAATGGTTTTATCAATGTATTAATTGTCGTTTAAAAGTTTCATTCGTAAAAAATGTAAAAGTCAACCCATGTTAAGAAGTCAAAAAAACTAAAAAGCGAACGAAAAAATCTAAAAAACCTCGTAGAAGCACTTCTTTTCAACTAACCCAGGAGCTCTACAATGTCAATTCTTTCCACTTTGGTCTCGTACTTACCAAGAACAACCCCCCAGGGTGGTTACTTACCACACTGGTTACTCTTCATCTCGGTAGTCTCGATTTTCAACTCTGTTCAAACCTACCAAAGCAAAGACTTGGCCCTTACGAAGAAAGTTTATGACAATTCCAAACCGGGCCAAGTCACCGATTTGAGTGCCAGAACTTTTGGTACTTGGACCTTCATAACCTCAATTGTTAGATATTACGGTGCATATCACTTAATCGGCAATAAACTGGTTTATGAAATGGTTATGTGGACTTTTGTCGTTGCTGGTGGCCATTTCATCAGTGAATGGTTGTTTTACCGTACGGTTAACTTTGGTAAAGGTTTGGCCGGTCCTTTAATTGTCAGTACTGTCAGTTTCACTTGGATGTACTTACAAAAAGATTTTTACTTGGGCTTTTAATTACTTATCTTTAATATATTTGCATTAGTCTTCCCAATTGCCTGTAAATCATCAATAGAATCAGTCCACTGCGAGTAAAGACCCATACACCAAAACACGTGACCAGATCTGCTTATCGGGGAACCGATTGATGCGGAAAGGCCGTCGGGGCTCCACCGGCACACCGGAGAACATCTTATCAGGGAAAGTATATAAAGTACGGGGAAACCCAAACTACTTTTAATTGCATTAGAAGTATTGCTCTATATCAATATGGTTCATAAAACTGATACTCTTAGTGTTACTCCATTGGAAGATAAACCATTTGGCTGTGTCATTGGTTTACCATCTTATGCTAATAATGATCCTGCTAATTTGAATGATGATGATTTTAAAAAATTATATGAAGCTGTTCATACTTATATGGTTATAGTTATTCCAGGCCAAGCAGACTTAGCACCAAAATCCCAATACTTATTAACCAAAAGATTTGATCCAACGATCCCTGAACCAAAAGAAGATTCTGGTTTTGCTGGTTATGGTCATGGTAAAGAGTTTAGACATGCCCAATCGGTTTTAAGAAAAGATGGTACTACGGTTAAATCTCAACCTCAGGTTCAAATCTTGGGTCAAGGAACTTTCCAAGCTGATGAACAAGGTAACGAGAATGGGGAAACCATCTCTTTAACTCATCCATCTCACACTACTTTCCATCATGATCCATTAACTCAAAAACAAATTATCGAAGAAAATAGAACAAGATTTTATAGATGGCATATTGACTCTGCCTTGTATGACTTGGCACCTCCAGTGGTAACCACTTTGTTGGGGATCAAGGTTCCTCCATCTACTCAAGTTCAAACAATTGACTATGACGATGGAACTGGTGATAAATTACAACTCACCCAAGGGGCTACCTGTTTCGTTAGTGGAGAACAAGCTTTTGCAGGATTATCAGATGAAGATAAACAATTTGCCCTTAATACTACCGTTGAGTATGCTCCACATCCTTATATTTTTATTTCACCAGCAGGTGCTACCAAAGATGGTTTAACCATGGTTTCTGAAGGTAAAGAAATGCCATTTGATAAATTACCTGAATGGGAAGAATCAAAAATTAAAAAATTACCAATGGTTTGGACAAACCCAGTCACTAAAAAGAACCATTTACAACTTCATGGTTGTTGTCTTCATAAATTACATACAAAATTACCAAACGGTGAAACAAAAACTTTTGAATTAAAAGAAGCTCGTGAAAAAGCTCACCAATTAATGAGACCTTGTATCAGTCCTTCAAGAGTCTTGGCCCATAGCTGGTCCCAGGGTGATTTGGTTATTTTCTACAATCGTGGTGTTTGGCATAGTGTTACTGGTGAATTGAAAGGTGTTAATAATGGTAAGGACGAAAGAAGATTAATGCACCAATGTAATATTGCCAGTGGGTTTGATCCTAAGTTAGAACTCTGATCTATGTGTACGTGTCTTTATATTTGAATCTCTATGTATGTTCAATTCTCTATGTATATTCAATTCTCTATGTATATTCAATTGAAGCTTTGGCTATAACAAAATTCGTAGATATTGGAACCTACAGAGGACTCACATTTCCTGAGAATCGCCAAAAAAAAAAAAAAAAAAAAATAAAATAAATTAACTGAGCGAAAGACTTGAAGACCTCAAGCTTCCTTATCAATTGTCAGCAGCAAGTACGATCGAGAATGGGCCATTACGTTACTATTGCCACTTGTAACCTTAACCAATGGGCATTGGATTTCGAAGGTAATCGTGATCGTATCATCCAAAGTATTATTGATGCTAAAAAACAAGGTGCTCAATTAAGAGTAGGTCCGGAATTAGAAGTATGTGGATATGGTTGTTTAGATCATTTTTCAGAAAATGATGTTTATGATCATTCTTGGGAGGTTTATGGTGAAATATTGAAACACCCAGATACCCAGGGAATTGTTTTAGATATCGGTATTCCAATCATTCATAAATCAATCAAGTATAATTGTAGGGTCATATCTTATAACGGAGAGATTTTACTTATTAGACCAAAAATATATTTAGCTAACGATGGGAACTATAGAGAAATGAGATACTTCACTCCCTGGAATAGAAAGTATTATCATGAACTTTACCAATTACCTAAATTAATTCAAGAAATAACTGGTCAATCCAGAGTTGTTATTGGTGATTGCGTTATTGAGACTTTGGAAACTAAATTAGGTCCAGAAACCTGTGAAGAATTATTTACTCCTGAATCTCCCCATATCACCATGGCTTTAGATGGGGTTGAAATCTTTACTAATTCATCTGGTTCTCATCATGAGTTACGAAAATTAGATACTAGATTACAATTAATTACTGAAGCTACCAAAAAATGTGGGGGTGTCTACCTTTATGCTAACCAAAAGGGATGTGATGGTGATAGATTATACTACGATGGTTGTGCTTGTATCGTGGTTAATGGTGAAATGGTTGCACAGGGAAGTCAATTTTCTCTTTCTGACGTCGAAGTTGTTTCTGCAACTATCGACTTGGATGATGTTAGATCTTACAGAAATCAAAAGTCAGCAGCTATACAAACTGTTAATAAAACTCAAACTTACCATAGTATCGAAACTAAAATTGAATTATCCCCAAGCTCACTTGTATTTGATCCTTTAGTCAAACCAACGAAACCTATTCCTATCAAGTACCATCTTCCACAAGAGGAAATCGCATTGGGTCCTGCTTGCTGGCTTTGGGATTACTTGAGAAGATCAAAATGCGCCGGGTTCTTCCTCCCGCTTAGTGGTGGTATTGATTCATGTGCAACTGCAGTCATTGTCCATTCCATGTGTAGATTGGTCGTTGCGGCAATTAAAGACGGCAATGAACAAGTTTTAAAGGATGTTCAAATGCTTACCCATGAAAGTGACTTCATTCCAAAGACTCCCCAAGAAGTTGCTGCTAGATTATTTTATACTAGTTTCATGGGTACTGTTAATTCTTCTATTGACACAAGATCTAGAGCTAAAGAACTCTCGGAAAAAGTCGGCTCTTATCACATAGATATGAATATGGATACTTTAGTTACAGCAGTTGTTAATGTTTTTGAAGTTGCAACAGGTAAAAAACCAATTTTCAAAATTTTTGGGGGTTCAGTGACGGAAAATTTAGCATTACAAAATATTCAAGCTAGATTGAGAATGGTATTAAGTTACTTATTTGCTCAGTTATTACCTTGGACAAGAAACAAGCAAGGTGGTTTACTCGTCCTCGGTAGCGCTAATGTTGACGAATGTTTGAGAGGTTACTTGACAAAATATGATTGTTCTAGTGCTGATATCAATCCAATTGGTGGGATTTCAAAAACCGATTTGAAAGCATTCATAGCTTGGGCAAAAACTAGTTTTGACATACCAAACTTAGAAGAATTCTTGACCGCTACTCCAACTGCTGAATTAGAACCAATAACTGAAAATTACGTTCAAAGTGATGAAATCGATATGGGTATGACTTATGATGAATTATCAAGGTTTGGTAGATTGAGAAAAGTCGATAAGTGTGGTCCTTTAGGAATGTTTATAAAATTATATCATGAGTGGTCTCAAGCACCATATAACTATTCTGCTGAAGTAATTGCTGAAAAAGTTAAAAGATTTTGGTTTTTCTATGCTATTAATAGACATAAAATGACTACAATGACTCCAGCTTACCATGCAGAACAATACTCTCCTGATGATAATAGATTTGATTTGAGACCGTTCTTGATTAATCCAAGATTCCCATTTGCAAGTAAAAAGATTGACCAAATCGTAGAAAAAATTAATGCAAGAGAGAAAGAAATTAAAGAAAGTAATATTAGTGTTGATTAAATGACCCATTCTATATATACTTTTGTATCTAGAATATACATAATTATTATTTATGAATTTTCCCACCCCATTTTGGAATAAACCCAAGTTCTTGCTTCATGTATTCTGCAGGCGAATCATTTCTTTTTGCAAAATCTATAAGACTAATTGAAAGCTGCTTGGGTATATCTTCTTGAACAAAATGCCCTGTGTGGGCACTATTATTGAATACTATCAACTGGTATTTTCCTTGCATTTGACCTATGATTAGATTAGTATCTAAAGTTTCATGTCCTGATAATATTAGCAATTTTGCAACCTTATTTTTGGTATTACATTTGACGAAGTTCTCTGATAACCCTGTAAACCATGATTCCCAGAATGGTTGAGTTTGTTCCAAGTTGGTTTTCCACACTATGCCTCTCAGTGTTTTCATCAACAAATCGGGAACACTTATCTTAGCTGACTCAGTGTTATTAATTAATCTTACGTGTTTAACATGCCAATCAATGGCCCTTTGATAATTTGGAAATGACTTTGGTTGGTTTTTAATATACTGAGGCATTGCAATCAATGACTTAACTGCAGTTTCCTCCACAATATCTATCATAACCAACCCTTTAAAATTATATTCACATTCTGGATTTTCAATGATGTAATTAGTTAAAATTGAGCCACCAAGCGAGTGGCCTATCAAATATATAGAGTTCTTAGGACTGTGTTTCGAAAGAAACTTTTTCAATATGAATTCAAAATCTTTTGTTAGTGATCCTAAAGAGAAGTCGACAATTTTTGGCATGGTAGAATTACCATGGCCCCTCATATCAAATACGAATAATCCTGGTGATTCCCCATTCTTACCAACATCATAGGTTTCGGTTAGGCTCGGTGCAAGTTTGCAAAAGGTCATCGAGGATGAACCAGCACCGTGATGACAAACAAATATAGGAGCCTTTGAATTGCTTGGTGGTCTGTAATATGTCTGGAAAGAAATCCCAAGATTCGAACATTCGTACGTTTCAATAATCGGAAAGGTCAGACGTATCGCCTGATGGTAAGCATCCATCAATATCTCATCCTCTTTTGATTTGACATCGTCTTCTGAGCTGTTCGTAACAATTTGACTGTCAGAGTCCACGCGATTCAAACTTGTTGGAGACTCAATTGAATCTTCCAATAAAGGAAATAAACCTAGCGACTTTTCCTGATGCTTCACTCGTTTCAAGAATGCTTTGTGTAGATCAGACATCTTGTCAATCGGTAATACAGTTGGCCCTCCGTGTTTTCTTTGCACAATCGACTAAACGTGAAATGAAAAGAACGAAAAGAAAAAAAAATCAGGTTCAATGAAAAATCAAATAAGAAATCCGATCTGGAGTAGTAACACCACTTTTCCTGTAACATCGGAGGTCAACAAAACTATCCACTGAGATTCTATACAATCAGCACAGGGCTAGTGCTTGTATTTTTGGGGGATGAATGATTTGATTCTTGAATTTAAGATAAGTGCATTGGCTCTTTACGTTGCGTATAGAGCCTTGATGACCAACGAGACCCCAGTTGCTTGTGTGTTTTATTCTCGAGAGTCTAACAAGATATTGAGTTATGGTTGTAATGATACCAACAAATCGTTGAATGGGACTCGACATGCCGAGTTCATAGGTATTGATAAGATTTTTCAAGAGTACATTCCACAAGAATATCATCACGATCAAGAATACATCAAGAGTTTTTTCGCTAAGGTATCGCTTTTTGTTACAGTTGAGCCTTGCATTATGTGCTCCCTGGCTTTGAAGCAATTGGGTATAGGCGAAGTCATTTACGGTTGTGCAAACGACCGGTTTGGAGGAAATGGAACTGTCCTTTCGATCCATAATGACGATCGAGAAGACGTTGCAAACAATTATAACAGTTATGGAGGGATCTTAAGGACTGAAGCAGTCCAACTACTAAGAAACTTCTATATCCAAGAGAACGATTCTGCTCCAAATCCAAAGATAAAGAAAAACAAAGAAATTGAAAATAAATCATACCCTCCCAATCTTTCGTTCGAGCAGTACATGACCAAGGAGTCTTTCATAAGTTTCTATGGGCCTGAAAGATGTGAAAAGTATTACGACGTGGGCATAAATGAGCTCGAAATCACCCCCAAGTTGGACTCAGGGTACTGCCTTCAAGATTTGATCAACATTGAACTTATTCAACAGATTCCTCACATTCAAGATTTATTTGTCGATGGAATAGTGTCCAATTCGATACTAGAGAAAGATCTAGACTTGTTTTTGAAGCTATTCTATCCTGTAAATGAGTCTGGTGAAATTGATTTTGAAAATAACAAAATCATCAAGATCGACGATGCTCTAGTTCAGCCAGACAGTTTGGAACACAAGAAAAGAAGAATTGAAGAGGCCTCTCCCTTGTAAATAATATTGTATATTAATATGTATAATAGAGCTTCCTAGTATTATTATAGCTTACTGTAGAAATATTTCACATCCATCTTTTGAGACTTGATATCGCAACTGAAAAACGAGAAAAATTACAGCTTTGAGAAAGATTGAAAAATCCTAGCTAAATACCTTCGTACCGTTATTTGCATTGCTGATAAAGCACGATTCAATATGGATGACTCCGACGAAGAATTCACACAGTCCCCAAGTACTAATCAAAACACTTCGACTGGTGGCTCAAGAGCCTCGACAGTAGGACCAAAAGATGATGGAATGGCTAAAAGAACGCGATCGAGTGCCAAACCTAGAAGTGGTAACATCAGCGATTTGAAAGGTGCTAATGGTGGATATGCTTGGGAAGATGAAATCCAAAGGTCATGGGATATAGTGAAGGATGATGATGGAAGTGGATCGCTTGAAACTATCATTCAATCAATTATAGAAAACAGAAAGAAAAAAATCATGAAAAACCCATCCACTCCTTTTCAAAGGGGAATTATCAGAACTTTGATAGTAATAATAGATGGATCCTCGATAATGATTGAAAAAGATTTGAGACCAACAAGATTTTCCATGACATTGTCGCTACTACAAGATTTTATTGTTGAGTTTTTCGATCAAAATCCAATATCTCAGTTGGGAATTGTAATGATGAGAAATGGGGTTGCTAACCTTGTCAGTGAAGTTAATGGGTCGCCTCAGTATCACATAGACAAGGTTAGACAGCTCAAAGCTCGTCAGCATAATAGGTTTGAACCTCAAGGTGATCCATCATTACAAAACTCTCTTGAAATGGCTCGTTCCATGTTAGCATATAACTTTGGGAGTAATATTAATGAAAATAAGAACTCCAAAGAAATTTTAGTCATTTTCGGTGCATTATTTACTAGCGACCCTGGTGATATCCATAAAACAATTGACAATCTTGTCAAAGATGAAATAAAAGTGAAAGTAATTGGTCTATCAGCACAAGTTGCAATTTGTCAAGAAATAGTAAATAGAACAAATTATTCAAAGTACAAACATCGAGTAGCTGCATCAGGTAGCAGCAACTATTATGGGGTAATCATGAATGAGGCCCATTTTAGAGAATTACTCATGGATTCAGTGATCCCATTACCAATTACAGCAATTGAAACTGAAATAGAACAAAATAGTCCAAAGGGAGTACCCTTAATAAAAATGGGGTTTCCCCTGAAAATACAGCCTTTACAAACGTCGGTTAACTCTTCTGTTACAGTTAATTTTCCTCAGCTCTGTGCTTGTCACCCGACTCAAGGGTCTAACGACTCCAAAAACGATTCAGATCCTAATCAAATGAATGCTTCATCCAGCGTTATAGGTTATCAGTGCCCACAGTGTAAGAATAAGGTTTGTCATTTACCAACAATTTGTCCTATTTGTGGGCTAATGCTTATCTTATCAACTCATCTTGCAAGATCATATCATCATTTAGTACCTCTCGGCGAATTCAGAGAAGTACCAGTTTCAAATTCTTACGAAAGTAAAGTTTGCTATGGTTGTTTACTTCGATTTCCCGAAGGTGTCACCAAAAGCAATGAAAACCAGGCATTAGAACATCTCTCTAGTTCTAGATATAAGTGTTCTAAATGCAAAAACGATTTCTGCATCGACTGTGATGTCTTTGTGCATGAAGTACTACATAATTGTCCTGGATGTGAAAATATATAGCTTTTTTTTATAGAATAATACAAAAACGTATATTTAAAAATAATAATTACAAGTTCATGTCAAATTACGATAAAACAAAGATCGAAAAGCTTTGTGGATAAAAAATGAAGAAAATTATGAAAATAAAAGGGAAAAAGATAGTTGTGTGTTTTAATATTTGTTTTTTGGGCCTATTATACAACTGGGTAGAATTATCGACTACCCCAAGTACTGGATCCACCATTCTTGTTATTACCCCAAGTAGAATTTCCACCGCTACCCCAAGTAGAGTTACCGCCATTCTTACCCCAGGTAGAGTTACCACCACTACCCCAAGCAGAAGCACCACCATTTCCACTTCCCCAAGCAGAAGCACCACCATTTCCACTTCCCCAAGCAGAAGCACCACCATTACCTTTTCCCCAGGCAGAGGCACCACCATTTCCAGAGTTACCACCCCAAGCAGAAGCACCACCCGAGCTGTAAGCAGGAGTCTTACCACCACCCCAAGAAGAAGCCCCTCCAGAGCTGTAAACAGGGGTTTTACCACCACCCCAAGAAGAAGCACCACCCCATGTTGAGGAATTACCAGCAGGGGTTCCATTACCCCAGGAAGATCTATTACCGGAGGAGAAAGCAGGAGGTCCAGACCTTGGTTGTGCAAAACCACCAGGTGGTCCATTACGAGGAGCATCTGAGGCACCAATGAATCTTAAGTAAGGGATTGTTTCACCACGTACTAAGACACTTAATCTGGTTTTATTGACCTTAATTTTCTTAGATTTTGTATGAAGTTCGATTCTTGCATCAACATCATCAGTATCAGTGACTTTACCCATAAGACCTTTATAGTTACCACCGTTAACTAAAACGTCTTTATATAATAATTTATCACGGCCACGAACAGCAGTCTTAAGACCTGCTGCAGCGATTGGAGGAGGTAATTTCAAATTTGGATTCATACGATTAAGATCAGGGCCCAAATTTTTAGAAACTATAGAATCTTTGGTAGCAATTGTGCTAACATTTAAACTATTTGTAACAAATATACCAAGATTTTCAATAATGTCATGGGAGCTAATGAACAAGGAGTTTTTGTAAATATGTAAGATCGCCCCTTCTCTTTTCTTTTCACCCAAAACCTCTCTAACAGTATCACCAATCTTGATAGTAGAACCATTTTTATCAGTGGCTATTTGTTCTCTACGGCTTAATTTCAACTTAGCAGCAATACCAGATGGTTTTACTGATATTAATCTACCATCTGAAGTGATAATACCAAATAAGCCCTTTTCAGCTTTAACAATGACACCAACAGTTGAAGCATTAAGTTGAACCAAATCTTTAATATCGTACATACCACCAAACACATCAGTACTCAGTGAGGCATCAGTAGCTTTAATCAAATAATTAGCAAAAACTCTTACATCTTCATTTGTTTGGTCACTTAATAAAACCACAGAATCATTATCGATTTTGATAACCAAACCGGTTTCTTCTGAATGCTTACCTTCAATGACTTTAACATGATCACCAGGAGCGAAAACTTTCCTTAAATCATTTGATGGAACTGTAAGTTGTTGGTTAACGAATTTTGGATCCCCACTATTAGTGACCAATATAGAAATTTCATTCAAAGAAGAAGTTAAAACCTTACCAACAGTTTTGGCTTGTTCACCACGACGAATTTCCACTTTATCACCAGGTTGGAAGGCACTTTTTTGTCCACTTTCATTATTATTTTTATTTTTCAAAGAAGCGGCAACTGCAGCAAGATCCAAACCATCTTCTTCATTATTACCAGTTTGAAATCTATCCAATTCTTCTAATCTCGGATGAACATCTTTTGTTTGAATATATTGTAATTTAAAATCTTTGAAAAGAAAACCTTCATTATATTCTTCACCCCTATATATATAACTACGACTTCCACGTCCAGGCTGTAAATGTTCACCATCATAAGTTCTTGCTTCCAATTCATTAAATAATCTTGGAATGGGTTTAATTTTAGACTTGACAACTTTTCCATCTTTCGTGATTTCATCATTTCTACCATAATCCAATCTTGGAACCAACTTACAACGAACATCTAAACCATTTTCTGATAAATTATCAACGATAGCCAAATCACCTTTATATTTACCTCTACTGATTCTGACATAGATACCTGGAACTAATTCCACGTCGGAAGATTTAACTTGTTTTAATAAATCAGGGTATTCACGGACTGGAACCAAAAGTCTTTGTTTAGCATAAATGTTAACCATACCAGCCAAAGCTCTTTCAATAGCTTCAGGTTTTTTAGCTTCGATATAAATGTAACCTTTGAAAGAATCTCTTTGGAAAACAGTTAAAATATCCAAAGGTTTATTTGATCTGGCTAAGGTCTTCTTTTTTTCGTATAATTTACGAACTAAATCTTTTTCACGACCCGGACTACATCTAATAGCATAGATGGCAGGATCGTTAATAGAAGGCATTAATAATTTTTGAGATACAGTTCCACTTGCAGTAGTATCACCTCTATAAACACTATGAGTTTTACGATAACGTTGTTTCAAAGTTTCAGCCAATTCTTCAGCATCTTGATCTTCAGCTTCTTGACGACGACGATCAAATTGTCTGTGAAGTCGATCATCTTGGTGTTCTTCACCATCGTCGGTTTTACCATCGGCAGTTTCCACACGATCATCTGAAATGAATTGTTGCCTAAGCAATTCTGCTTCTTCGTCATCTTCATCCATTTCTTCTTCTTCTTCATCATCAACTTCTGCTTCAATATCAATAAACTGATTAGCTCTTCTTCTTTTTCTTTTTGAGGATGCAACATCATCATCGTCCTCTTCATCATCGTCCTCATCTTCATCATCGTCCTCGTCATCCTCGCCTTCATTTTCACCTTCGCCTTCACCCCTTTCATTATCATCATTCAAAGCGGTTGATTCTGACTTGGTGAGCGATGGATCATTGTCTTCGTCCAATGGACGCTTATCACCAATGTTGAACTCTTTCTGATTGTCTTCTTGTTCAAAACTTCCTTCTTCTTGGTCGTCATCTAGCTCATTAACATCTCTATCCTCTATATCGTAGGCTCCTTCAAGAGTAGAGTTATCAGGATGTTCATGTTTGACAGGACCACTCTCATCATCAGAGTTGTGTCTCCTTTCTGCATCAGACATGGCAAATATGATTGATTAAATGATTCACCAAACTTTAGTATAGTATCTATGGCCAGATGAACCTTTAGAGTGCAGATGGGGAAAGCTTTTCAAATTGGCAAGCGCTTTTTTAACTTGATTATTTCCTGTATTTTTTTTTTTTTTGTGAGCGTTGTCGATTTTTTTTTGGTTTCCAGCGTACCAGCGATTTAAAGTGCAGGTTGAGGCCGGGTTTACATGTTGGAGGGCAGTATTTGCAACTATATGATGATGATAGCATATCATTAACAACGAGGGATATAAGAAGGGGGAAGGAACCATTTGGGGGCCGTGAGCGATAGTACTGTAAAGATGAAGTTCGCATGTGTTTGCGGATGCCTTTTGCTTACTTGTGGGGCAGCTGCCAACACAGTGGGAGGTATTAGAGATTTTAAACTGGTGCCCAAAAAGGCCCTAGATAACTATAAGATTGTTAGAGTAGCCAGTTCTGCAGGGCTCTTGGATGTGGAAAACTTCAAGAGCCGTGACAATGTTATCGTTTGCGAAGAAAACGGATCGGTGATTCTACACTCGTCAAAGCTAGATACTGCTAGCAGAACCGGAGGGACCATGTTCAGTGGAGCATCCAACACCAAGGAAAATAAGAATAAGTGGTACGAATTCAACGGAGGAACACGAACTACGGTCCTAGGACCCAGGATCCCAATCTCTGGGTGCTTGAATAGCCAGCACGGAGACGGAGGGTCCCTAGTCTTGAACATCGGGTTTACTTTAGGTGGAACCAGTGGCGCTGACTTTGGGTACGCTATCGATTACGGGGGAACTGGAAAGCAAATTTGGACTATATGCTTTCTGTTGAATCGACCTTGACGATCAGTGGTGCTTACACTTGCACGGCTCCAGCCAACTCCACGGGGCAAGTGTTTATGCAAGCCCATTTCGTTGAAATTGAAGACTGCAAAGTCCGTGAACTAACCGTTGAACATTCCCGTAGTTGGAAAAATCCAACCACGAAGAAACCCAGAAACGTTGAAGCCACAGCCTGGCGAACGCATCCCAAAGTCAGAGTCAGCTCGCTCAGTACAAAGCCCATCTTTACCTGTATCTCTGACCCCAGATACTTGGCCTGCGGTGCCAAAATCCCTGGTTATGGTGATACCATTTCTTAAAACGTTATGTGGCTCGCTTTCTTTCCATTTTTTTTTTTTTTTTTTTTTCTTTTTGATGAGGATCGGAAAAAAAAAAATTGATATTGAAAAAGGTCCGATGACATTGGTTTCTTTGAATACCTGAACGTATCTAGTAGTGTAATAATATGTCCGAGATTGCTTCAATTGCCAAAGAATTAAAAGGTGCTTTGAAAAAATTTCCAAACTTTCCTTCGGAAGGAGTTCTTTTTGAAGATTTCTTACCAATTTTTGCACAACCCGAATCGTTTCAAAAATTAGTTAAAGCCTTCCAATTACATATTGGCGAAACCAAGGTTGATTATGTTGTTGGGTTAGAAAGTAGAGGGTTTCTTTTCGGCCCACCTTGGCTTTGGCTTTGAATGCCGGGTTTATTCCAGTTAGAAAGCCGGGTAAATTACCAGGACCAACCATTTGTGCAGAATTCCAAAAAGAATACGGTAGTGATAAATTTGAAATCCAACAAGGGGTTATTCCAAAAGGTTCTAAAGTCGTTATCGTTGATGATATTTTGGCAACTGGTGGTAGTGCTTTTGCAGCCGGTGAATTAGTTAATAAGTCTGAAGCAGAAATTTTAGAATATTTATTCGTTATGGAATTAGATTTCTTACACGGTAGAGATAAATTAGGTAAACCAGTCTTCACTTTATTAAGTGGTCAAACCGAAAAATTAGGTGCTTAATTAAGTATATAATCATAATTATAAAACGTGACGAACTTCTTTTGCATGCATTTTTGAAAAGGGTATTGTAGGGGCATTGGATTATCCACTTTTAAATAATAAAAATGCTAATTCTCCAATGTAAAAATAAATAAAGTAACCTTGTTCATGAGTGACATACGAGCCAAAGCTTTTCCCAACAATAACGTGCCAAGTTGGTCCATAAAGTTGATCCAATTCTTTCTTCAAAAATGTAGCAATATCTTTTTCCACTGAATACGTGTGAGTTGCTTCCTGTGATAACTCTAATATCCTGGTTTGAATATCTTCGGCCAAATCAGATGCCTTCAAAATTGGAAGCTCTTCAGATGATGCGGGTATATTATCGATAGCAGACATTTCCACGCTGTTGTATTTCCTATGGCTTGTTCAATTAGAGGTGGTTGGTTTCTAAATGACACTTCTCTAAACAATTTCCGTCTATTTTGTTTACTTGTTGTCTTTAATTACTTCAAAATCAAAAAAAAAGGCAACAAAAAGAAGTGCACCCCTACAATTTTTCCCGCGAACAACTTTGTCTATGAGAGTAACAAGCTTTGCCATGTCTATAGATAAGATGATGGAAGAAGGAGGTTTAAGCTGAATAAAAAGTCATGAGTAAGTTGCTGTCAAACTCCATCTCAAGAGATTTCATGGCTTCACCCCACATCCTAAACACCGTATATCTAGCAATTCTCCTTTCATGAGCGTTTCTTGCTCTTCCGAAAAGGTATTTATAAGATTATATACCCGTTCGAACCCCCCTAGCAAGACAATTGACAATTGACAATTGAAACAAAATGTCAAAATACGGATTCACCAAAATTCCAAGAAACGTGAAAGTGGCCACTCAAGCTTTCAAGCCTCCCACCAGCCAGTCAGTGGTGGATCTTCCTTCGACACCGTTGGCCAAGTTTGTCTTGGATTATGTCACGGAGGAATTACCTCCCCCGGTCTTGCTCCATTCGCTTCGGGTATTCCAGTACAGCGTGGCCATAATCAAGGACCAGTTCCCTGACTGGGAGCTTGAACCAGAGGTGGTCTTCGTCACCAGTCTACTCCACGATATTGCTACTACCGAGAAAAACATGCTGGCAACCCAAATGTCCTTTGAGTTCTATGGCGGAATCATATCCAGAGAACTTATCTTGAAACAAACCAACGGGAACAAGCCCTACGCCGATGCAGTGGCTGAAGCCATCATCAGACACCAGGATTTGGGTGATTCTGGGTTCATTACCAGTCTTGGGCTGATTTTGCAGATTGCCACGATATTGGATAACGTGGGGCTAAACACCCACCTTATTCATATCGACACTCTCGACGCCATCAATAAAAAATACTCCAGAGAAGGTTGGTTATCGTGTTTTGCCCTGGCAATCGATAAAGAGAATAAAGAGAAACCCTGGGGTCATACCAGTGCGCTAGGCGTGAATGACTTCAGAGATAATGTATTGGCCAACAAGTTCAACTACCAGAAATTGTAACATGTATAATATATAAATTATATATATTACAAATTACATAAATTATAAACTGTATAAACGATAAATTATATAAATTATAAATTCTATAATTTAACCTTAGTGCAAGCATTTTTTTTCATGCTCACAGATCTAAAAGATCCCATTAAAAAAAGTCGAATTGTCATTAGCCGCCAGTTTCAACCAGGTTCGTTTTAAGCAAATACAACTGAAAGACGCCAACGGGTACATTACCTCCATCCGAAATAGAGACTAGTGTTTGAAATGTTGACAGAAAGTCTCAATGCATCCCGCATACTAACCAATTTTTATAAGTTGGGCCATCTATCAAATGTGTCATATACGGTGTATGGCCAAAAAGCATCCACCGAGCTAAATGATCAATCTTTGCTAGAGTTGGAATTGTCAATAAGGTACGACCACCCTCGTGTATTAGTCACGTACTACAATAAATGCTTGTACCAGTTTGTTCTTACGTATGAAAATGATCCAACCGATTCGAATGGAGATCAGGAGTGGAAAAATGAAGACGATCAACAAAATGAACAAAACCAAGAACCCCTGCAACAGAGTCAGCAGAATAACACCAATTATACCCCTCCGTGGGATCTATCCAAAGAATATTCCCGTTTAGAAGTCAGGTTCTGTAATAATGTTCCAGTGGATTATTTATCAAATCCAAATTCCAAATCAATTGATCGTAAAGATGAATACCTCGCATACGCTAGTTTAAGTTTTTTGAAGGCTATTAAAAAACTAGTTTTATATAATTTGTCATTGAATAACGTTGCTCACTTATTTGGTAATCATGCAGTCGTCAATCAAAATTTATCAAATTCAATCATTCATATAGATCCAATCTTATTACCTAATGGTGACTTGTTATTATCAATATCGACAAAGCGTAATCTTTCGCTATTCAACTCGTCAATAGTGGATCATAATGATCCGATGGCTCTAGACTCAAATTTTATTATTTATTTGATCCCCTCTGGGATTAGGTGTCATTTATACGACAATGTGAATAAAAAACAAAGTTTTACTTATAATCCTCCTAAAAATTGTGAAAACTTGATCAAATTGATCAGATTGAGTACTGGAGTAGACCTATCAAATGAAAAATTCCTATGGGTGAAACTTATTCCAAATTTACAGCATCTTAACAACCAAACTTCAAATATTTCCAAATTCGTTCATCTGGTTGATAATAAAAAATTTATTCTTTGGCCTTGGAAATTATGTCTTTTGCAATTCGGTTATATTGAAAAGCAAGTTTATGAAAATCAAAACCAGCTTTCTCAAAATCAACCATTCAGAAACTCTTCTCCTGACATTGACCCCTTAGGTCTTATATCTGACTTTATGGATTTTAGCATTTCAACTCACCAATTCAAATCGTCATCAAATAACTTTACGGCTCCCAGTGCTAGTGCTCTATCAACTGGTCCACATTCTACTGGACCTACAAATAATGAAACTGGCAGCACTGTTAAAAATGAAGATCACCTAGACATGACTAATAGCATGATGAATGACATTTTCGATATATCCATGGCACCGAACGAGTCAATGAATTTTTTCCAAAATGAAACGAAAGACACTCATCAAGATCAAAAAGGTAACCATTTGAACGAAGGTGATCAAATGATCGAAAATCAAGAAGAACAAGAAAATCAAGCGAATGAGGAAGATCAATTGGACGATCTATTTGGGGATGATAGTAGTGATGAAGATCAGTCAGAATCAGCAAAGCCCATTGAACCTCAATTCGACAATAACTTTGAACAGCAACCATCATCTCAACCAATTGAGGTTGACGAAGAAAGTAAACCCATACAAACAGATAAAGATTCTACTAAAGAACTTGACTTATTTTATGAAACGCAGCAAGACGAAACCAATAAGGAATTGGAAAAGGATGTCGAGAAAGAGTTCAAGGAACCTAAACCAAGACCATCTACAACTGTTTCTAATAGCACTTATATTGATATTCCAAAAGATCAAATGACAATAGCTCCATTACGTTATTTGAAAACTCAAACTCCTCAAGTATACGACGACCCAGGTGCCCCATTGCCCATTGTGCCAACCCCAATAATACCCTCATCGGCACCTCAATCTTCGGGAACTATTCCCGATCAAAAAAATCTTTTCAATGACCAGAAGAATCTAAACTTTCATAACAATCATCTAGGTCATTTTGGAACTTCATGGACTCCTTCAGGTGCTCCCGAAATTGACAATAAGTCGGTTTTTTCTCCCCTTTTATTCAATCCAATAATTAAAAGCAATATAGATACAAAATACGGGAAGGGAGGGAAATTTTATGTCGATAAAGAATTATCAGCTGGTTCTGATAGTGAGTCAAAAAAGAGAAAGTTACGAGCAACAAGTGTCAGTGGGTACGAATATCCAGTTAAAAAAGAAGATCGTGGTCATAGTTTTGATATTCTGAATGAAAGAGGGTTGGGCATAATTCGCTCAGAAAATCAAGATCGTGGAATTGTCAGTAATGAAGATAATGAAAATGCAATTGCAGATGATGATGATCCTAGCGATCAAAGTGACGATGAAGAAGAAGAAGAAGAAGAAGAAGAAAGTGATGAAGATGAAGACATTAATCAAAACAAGATTGTTGATCACTCAAAAGAACAGAACTCCCCACCTTTGAAGCTCAATACTAATAACGATCAAGGATCATCGAATCAAGGAAATAATTTGGATACAACTCAAAAGCAAGTCAGCCAATCTACTTTAACCAATTCAGGTGGATTTTTCTCTCCATTGGGTCAAGCTGCAAAATATAATACCGGTTCCAAATTTGATTCTCCGCTTGGAATGAATTCAAGCTTTGTTGATAACAACCAGATGGTAACAGGATCTCCATCCAGTATTTTTGATAACAAACAATTACAACCTCCTCCTTCTGCTCCGGTATTTCAAGATGACTTTCAAGGTCATGAGTCGTTTTCACCTGATGATGACTCTAAGAAAGACCAGTCCCCAGTAAGCACTGGTAACACTCCTGCCGTGTCTTCACCGTCTAAGACTGTCGGAATTTCTGAATCGTCTAACTGCTTACCTTTGATATTAAGAGGGATAAATGTGGTTTCAATACCAAGTTTGTTTCTTTTAAACAATATAAGTGGTTCCATGAATATTTCAACCGTGACATCCGACTTTAATATGGATGTTGATGAAGAAGAGAATGATTTTGAGATAAATCAGAATAATGAATTGGTAGTGAAAGTCAATCATTTAGACGAATTTCTTAAATGGCTTGGCCTGAATTTAGTGTTTGACTTGGGATTAAATAAATATGAATCGAATTTAAGATTGAGTTTGCCCTCAAATGCATCTAAGCTTACTGAAAATGATACATTTAGCTCCGTAGATATTGGTGTACCAATATCTCAATTTGAATCCAAATTCTTCAAACTATTTCCATTATGTTATAAAGTAAGTTTAAATGAATTCATAAACGAAATTAGTCCACAGGATCCTCAAGATAGTACAGTACAGGATGAACTCACCAATCAACTCAGCTTCTTAGATGATATTGCGAATGATGACATCCTCAATCCGAAGTCACAGTTGAAGAAATTAAATTCAATTAAATGGGATTCATTTTACACAGTTAATCAACGGAACGAAGAAAATTATCGTCATTATAAAGAGATAATTGAAAGCTTTAATAAAGTCAATTCATACATAAAGAATGATGAAGACCATCTTTTCCAGTTATTGGATAATAAAGCTAGGGTCCTCAAAAACAACGACGAGATAATCAACTTAAATAGCGTTGGTCTCAGATTCTGGGGATATTTGAATTACAGTCCACTCAATGGGCCCAAGAATTTCCAGGTCTTATTAATTTCGGAAAGAAGTCAAGAAGAAAATTATTGTAATTCCGAGTTTTTAAACTCATTAATTTATAACTATAATGAGGGACATTTCGGGAATATAACTAAATTGAACCTACAAAGCCTTGATTCCAAACAGGATTTTGAAAGTATTAATGATGGATTGTTATTGATGAACAAAGGAGAAGATAGTGTTACATCGTCATACACGGACGTTTATAAGAAGATCAATAAACGGTTGACTTCTTTGGTAGAGTTGATAAAACTAGACTTAATAAACAAAACCAATAGTTTTGAATTTGATCGTCCATTATTACTATTATTTGTTGACTTTGATGATAATGTTAACTCCATGTTACAAATATCGAAGATATGCCGTAACTTCAAGTTATTTTTGAATCAACATCAATTACCTTTAGTTGAAATTTTTACACATGTTATTCCAGCTTCTTTCATCTTTAAACAAGTTGCCAATCAAAAATCAGTCAGGTACTTATCTAACTTTAAACTTAGTAGAATATCCATGACTTTGTATAACAAGTGCCCTGACCCTTTCCTGGGATTAAAATCATTGACGACTAAACAATTAACCAAGTCGTTATTCACAAACTTAGTGAAATCCCCACCTAGCAAGCTTCAATTCAAATTTTTGTCTAATGGTGGGAAGGAAAGTACAAGTTTGGCATATAATGACGATATATTTTTACATTTGGCTTACGAAAGAACTGTGGATAAAAACTGGGTTTCAGCAGCATGGTCTGATCCGTTTGGTGTTACCACTCATGTCAAATCTTGGTACTGTTCGCCTACTAATAATAAGAAACATACTAAAGATATTTATGAAATGGGTGAGGTTATAGATGAGATTTGGAATATTTCTAATGAATTATTCAAGACTTTGAATGCCGAAATAATCAAAAAGACAAGTGGTTTAGGTGGTAAGAAATTCTTGGTCTTAACAAGAATTAATAACGTTATTCCCGATGACGAATTGGTTCATTGGAAGAGACTTAGTATGAAATATAAAGATGTTTCATTGATTGTTTTGTCTGTCAATAGGACTCCTAGGGTTTTATTCAATGTTGACTTCACTTCGAACCGTGACGTCAGTCCAGATGATAATGATCTTGTACAAGATGATGCCAGCAATGCGTCCAGTAACAACAACGTTGGATTGAGTACGGCTGCCGCTACAATAGCAGGAAGCTCTAACAGTACAACTGGTCTGAACAGTTCTGGTAATACTGTAGTTGGACAAGCACAACCTTCATCGACCTCGGGTTTATTGACCGGATTAAACCAACAACAACAGGGTCAACAAAACTCATCATCTAATATTGTCTCTGGGGGGCAAAAGAATGCAGCGCCTACCGGTATGGGAAGTGCTACTACACCTTCTGCCCCAGGATCAGCTCCGGATTTTTTCAAGAATTTCAACAACTTTCCTCCGTCAAGTAATTCTAGCCCTACAACTACTGGTGCCACTATGATAACTTCACCATCTCATAATGGAGGTATTAATTTCCATTCTCCGCAACAATTCTTGAACGCCCCCGGTAACTTTTTATCGCCACAAGACTTGGTAGGTACTGGAGCTTCTGGGACAACCAACAATGTTGCTACCAATGGGCACAGCACTGTTGGAGCAGGTGTTGATGGGGCCAATGGACCAGGAATCATATTCAACGAATCAGATGTTGTTTTACATGATCGAAATAGCGATATAACAGCAGTGATCCCTCGTACAGCCTTACCGTCATTTACTTCCCCTTCAAAACTAGGAATGAAGATTGGATACTTGTTGAAAGAGTGTGGAAATGATTCAGAAGAAGTTGGTGATGGTGGTTCTGTTAAAAAATATTTAGTCTATGAAACCACTATACTCAGTTGTTCCAATTTCTGGAAACTTGACGCTATCATGAAGATTATGTTAGAGCAATATAAAAAATTAATATCATTGAATGATATTTTGGGCTTAACTGAAATCCAAACGTCTACTTCATCTACAAAATTAGACGTTACTACAGATAATCTCGATCAACAGGAAGTAGATCATAAAGACGCGGTTCTGTTAGTGCCCTGGCACATCAATGCCGTCGGTAAGTCCTTAGACTACTTGATCCATGTATCGGTGGAAGAGTAAATCGTTCTTCAAATAAACGAATTTTGCATCTTTAATATCGGTTTGTAAGTCTCAGTCGCGTGTAAATTTTTTTTTTTTTTTTTTTTTTTTCTGTGGACTGAAAATGCGTGTTGTTTACCTTGAGATTTGATGTTTCAATTAAAAATCACCAATAGCCATATCTTTTCAATACCATTGAAGGTTAGCCCAAGGATTGATATTAGAGTTCATGTTGGCAATGGACTTCACCAATACCCAGGACATTATTGATGGGTACTTGAGGGGACAACAAGTCCGGACCAAAGAACAACCTATTCTGCATTCACGAAGTACTTCCGGTAAGACACGAGCAGATAGTAATAACCCATCACCGCATTTGAAGAAGCGACAATACAGTGGGAATAGTATGATAGATGACATTACTGTGTTTGGAGAAGAGGACCGTGATAATTTGATGGGAGGATTGTATATCGACCCGGATATTGATCGATTATTGAGAATAGATGATTTACTGCTTGATTTGAGTCGAGATAATAGTATAGATTTGAATAGAGGCATAATAGAATCACCAACAGACTCCATATCTATTCCGAGTCCGATAAGAGTTAGGAGCCGAGAAGAACGACCCGAACAGAAGAATAAGACCAAAGAGCCCTTTGATCAAGATGTACAGAGACTCCTTTCAATTGGTAAAGGGGATGTTATGCCCAATTTCGAAGAGCTGATCAGTAAAGATGAAGAAGACGATTTTGACGATGAAAAACTTTTAGAACAAACCCATAAAGCTATACAATCATTACCGGTTTCAATAACTGGGAATCGAGAATTTGAAAAATATGAAAAGATGTTAAATTCTGCAGTTGCCAAAGCAGTTAAACTGACCGAAGAACATCGGAGAGAAAACCTCGAGGTGGTTAAGGAAAGAGATGAGATGAGAAGGAGAAACCAAGCATTGCAAGAAGAAATATTGATATTAAAGCAAAAAAATGAAAAGCAACAAGAAAAATTGAGGGATAATCAGAATCGGATAAATAATATGACCAAGGTGCATCAAGAAAGAGAAACGATTATGGAAAGAGAACGGGGGTTAATGAAAAAGAGACTTGAAGAAACCAACCGGAACAACAATGAGAATTCTCAATTAGTTAAAGAGAATGAATTATTGAGAGAAAAGTTAATAAAATATAAAGGACTATATGAAGAACAGAAGAAGACCAAGCCTACAGCAGAAGCAGAAGAGAAGAGGCACGAGCCATTGAAGAATGATGCTATTGAAAAAGAAGGGATGGTTGAAGAATTGGTCAGAAAATTGATGGATACAATTTCCAATAATAAAAAGCAATCCAAAGAAACGGAGATTGAAGAAGAGAAAAAAGCAGAACCCGGTAAAATGAAAATGTTGGAAGTGTTTGAACAAGCGTTTGAGCAATTGAAGAATGAAGAGATTGAACCGAGAAAAGAAACCCCAAAAGAAACTCCAAAAGAAGGAGAAGAAAATAGGATGATTGAATTATTGAATGGAATTCGAGAAAGTCTTGATATGTTGGTTAACGAGAGGTCGGCACCGCTGAGCTCTGCAAGTGTGAAGCCGGTGGCTGAATCATCAAGACCGAAAAGTAACAAGAGTAAAGACGTAATGGTGTATTGTCAGTGTGATAAACGAGATTTGGCGGACGACACTGTTGACAGTTTGGACTTCACCAATGAGAGCACAAGCACCCGGGAAAGGCCCCGGTGTGAGACCTGTGCAATTGCAATGGAGGCCTTGAATCGATTACAACGAGAAAATAGGAGATTAAAGAGAAGACCCAGACGAGTGGGCCGGAGTCGCAAAATCTTGAGTAGTTCCACTTCAATGGGAGGACCACAAGAGGATGAGTACGAGGATGTGACTGAGGAAGGCCGCAAAGAAGGCACCCAAACGTTAATGGGTCAATATAGATGGAATAATACTGTTTAATATATAATGAGTATAATAAATACGTAATTTGCGCATTTGCATCAAAATTTGCATCAAAATTTGCACCCAATTTCCACCATGTACAAACTTACATTCTACCAACATACTACAACACACTAACATATACTGCTGACATCTACTAAACCAGTATACCGCTGTATCTGCGAACCACTGTATGCCTTTGTATATTACTGCTACTACGGCCACACCACTGTATACTAAACCATATTTCTTTAAATCTACAACTGCAGAATATACGGAGATCGCTGAACTCGATGAGATGAGCAGATGAGCAGATCAGCCTACGGGTGATCAGGGTACATGTGATCAGGGTACATGAGTAGAGTACATGAGTAGAGTAGATGAGTAGAGTAGATGAGTAGAGTAGATGAGTAGTAGAATAGATACAAAAACAAAATCGCGATGGACCTTTGTGTAGAAACGAAGCAATTCGTGTAATTGTGGCATTCATTGATCAACCAGCGAGATCACGAGAACCATAAAGACCATTCTATGGCCTGTTGACTTGGGGACCTCCAATGGGATGCCTGTAAGGACGTGTTGTTTTGGTATTGGTGTTGGTATGGTAATCTACGAGTACAAACGGATTTTTTGAGCACCAATACCACGTATATATTACTATACCTCACATATGATACATACATTCATTTAGTAGAGTATATGATAGTACTATATGATAGTATTATAGCATTATATGATAGTATTATATCACAGTTGTATGGCACTTGCCTAAATAAAATAAAAGTAAATACGCGAACCAAAAAAATCAAAATCAACAACACCAAATTCCATTCAAGCAAGCGAATTAACTTCAATAAACACAAATTAAAGGACTCTATTAAGGAGTAAACAAAACAATAACAATCAGTTTCATATCATAGTGAGGGAGTCTGTATGGCGAGTGTGTGTTCCAATCTGATTAACTTTCCACAAACACCAATCCCATCAATTTAATCCTCCAGTCCTTTCTGGTGTTCAATACACTAACACCAATACTGAAACTGCGCTAACAGCAATAACTGCCTTTCCAATTCTTACTATTTACTGTTTCTTTTATTACTAGATCCAGCTATCTTTAAGCTTTCCTATACCGGGTGCTTTTTTGGTGTTTCAAACCTATTACTCTTATTATTAGAATTTTTTTTTTTTTTTTTTTTTTCATTAGAAAAAAAACAAGTTGTTTTATCCTCTGTTGTATCTTATATCTTTTGTTATATCATCTGTTGTACTCTTTTCAACAACTATACATCTTCTATTCATACTAGTACTGGTACTGGCTCCACTGCTCTTCTTGCACTTCTCCCTGATTTATTCGTTGAGTCAACAGCATTAACATTTACATCAACATCATCAACTAAAACAACAACAACAACAACAACAACAACAACATCCGGCTCCTTACATCTTATGAATTAAACCCTGCATCCTTGCTTCACCTCTAGCATTCCATCATGTCATCCATAAACAACGAAAATGAATATAGACTAACTCGATCTAAATCCTTAGCTAGTCAGCGTCAACAACTAGAACAGAAAAAAGTAAAACTTCACCATAATCATAAACCTGAATCGGATACGGTTAAAAACTCAGAAGACGTGATTGTTTCTACCAACCCGACCCGTCCTCATTTAGCTGACGTTTCAAATCAATTTGGAGTTAGTGGCTCCAAATCAATTACTAATTCAAAAGATTCGAAAGATTCTGATAAAAAATTAGATCAACAAGAAACTCTAGCTCCTCCAGTTCAAGTAACTTCATCAACCACTACCAAAAGACGTCCCTTGGCTGGAGACTTGGCTCCTTTAACCCAACAAACCTCTTCATCATCCAATTCCAATAATAAAGTTTCTAAGATTCCTTCAAAATCAAATAATAAAAGATCTTCCACTGATTTTGATAAAGAAAATGATGATTCTAAAATAATTTTACAACCTTCTCAAACTACAGCATCTAATATTTCTGCATCTAAAAAAAATAATTTATTGGTTCCAAATAGAAAAAGACAAGCCACGGAATCTTCTTCGAATTTAGTTGAAAAACTTCATACAACAAACGAATTAAATAATTCAAATAAATTTAAAAAATCAAAGCGTATTGATTATGAATGGCAGGATTTGGATGAAGAAGATTTCGATGATCCTCTAATGGTTAGTGAATATGTTAATGATATATTTCCTTATTTAAATGAATTAGAATATAAAACTTTACCAGATGCAGATTATTTATATAAACAAACTCAATTAAAACCAAGAATGAGATCAATTCTAGTTGATTGGTTAGGTTGAAATGCATCAAAGATTTCGTCTCTTACCAGAAACCTTATTTCTTGCAATTAATATAATGGATAGATTTATGTCATTAGAAGTGGTTCAAATTGATAAATTACAATTATTAGCAACTGGTTCTCTTTTCATTGCTGCTAAATATGAAGAAGTTTTCTCTCCTTCAGTTAAAAATTATGCTTATTTCACTGATGGTTCTTATACTGAAGATGAAATTTTACAAGCTGAAAAATATATTCTTACCATACTAGATTTTGAATTAAATTATCCAAATCCAATGAATTTCTTAAGAAGAATCTCTAAAGCCGATGATTATGATGTTCAATCAAGAACTTTAGGTAAATATCTTTTAGAAATAACAATTATGGATTATAAATTCATTGGAATGTTACCGTCCTTATGTTCAGCTTCAGCAATGTATATTGCTAGATTAATATTAGGTAAAGATCCAGTTTGGAACGGTAATTTGATTCATTACTCTGGTGGTTATAAAGTTTCTGATATGAAAGAATGTATAAATTTAATTATGGAATATTTAATTGCCCCAGTCGAGCATGATGAATTTTTCAAAAAATACGCTACTAGAAAATTTATGAAGGCAAGTATTGTTTGTCGTGGTTGGGCTCGTAAATTCATAAGTGAAGAAAGAGATTTATTCGATCCAAACTTAATTACTGATAGAATTCCAAAATAATCTCTGTTACTTATGAATTTGTTTTTTCTTCTTTTAAATTTTACTTCATTAATGACCTTTTCATGATGTTTTGTTTTTATTTTGTTCTTTTTTTTTTGCTTTTCCCTTCTTTTTTTGCTTTCTTTCTACTTCTTCTTTCCCTGTACATTAGTCTTTCCAATTAGGTCTATCTAATTCACAAGAAACCAAATCAATAAAAGATCAAACTGAAGAACTTAAAAAAATTCTTTTTTAATCCCAAAAAAAAAAAAAAAAAAAGACAAAAAAAAAACTTATCCAAATCAAAAAAAAAAAATTAAAAAAAAGTTGACCAATACGATGTTTGTATATCCTTTTTGATTGTTGATTATATATTTTATTCTTTGCTTCTTCGCTACGTTCATTTATTTAGATTTATAATTTTCACAGTTTTATATTTATATGAGTAGTTTGTGCGCTGCAAAGAACAAAAAAATGAAGCTAACGCGTAGTGTTTTGATGTTTTTTTTTTTTCTTTCAGAAAAACATCAATAAACATCTTTTATCAAGACACTGACAGATCCACAACTATGTTCAAAGGATTGGTGGTGCTATTAGTGACATCTGATACGTTCACTGCTGAAGATGCAAAGGAAACCGAGAGGCAATTACTATCTCAACACGTCTCTAAAGTGTATTTCAAAAACCAGTCAGATACTGACGTTAACTATCTCGATAAAGATTTAGATCAACCAATAAACCACATAGTTTCAGACACCGTGGAGTTCATCGAATACCACGCTGCTCAGCTTCTTATGATTCCGGTCACAACAGCTTCCTGGATCTCCCATAGTATAGAGCAAAACAAGATTTTGAATCTTAAATCTTACAATCCTGATCCTAAAAACTTTTTAAAAGATTGCTTTGTTTGTATTGCAGATAATTTACCAGCTGGCGACAAGGAAGTGATTTACGGTGGGGTGAGAGCTTTTGGTGGTCAATATATGGATGATTTAACCAAACATACTACTCATTTGATCGCATTGGATCTAACTAACGTTAAAAGTATAATCGCATCAAGTGCAAATCAACTGTCAAATAGTGATGACTCTATTGACATCAAAATAGTTCTACCTCATTGGATTAATGATTGTTTAAAACAAGGCAAAAAGTTAAGTGAAGAACCGTATCTTTTATCTAATCCAAAAGTACATCAGGAGAAGAAACCAATGTATTCGCTTATTCCTGAGTCGGATCAAAATAACAAATTGATTAACGATGATTCCTTACCTAATATAGAAGGTAAAACTACCGATTTTTTCAAAGACAAGACTTTTTATTTCTCTTCGGATTATAATCTCTCGGAAAGAATGTCAAATTGTTTCTCTCAACTAGTCGAGTCCAATGGTGGGCACACAGTTTCGACTTTTAATGTGAAGGATATTGATATTTATATAGGTAAATATCGTTCGGGTGATGAATATAAAAAGTGCTGTCTTTCAAATAGAATCGTGGTTGCCAATTTACAATGGATGTATCATGTCTTACTTACTAATACTTGGATCCTACCCCAAAATTCAAACTTATTACACTATCCATTCCCTAAAGACCCTCTAGATGAGTTTAAAAACAAAAAAATATCCGTAACTAACTATTCTGGTGATGCTCGTTTCTACTTAACTAAATTAATAACCTTATTAGGAGGTGACTTTACGAAAACTTTAACCCGTGAAAATGATTTTTTAATTGTTGCAAAACCCGATGGAAAAAAATACGAAAGTGCAAAAAATAAGTGGAAGAATATTGATAATAAACCTATTGTGGAAGTCGCTAATCATCTTTGGCTAGAAGAATGCTACTCCTCTTGGTCATACATTGATTCTAATTTACCTCGCTTCCAATATTTCGGTAGCAAGGCCAGTGGACGAGCTGGAACTGAATCATTGTTGGGTAAAACTAAACTCAATCACCTAGCTTTACAAAAATGGTACCTCGACCCTTCTATCGGTTCTATTAAATTGAATAGTGAAGGAACAAACGTTGATGATAGTATGAGTGAAGATGAATCTCCTACCTTAACAAGAAATACCATCAGCCAGAAACAAACAGACACAGAACGCGAGAATGATCAAGAAATACAACCTGATGTGCAAGAAGAAGATCAAGAACTAGTGGATTTTAATGATGAAGAGGACGAAGGAGAACCTGAAAAAACTGAATCAATTGAAAAATCACAACATGATTCCAATGAAAGTCAATCCAAGAGCCAAGCTTCTAAGTTACCAACTCCAGCTACCCCAGAAATTGACCTCGATAAAAGTGTCGAGATTGAGGATCAGGCTCATATAAGCAACCTTGAAAGTAGCGATCAAGCAGCTACACCAAGCATTTCCGACGCATTCAGCGGCAGAGTTGGTAGATCAGCCAAACAAAAGGCAGCTTTGAAATTGCATTCTGATATGGAGGATCTAAATGCCTACAAAGTTTTATCCAAGAGCTCAAGAAAGATGAAATCCTATATGAAAGAGTTGGAAGCTCGTGAAGAGGCAATCAAGGGATCTTCAAGGAAAAGACCTGCTTCTGAAAGTGCTGAAAGCAGCCAGGTTAGTAGCAAGGAAGATGTAATCAATGGAAGCACCTCGCCTTTGACTTCACAGACTTCTCATCCACCGGTAAAAAAGAAGAAGCCATCAAGTCCAGATAGAACACAGTCAGTAGTTGCAATTATGACTGGTTGTGAACTGGAGTTAGTACTCAACCGCGTTGACGTTGTCAAGCTTTCTCATTCTGGAATCAAGATTGTTAACGACTATTCACCTAAACATAAAATCAATACTATATTTGCTCCCCGTATATTAAGAACCGAAAAGTTCTTAAAAGCTTAAGCCAAGCTGAACGTATTATCCACCCTAATTATTTGGTGAAAGCCTTGAAGAAAGTTAACGAGCAGGAGATAACTTGGGATGAACTCTCAAAAGAGTATAATATTTCGGATTATGCATTAGATAAGGTCATTCCACTCAAAGAAATAAACCAAGATCTTGGGATTGCAAACACAAAAACGAACGGATTATCCGACTTGTTCAATAGCGAAAATAAGGGAAGTTTATTCAAAGGGATGAAACTTAACTTATCCACCAATTTAAACGGAGGAGTGAATTTAATCACCAGCATTCTCCAGACCCATGGGCTAGAAGAAGCAAAAAGTTTCAAGTCGGTACCAGCATCCGTGATCAAACAGTTGTTAAAAAATGACAATGGTAAAGTTATATTCGTCGCACATAAAACTAAGGATTCAAAGTTGATAAATTCTATAAAGAAAAATGATGATAATATAATGATTGTGGAATGGGATTGGTGTGTTAAATCTATATTCAGAATGAAGTTAGAAGACCTTAAGGACTATCGATTATAGGGGCTTACAATTATATAGTAATAAATGAACTTAAGACCAATTTGAGAACTACAAACTATCTTAAATATAAGGAGTAAATTTTGTATTTTTAATAGGATCAAGGAGAAAAATTATCAAAGCAGGAAAGATAGAATTAAAACTAAAAGCAAATATGATAGCGACTAAAAGTATAGTTATAATAATGACAAAGGAACATAAAATTGAAGTTCAAAGAGAATGGAGATTTTAGTTGACATAAGTTAAGACAAATCGAAGAAAAAGAAAATACGAAGGTGAAATGTAAAAATACAAAGTAGCAATAAAAGAGCTAAATATCTATCAAGCTAGGGCCATCGTTAGTCTGTCTTTGCTGCTGTTGCTGAGGTTGAGCGTTACCAAATCCATAACCAGTGTACGCTGGGTTAATTTGAGGTTGTTGAGGTTGTTGGTTTTGATAGCCAACACCAGTATTCAAGAACGGATTACCGGTGGCGTTCGAACTTAATCTGATATCATCTCCAGTCTTCTGTTGATAACCAGTACCACTTGAATTGATGAAGGTTTGAGTTTTAGTATGTTGATGTGGAATTCTAGTAGCCCCGGTATTACCAAAAGTATCAATTCCTGTACCTTGAGCTAGTAAGTTATTCAAGTCAGCGTGAGTAGAGTCATTGAACTTAGAAGATGAAGTCAATTGTGCACTAAGAGGTTGCAGTTGCAGTTGTTGAGGTTGAGATGCAGATGGTTGAGTGAAGAAAGAAGGTTGCAGTTGCAGTTGTCTTTCTTGATTAGCTAAATCATTTAAAGATTGGGCTTGAGGTTGAGGAGCAGGAGAAGCAGATGAGTTTAAAGCGAATGGGTTATTTGAACCAGTTTTAAGTGGTTGTAATTCTTGTTGAGGAGCTTGAACTTGTTGAGACTGTAGTTGTTGCTGTTGTTGTGGTTGTTGCCCATAGTTAAACCCAGTAAATTGAGGTTGTTGAGTGAACTGGGGTTGTTGTTGAGGTTGATAGAGGCCAGTTGCCATTGGATTCTGTATAGGGTTACCAAACATATCGTACTGTTGTTGAAATTGTTGAGGTTGTTGAGCAAACCCGGTGGCCATATAATATTGAGGTTGAACAAGAGCATATTGTTGTTGTTGTTGAGGATAATCATCTAAATCCAAAAGATTATTATTTTGTTCTTGTCTTAATTTTCTCATTTCTTCTTCTTCCATTGATAATTTCAAAGCAGCTTCTAAATCGGGGTCTGATTGTTGTTGTTGTTGTTGTATTTGAGCCTTTTCTTGTTCTGCAGTTAATCTAGATAATTCCAAGGCTTTTTGTAAATCGTCATCGTAAGGATCGCTTCTTGATCTTGCAGTATTTCTACGAGATCTATTTTGACGTCTTGAAGGACTTTCATTTCTTGATAAATGACCATTTTGAGATCTTGCAGCCAATTCACGTTCATGCTTTAGACGTTCATCATCTCTTAATAAAGCCACCAATTCTTTAGCCTTAACTCTAATTAAAGCACCTTGATCATTATTCATTTCATCAAAATGTATAAATTCTCTTAAAGTTTTAATAATGTATAAATTATCTTTTGACCAGAGAACACATTTTTCTGAACCAAATCTGATAAGGTAATCCAACACAGTCAAGGACTTAGCAACGTGGCGCCAATTCTTACCCTTATCATTCAACCTACGATCTAACATATCCATAATTTCCAAAAAATCAGTTTGAGATTGATAAGTATAAGAAGCAATTTCTTCCATATCATAAGTAGTTGGTCCAGTTGGATCATTCGAAGTAGCATTTCTGACAGACACCTGGACCGAAGAGTACCCATTGGCAACGTTCTTTATAGAACGAACAAACGATTTGGACATCTTTTAATCTAATTTTCCAATTAAAACAAATATCAATCAATTTAACTGATAAGCCTCGAAAAAATTGTAATAAGTTTCCCCACTGATATGTCCAATTGAACAAAATACCCTATAAATCACCGAGTTACCACTTTAAATACCAAAGTAATCAGTCTTAACCTATAAATTAGCTTAGCAATTCTGGAAAAGAAGATGGAATTAACTAAAAGAAAAAAAACAGCCGGAGAATTGAACAGGTGAGCATACATTTTTTGAACAACCAAATGGAAAAAAAAGTGACCCGGCATTACTGATACAGGCCCTGTCTAGGGATACTTCTGTGCTTTACCCAGACCGTCCTCCTGCCACTTACCGGATGCTCAAGCAGGGGGCCACTCGTCAGCTTGAACCCGGCCATTGGGGGTTGTTGGTTGGCTCACAAGGACGAGACATAATTGCACCATCGAGTCAACTTTTTCAACTTCAAATCCCACCTCTTGAACGTAAACCAGTACAACTACAAGATATGCCACACCTTCTACCTCAACATCTACTAGCACATCCGCTACACCTCTGTCAAGACCTCTGTTTGTAGTTTGTAGGCCGGTTCTTCCTCTTTCTCCCACCACCCCCGATTACGTAAGCGGCCAATTTTACTAATTTTTTTTTCTAAAACTTCTTGCCACCAGAACCTTCTGGCAGTTCTTCTTCTTCACTTGCTACAGCCCAAGAGTCCAAGCAGCATACAGCTTCAGTTGAACTCGAGTGAATCGTTGCAAAATCCAAAGCGAGAAGCTTTAGTAGAAAACCAGCGAGGAAAAGCTCATAGAAAAAATCAGACAAAAAAACTCATAGAGAAAAAAAAAAAAACAGGAAAACCATTGAAAAATCAAAACAGAAGGAAATACTTTTTTTATCACGGTTATCCATACAACAAGATAAGGAAGGCGATAGCTAAGGATTGAGAAAAGGTAACATTTCCAGTTACAAGCCTGTTCAGATTTGTTAGTTTTATTTTAATTGAACTTCCAGTTTTATAAGTGAGTGAGTAATTTGATTATGGCTGATAGCAGAAGGTGTCGTCGTTGTAAAAGAAAGAGACTCGACGATGAACCGTTTGAGGTTCAACAGTATAAGACATGTGCCAAATGTCGGATCATTGAACGTACTAAGAAGAAGCTGAGAAAGCCATTGGCGGAAGAGACCATGAGATATGGGTTGAAACAATTTTATGAACAGAATCAGAATTCCAATGCCCACGAAGATATTTTTTATAGTGAACAATTGAAAAAGGAGTTGGAAGCTTTCGAAAGAGCTGCTGCTGCTGAAGGTAGAACTCCATCTATAACTTTGGAATCGGCAAATCTAGGAAGCACAATTCCTAATCGTGCTAATGGTACTACTTCTACTAGTAATAATAATGGTGGATCAACTACTAATTTCCGTCAATCATCATCTCCAGGTAATCATGATATGTACCAACAACGAGGAGGAGCCGGACAACAATTTTCTCTTTATCAAGGACCAAATGGAGGTAATTCGAGCAATTCAATTCCAACAATGAATTCGTATTCTGGTTCAATACCAACTCCTTCTACTTTCAATCACCATAATCCGAATAAGATTGTTAAGAATGGATTACCTCGACATATATCTACAAGACCCCATCCTGAATTACATCAGTATCGCTCATCTTCGCAATCAATTCAAACGAGTAATCAACCGCGTCAATATCCAACCAGTGAACAACAAGCCACTATTAAAAGAATTAAAATGAATACTCCGTATATTTGTGAATTATGTGATGATGATCTTAAACCAAAAGATGAAATTAATGAAGTCTATCGATTATGTCATGAATGTTTTAAAAACCCTTTTGCCAAAGAGAATGTTTATGAATCCTTTAATGAATATATGTCTCATATAGCTGAATTCAATGGTCAGGAAGATTTAAATGATTTAAATTTCATTTGTGAATTAAATCCCCGTTTTATCGATCATTTGGATTATCAAAAACCAATTAGTAGTGAAACTATTTTCAGAGAATTCTTATTAGATTCATTGAGAAATATTTATTTGAATCCTCTTATGGGTATAATTAACAATGTTACTTTCAATCAAGTAAAGACGAATGTTAATGAATATATTCCCAACATCACCAACAGTCAATAAATACACTAAGAAGAATCAATATAAATCAACTAATCCAATCAAAGCCAATTATAAAGAATCTAATTCCGATCAAGATAAAAATATTTCCTCTATTTCAATGAATTACAATATTGCTAATAATTTATTGATTATTAAATTGAATCATAAATTTCATTTCCAAAAAATCGATTATTCAGTTGATCTATTAAAGAAAATCAATTCTTTAATCCTTGGTAATGATAAGTTAAACTATACCGATAGTGCTATTGAGCTATACCAATATTTGAAAAATGATGAACAATTTGGGGATTTCATTAAAAAAGTTCCTTTGATCCAATTCAAAAAAGATTTCCCTACTTTTGAAAAAACTCTTGAGACAATCAAATCAAACGAAGAGTTAGTCAATGCTGACTTGAACGATATCATTACAACTAACTCTGAACTTCAAAAAAACCCAACCGACTCCTCTGATCTTCCTTCCAAAATGGAGGATGGAACCTCCTTCCGTCCAATGGAAGAATCAAAAGAAGTCGATCCTGTTTTCGATCAATGATTTTGCTTCTTCTCTCATGTACAATATATATATTTTGATGTATTTTTACCATGATAAACCACCATATTCCCCGTATCTTTGTATCATAATTGTTGTTCCCGTATAAGTTATTATTAGAATCATGCGTGTCTAACTTCTTGACGGCCAACAGAAACCTACTTAAGCTCTATCTAGCCTCCAATGGCGAACTACAGACCAAAGCTAAGACCAACACCGCACCGTGATTACATTCTAAGCTTCAAGTATACCGTTCAGTTCCTACTTTAAAGCTTTTCAAGGGTTTAAACACGTATTTATCGCAGCCTCCTTCAAAAGAAAAATCACCTATTTCAAGCTGAGCACACACAAAAAAAAAAAAAAAAAAAAAAAAAAAAAACTTCAACGGGCTCAAACAACCATTTCAAAAGGTCTGATATTACTTTCTATTACATTTCTAAGCTTAGTCGATACTTAGACTAGACGTTCGCTTGAAACTCCAGATCAGAACACGGACCACGGTATTCTTACCATTTTTCCAGATTCGAATTGTTAAGCTTGGCCTGATCTTTTATCTGGCAGACTTTTATCCCTGATTAGATTTTGAACTCAGCAGGGAAATTTTTTCATAACATCGGATTAGTATGAAACTTTCCCTTATACTTTCGTTATCAACGATTATTTCGTTTACACAAGCAGTGTTTTTGGATACTAATAATGTTACTAATATCGAGCAAAACACCGCGTTGATTGCAAAAGGTTTGCTTGATTATTATGAAGGAGAAAAATACGGGGGTACCATTGGTATGTTTAGTTGGCCATATTATTGGTGGGAAGCCGGGGGAGCCTGGGGGTCCCTTATTGATTACACTTACTATATGAAAAATGATACTTTAGTGCCTTTGATTAAACAGGCATTAGAATATCAAGTTGGTGATGATTATAATTATATTCCTTTAAATCAATCCACTACCGAAGGGAATGATGATCAAGGTTTCTGGGGGATTGCCGTGATGGCTGCAGCAGAAAAGAATTTCTCGAATCCTGAAAATCCGAAAAAGGCATGGTTATCATTAGCTCAAGCAGTTTTCAATACCAT
Source organism: Cerrena zonata (assembly GCA_038087015.1). Lineage (NCBI taxonomy): Eukaryota > Fungi > Basidiomycota > Agaricomycetes > Polyporales > Cerrenaceae > Cerrena > Cerrena zonata. Next base: position 181,411 of record JASBNA010000058.1, on the reverse strand, counting down.
GACTGCTAGATGGGATCATAAGGAATGTGATGGTGGTCTTAGATGGCAAATTTTCCAGTGGAACTCGGGTTATGACTATAAGAATTCCGTTTCAAATGGTTGTTTATTCAATATTGCTGCTCGTTTAGCTCGTTATACTAGTAATGATTCCTACGTTGATTGGGCAGAAAAAGTTTGGGATTGGATGTATGGAATTGGACTTCTTTCTGAAGGTGATTGGTGGTTTGTTTATGATGGGGTCAAAGTTGATAATAACTGTAGTAAAGTCACCAAATACCAATGGTCTTACAATCAAGGTTTATTATTATCTGGTTGTGCCTTCTTGTACAATTATACTGAAGATGTCTTATGGTTGAACCGTTCACTCAACTTGTTAAACGGGGCTCAAGTTTTCTTTGCTAATAACTCCGTCATGTATGAAGCTGCCTGTCAAAATTCAAATAACTGTAATCAAGATCAACGTTCTTTTAAAGCGTTTTTCTCAAGATTCTTGGGTTTAACTTCTGTCTTAATTCCTCAAACTTATGATATCATCCACTCATGGTTAGTTGATTCCGCAAATGCTGCTGCCTCCTCTTGTTCCGGTGGGCTGGACGGCCATACCTGTGGTTTGTCCTGGACAAATGGTTCTTGGGATGGTTACTATGGTTTAGGTGAACAAATGTGCGCTTTGGAGGTTATGACCAACTTGAGAGTCCGTGATGTCGATCCTCCTTACACTGCTAACACCGGTGGTTCTTCTATTGGTGATCCTGCTTCCGGTTATTCTACTACTGCCGTCGATGCAACTCCTTTATCGCTAGATGCTGGTGACCGTGCTGGTGCTGGTATCATCACCGCTATTCTCGGCTCAGCCTTGATTGGTACCGGTGTCTGGCTCGTGATATAAGACCTCTCTATCACAACTAAATATAAAAGTAGCTTATATAGTTTGATTAACGTACTGCAAAATATAGTCTGTAGACCCGTACATCCTTCACCCAAAGCAAAAAAAAAAAGTCCGTGAATAAAAAAACAAAAAAAAACTTTGGGTCAAGGGATAAGTTAAGCATCTAGTGCTATTTATTCAATTTGATCCAAACAAATTGAATTCTATTAGTATATCGAGACTTGTATCAATTGAAGTACCAGTGAAACGTCCAAGTCTTTAGTCTTATTAATTTGTGTTGCTTTTACAATTGTGAAGGAAAGATTCACACGACATATCTTATCGCGATCATCCATATCTCCAGATTATAAGTAGTGTTTTGAATTTGAAACATATTGTGGATTGAAGATTAACAATACGATGTCAAAAATGAGTGCTGAGGACACCTTTACCTCCATTCAATGGGATAGGGGCGAAGAAAGCCAACATCCAGCGAACGAGCGTGCTCCTCCGGCAACAATCTCTGAAGGCGAAAATGACGATAACGATACTTCTTTGCCAGTCAATGATGTACAAGATGCTAACAGTGATGCTGATATAAACGTCAATAATGTCGATGATGGTGAAGCTGATGAAATTGAAGATGGGAACCCCTTAGGGGTGGGAGATCTCGAAGATACTGAAGATAATAATGAAGATGAATATGCAGATGATGCCGATCCTTCGAATTCATTACTTATGACCAAGGGCCCATCCAATGATAGTGATCGAGCCAGTGATGATAAGGGTGATGCCGATGTAAATAGCCGAGATCATTCAGATAACAATCACCCCAACCAGGATGCCAGTATTAAATCATTACACTCTAATAATCTCGAATCCGCAGCCGGTGATAAAGGTAATATAGATCTTTTGGGCTCTCCTGCAGCCGCCACTTCTGGCGGGTACGAAAGTGAGCTTGGAAGTACAGATGAACCAAATTTATTTTACAGTCACACAGTTGATAGTTCAGTTACCTCCCCAATTCGTGATTTGGATAGCGCATCCAAGCCATTTATATCATATCAAATAACAACTACTACCAATCATCCCTCGGTAATAAAATTGAGTTCTATTAAACCAACAGAACCAAATAGTGCAATGACTATAAAAGTTCGAAGAAGATATGGAGATTTCAGATTTTTGCATGATTGTTTAAGTAATGATTACCCTCAAATTCTCGTTCCTCCATTACCATCAAAGCTGAATTTCAAATATCTCACTGGAGATACTTTCAGTACTGCTTTTGTACATAAGAGATTACATTCTTTGGATAGATTTGTCAAATACATTACAAATCATTCAATTTTATCTCAACTGTCAATATTTCATTTATTTGTGAGTGATTCACCAGACTGGTCAACTTTTACTAAGAATTTGAAAATTTCAAAAAATAATACAAGTTCTATTCAGGAAGAGAATATTGAATCATCAGGTTTTACAAGTTCTGTTGTTAATAAAGTTGTGAATGAAGATTTATTGACTGAAACTGTAATGAACTTTTTAACCCCTGCAAAGCATAAGCGGGAAACAAATAAAGATATTTTAGAAATTAGTGACAAATTAAAGAAATTGTATGAAAATCTTCTCAAGCTAGATAAAATATTCACTAAGTTGAATAAGAAGAACCATGATTTAAGTCAAGATTACGAACAATTTGCCAACCAGATAAGTAAACTATCAATTATTCAGAGTAAAGGACAGGAAACAGGATTAGGGACTAACTCTGACGAAGTTAATGGTGATGCTACTGAATCTTCAAAAGACCAACAACAATTCACCGATAATTTCAAAGTCTTTGCTCAATCCTTATCATACTTTTCAAACAATTGGGCAAGTTTACATAAGTATATCGATGAATCATTTCTAGTCTCTTTGAAAGATTGTTCCAAGTACATCATTAGCTTGACCAATTTAATTGAATTGCAGCACAATAAAAAAATTGATTTACAAGTTTTACAAGACTACCTTAACAAATCAAGAGGGGAATTAGCTAGTTTTGGAGGTCGCCATGCGACTGGCAATGCACCTCCTCCCAGTGGTGTATTGAATGGGAACAAGCCCAGTGGCATTGTGAATAATACAACTCAATTGATCAAAGATACCATTTCAACTTCGGCTACCCCCCATATTGCTTCTTCGAATACCGATGGTAAGCTTGAAAAACTACAACACAAAATCGAACAGTTAGAAAATGAAATCAAACTTCAAACTGACTTGGTTCAAAGCTTAACCAATAAAATCATCAATGAAGAATATCCTAACTGGGATAAATTCAACAAAAACGAATTGAAACAAAACATGGTTGGGTTATGCAACGAAGAGATCAAGTTTTACAAAGGCTTGGTTGATAATTGGTCTGATGTAGAAGTCAAACTTATGTCGAGGTTAGAAGAACTCAAGTGATAATGCAAGTAGGTTTCCATCTTCTATAAAAAATTTACCTTCGTCTTCCTTTTGCATTCTTCAATTCTTCTAAATATATATTAGACCGTATGTCCTTGTTATAGTAACCTACTCCTTCTGTTATAGTAGCCTTGTTATAGTCTTGCAAAAATCATCATACAAAAGTGAAAAAAAAAACACTAAGAAAATTAAAGTCGTGTCCGAAATCCTCCCGCAGATTCCCTTTGTTAAATAAAGTACAGCTAATATAGAGAATGATGAAGTCTGGTAGCTTCATTATTTCAATTCGACAAGACTCCTACGAATAGTTGTTTGAAGATAGTAGAGCTTTTTCTGGTTGAGTATTGCAAATCTTGTCGTACTCATTGAGTGATATTGAAGAGTCCTAGATTCACTAACTTATACCCTTGTTAATTTTTCAACGGACAGATCTGACAATTGAACAAGATAAGATCCAGAAGGTGGTTTCAGATATTCTATTGAGCAATTGAATTACAGAATGAATTGGTTGGTTGTTCTATTCTTGTTATGCACTAGTGTGCTAGCAAATAAGGTTCTATTTGATGAAACTATGAACTCTCAAGTTTGTGGTGGGATGTACGCTAAGCACGATTGGGGTGGAAGTTTAAAACCTCATATAGGCCTCAGGTTAAATCAGTTTGGCAAAGATCACTATGATTCCAACAATAAGGATGCTCAAGGTAGTGAAGACGTGCTGGTCAGTTATGTTATATTCGAATATAAGGATATTGATAACTTAGGTGCTGATGTTGGAGGCGGTCGTAAGAAATATATTTGTGATAGTTACGCCATTGATACTTTGAAGATTTGTGATAAAAAGCAAGAAGGAAATTTCATCATTAATGCAGATGTTACTAATTCTACGATAATGACTTCTCATTTAAATAAATTAGGTCCAGTTAATCTCGACTATTCAGTCAACAAGACCGGATACTATTGTGTTTCCACTTTTAATAAGAATGAAGCAATTAAGTATAAAGGTGTTGTCAATTTCCAAAATGCTTTTGGTCAATTAAGTGCAAGTGAAATTCCGAAATTGCCTGCCTATGGTATTTTAACTTTATGCTATGCTATTGCCCTTGCATTATATGGCTTCCAATTCTTTAAGAAAAGAAATGAACATCAAATTTTACCTTTGCAAAGGTATTTATTGGCCATGTTGGGATTTTTGACTTTTGATACATTAGTTGTGTGGTCTTATTTTGATTTAGTCAATAGAACTAAAAACCCACTGTCTGGATTCGTTACCTTTTATATGGTTTTCCTTTCTATGTTGAATGCTGCTAAAATCACTTTTTGCTTTTTCCTTTTACTTTGTATAGCATTGGGTTATGGTGTCGTCGTTTTGAAACTCAGTAAGAAAATTATGTTTAGATGTAAAATTTTGGCTGGGGTTCACTTTCTTGCTTCCTTCTTCTACTTACTTGCAACTTATTATAGTTCTAATAATAGTGTTGTAACCTCTAATTCAAATGCTGAGGATGATCCAGAATTTAATGAAATAAAGGGGTTAATTCCTTTGATTCCAATTTCAATCACTTTGACTATTTATTACGTTGCCACTTTGGTTTCTATTAAAAAGACAACTGCAAATTTACATAAGCAACGTCAAATCATCAAATTACAACTTTATGAGAACTTATTTAGAATAATCTTCCTTTCTGTTCTCCTAACTTTCGGTGGGTTGATTTTATCATCTTTCATTTATTTAAGTATGAGTAGCACTCAAATGATCGAAGAACACTGGAAAGGATCTTATTTTATTTTTGAATTTTGGCCAAGTGTTGTATTTTTTGCGGTCTTCATGGGAGTTTCTTGGTTATGGAGACCAACAGAAACCAGTTATATGTTGGCAATTTCTCAACAAGTTGCAACTGATGATAATATTGATGAAAATGGAACTCAAAACGCTGGTCAAGGATACCATGAAGGTCATGAGTTCGAATTGGATGATTTATCATTATTGAGTCACAGTGATAATGATTTAGAAAATGGTAGAAATAATAATGATGACGATGATAGCTTTGAATTGGGTCACAATTCAAGTAATACCACCCGTAATGATGCTCCTCCTAAATACGAGGAAACTGATCTGCACAAAAAATCAACTTCTCATGAATCAGATTTACAACCAACTGGTAGTAATACATTATTTGAATTAGGTGATGATGATAATGATCCTAACAAAAGCGATGATCGCTTAAGAGAATCTAAATAAAGAATAGATTTAAGATAAAGTTGTATACGTATGTACTTTAATAAAAATTCTAAGTAATAACTATGATTAGTAAATGATTTTGTTTGATTATTTATTCAAATATTTTTAAGATTATATATATCTATAAGTTTAATAAACTACATCATAATCCAGCCCAAACTTGTCCACCACTTTCATGAACTTGTTTGCCCAATTGTTCGACTTTAGCATCCCAATCAACCAAGTGGCTGTATAAGGCTTTAACTTGATCCAAGTTCAAAATTCTTGGTTGTAACCAAGTTACCACTAATATTTCATCAATTTGGTTGATATAGCCTTTGATTAAATTAAGCGAAAAACATTTTATTATAAGATGTTCAACGTCATTCCCAGGAGTACCAGTGAAATCACTGATTTCCTTAAACGACAATCTTTTGTTAGTTGTGGATTTTAATGAGATTAACTCTAATAATGAAGTAATAATAATTTTTTGTTGTAAGAAAAATTGGAATTTAACTAAGAATGGTGATTTTGGAATACCAACTTTAAGCCAGTGATTGAAATCGTTCAATTTACCAGCATTAAGAGATTGGATTAAATTGAATAACCAAAAGTATGGAGAGCTTTCACTTTTAATGACGTTCAAAACATCATGTAAAATTAATTCACCAAAGTTATAAATCTTGTCACCCAATAAGGCAGCAATACATAAATCATAACATAAACTTATTTTTTCTTCATTAATTAAAGGAGTTGGTGTATTTTCAATTGATGATAAATATAATAAACCATTTGAGTAAAATTGATTATAGTTTTCATCAATTTTATATAATTGACATTTTGTTAAGTAAAATGCTGCATTTATCTTGGAATTGAACACTTGAGAGTCAGATGATGAATCATCAAATTTACTTTCAACCAGTTCTAAGATTTCTTCTGACTTAACTTTATTACCCAACAATAAGTAGAAGCGTGATATTTGTAAATCAACATAAACAATTGATTCTTCTTTATTTAACAAAGCCTTTAATTCGTCATCATCAGTGGCGGCTTTCTTCAAGGATGGGGTAGCTTGGCTTATGAATTGGTCTTTTAATTGAATCAATTTTTCCAAAGCAGCCTCTTGATCTCTTTTATCGTCATTTGGGAAACTAGCTAATAAGAAGTCAACAACTTTGATTGGGTTCAATTTTTGTTGAAATTGACTGACAAAAGAATCATAAATCTTAATTCTTAAATTATTGGATTTAGAATCTGGTAAAGAATAGAAATCATCTAAAGCCAAAGTTAATTGATGCCATAATTTACGTTCATAGAAATCTTCAAATTGATAGAATATATTTATCAAGTCTCCTGACTCAACTTCCAGTCTTAAGCTTGCTAACACGGTGGAAACATCACCATCTAACTCCATTGCAGACATCTTCAACGATTGATATGTATTGGAAATAACTAATATCTGTGAAGTGAACTTCTTTCAACTGTGGACTTTAACATTGGAGTTTCTCAAAGAATCTCTTGCCACCTCGATTTCTGATAAAACATCCGTACATATACAAGTTTTCCATTAGAAATAGAATACCGATTACAATCTAAGACATAATTCAGGATCATAGAAATATAATAGTTAATGCATTCAGGAAGACGCTATACTCACAAGAATGCATTAATAAAGTCGATAAAACTAGCAGATACAATGTCCCTGAAAAAAATATATAAAAAAAAAAAAAAATAAAATAAAAAAATGTTAAACCAATGCAAATGAAAACAATCTTTGAAACTCCAATTCTATAAGGAGAGTTCATAAACAGGCGAAGAAGGCAGTTCTTGTCATAATCGGCATCAGGAGGTCAGCCTTGAACAAGTGAATAACTGAGGGGAAGAGACTTAATTATCAATAAATGCTTTCAAGTCATTCCAATTAGCCAAGTTTTCACTAAATAAATCTTTACCAGATCTGATGACTTCCAACATTATTGTTAGCCATTTCTTTTCCATACTTGTAGAAAAGGACGAGAATGTAGACTTCAAATGATCAGTCAAGTCGATCATGTCTTTATTGACCAAATTGATTAATTGATCTAATTTTGTTAATTCTTTTTCAATTTGGTGAATCTTATACAGGAATTGATTTGAAAGATCATTGGGAGGAAGATCAGCTAAAGGATCAGCTTTTGGAATAGGTTTTTGTGGAGACGAAGTTGGAGAAGTATAATTATTATAAGTATCCTTAGATTGTAGTTGATTGTTTTGATGCGAGTTATATTGTTGGAAAGTATCATCATCAGGTAAGATGAACGAAGATTTATTACCACCAAACAAACCATACCAAGATTTTTTAGAGTTTAGAGAACGACTATTTGAGGATAACTTTTTCTGTTTTAATTCAATTCTTTTGATAGCATCATTAATACTTGGACTATTTATATTTAAATTTTTCAAGTCATTCAATTTAATATGATTTTGATAATTATTATTAAAAGTCATTAAGTCTTGAATTTTATTGAATTTCAATTTGAATAATAGTTTGAATTGATTAATTTAAATTTATAAAATTTAATTAATTGTAATGCAGTTGAATAATATTGAATTAATTGATTAATTGGTTCTTGCCAATTTGGTATTAAATTTGAAATAACAAAACTTTCAAAATTTAAGAAATTCAAATCAATTGTTGAGCCAAATTTTTCAATTAATGAACTTAATTGATTATTAAAATTTGAATGATTATTTAAGTCTGATAATTCATGAATTTGTAATGAAAAATTATTTAAATTACCACCCAACTCAATTAAATTATTAATCACTGATTTATAATTTTTAATTGATTTATTATTTAATTTATTTAATTCATTTAAAATTTTAATATTTTGATGGAAAATAATCTCATAAGAAATTAATTCAATTGGAATATCTTTGAAGCTAATAAATTCATTATTTGTATTTGAAATTGACGAATTATTTAAAATTTTTAAATTATCATCTTCTTCTTTAATTTTGAATAAATTAATTTGATCATTTAGTTTATGTAAATCATCATTAATTTTTTTCAACGAATGAAGATTATCAATTTGAGAATTGAATTCAAATCCATTAACAATTGGTAATAAAGAATATAAACCATTTTGATCAGTTGGGTTTATTGGATTAGCCAATAATAGATTATTTGGTAATAAGTTTAAAGGAGGTTCATTAATAGCATTATTCCAACATAATTCATAATTTGGATCCAAAAATTTATGTAGAAGAGGGCAATCTTTTAAAATTGGATTTGAATTAAAGATTAAATCAATTAAAAAAACCTTGAAATTTCTTTTTCTAGTTTCAATTATAGTTGATTCTTTGGAATTATTAATTGAATTAATTAAATAATTAAAAATTGTATGTTTTTCAGGTATTGGGGGTATAATTAAAGTTGGGAATAATTTCAATAAATTATCTCTGAAAGATTTAAATTCACTATATCGACGTTTAACGATGATTGAATTTGAAGAATCAATTGAAATTTCAATTGAATAAACTATAATTGAAGAATTCATTAATCGTTCACTTGATATAACGTCGATTGATAAATTATCATCATGTAAAAAATTTCTTATTTTATTTGATAAACCAAGGGAGTTATTAACTAAATCCATATTACGGTAATTTTTAGAACTAATTTGATCATCATTATCGTCATTAATTATAGAATTATTAAAAGAATTATCCTTAGCATTACCATTTGATTTATTTTTACCGTCAGAAAGAAATGATTGATTCCCGTAAAAGGAAGGATTATTATCCTGTTCAATATCTTCGAATATATCTGAATTCATCGTCGTGTGATTATTGATTGTAAGAGTAAGGGGTAATACTAATTTTGAAAAATAACAAAAATAATCAAAGGAGGGCCTGGAAACAAAACGGGAACTACCCAAGATCAACTAATTCAAGAGATGAATGACTTCTTTCCAACAATGGATTGATTAAAGTTATTCAATAAGTCCGCAAATACTAATTCAAACAAACTGTTGTTATAGGTTAAGCGATGGTTGAATAGTAAATAAACAACCTCAATAAAGTAACTGCAAAGATGACGATCCACACTTACTTACCGATCTCAGATCTAAATATTATACCTTACCATTCAATTGATCTTCAAAGCTCATTTGAAGTGCAATGATTGTGTTGCTGTTGCTGTTGATGAAGTAGTTGATATCTTATCAACTTGCCGCCCACCAAACTGATGTTTGGTCAGCCGGTAGGGTTTTCCTGGTGCACGGGGGTTTATCCCGTCCCCCCTCGAGTCACGTGAACAGCAACAAAACCCCCGTAAACCACAAACAGTACGGATCTTCTTTTTTTCCATCTTCCCATGTTGCCGTTTTGTGGCCGTTTGTTTTGGAGGGTTGTCGGTCTCACGTGACCGGATTAACTGTTTTTTTCGGATCTTTCGCCAAACTCCACAACTCAAAACTCCGTAACGTCACTGTCTTACTTACCGTTACTACCTTAATGCGACTTAGTAATGCTTTCACCCAAGGTTATACTCCTCACTGCTACTGGCCGGTCTCCACCAAGTGTCCACCCGAGAGTATATCCGTGTACCTCCGACAGACCTAGCAGTAGCAGAAATTAGCAGCACCCGTCGGGGTTGCTCAAAACGGAGCGGCCGAAGTGGTTTGCGCCGCGTACGACCGAGCGAAGCACCTGCCAAATCCGCCAGCGAAACCCAGCATCACCACCAAACCCCTGGTCATACGCCAGTGGGAGACAGCAGAAGGCAACAGAGGCAACAGATCTGACTGTTCCTCGAAGGCAAAGGTCATCTCGTCGTGCTCGAAATTAAGTTCCAGTAGAAAAACATATATCCGCACCAAGGCTTGATCACCGAATGTTTTTTTCGGGATTTTTTTTTTTCTTTTTTCTCTTTGTTAGCGAATTACTAATTTTTATCGTTTGCTTAATAAAGCAGTCTTTTCGGTCGAGTTAGTTCGGACAGGTATTGAGTATTTCCAATAAGTTATTGCTAGTTACTTCTTAAATTATAGGTTTAGTCAAACAGCGAGTGCCGGAGAGAAAAAGGATTGAATTTCGACGGGTATTTGTCTTTTTGTTTGAATCATTGGTGAATTTCTCCAGGTTTTTTTTTTTTTTACTTTCTTTCTTTGCAATTTGTCTATTGCAAAATGACTCCATCTTGGGATAATATCAAAACTGCGTTGAAGCAAGTGAATGGGAGTGGGATGAACCAAATGAACGGGGACGGGAAGGAGGTTGCGGTACGATCCAAGGATAATCTGGCTGATCTTACTGATAGCGATGAGCAAAATTTAAATTTTTACTCTTCTACTGTTACCAGCAATACCACGAGTGCCATGACCCCGACCACTGTTGTCGAGGAGAACTGTGCTAAGAAACCACCCCGGAAACGTCAACGGTTGACGCTTGTTTGTGATCATTGTAAAAAAAGGAAAATTCGTTGTGATAAGCAATTACCTTGCAGTTCCTGTATCAGATCCAATTTACATGAAACATGCCATTATTCCAATTGGTCCGTTGGGAATAAGCATTCTATTGAACTCAATAATGAAAACACCTTTGATGTTGAACAAGCAAAAGTAGAAATCGATTATCTTAAGGAAAAAATCAAGTATCTAGAAGACCTTAAAGCCAAACAAAATGAATTGTCGAGTTTTGATAATTCGTCTACTTCATCGAGGAATTCTATATCGTCATTTCATGTATCCACTGCATTATCTTCAGTAAATGTTCCCCCTACAGTGCTCCCACCTATAAATTTGAAACAAGAGGATACTAAGCATAAAATGAACTATTACGATGACTTATCTTGTGATTTCATTCTAGATAAAATAACTTCTTCGAATTGTAGTCCGAATTCAGTGGTTGGAGTCAACCCAGTGGCCAATACTTCAGAGACCATAAATTTTTATGAAAACTATTCAACCATTCACTCTTCTACTCCAATTAGAAGAGTCAATTATGGTCCTATTTCTTGGTCTTCGATGATGAAACGCGATGATGGCCTCAATATGCTATGGGAATACATGATTACGTATAAAATGGGATGTTTAAAAGAATCCGATATTAAGAAAAGAAACAGGACTCCAATCATGACATTGACGATGAAATTGAAGACCGGTACAACGATTTAATTAAAAACTGGAATAAAAGATCAAAAGAAAATTCTGATTTAATGGATATGAAGCATTTAAAACAAAAAATCCTAAACCACTTACCACCTAGAAGAGTGACTTGGTCTTTAATAAGTCGATTCTTCATGTATGTTTATCCATTTGCTCCGTTTCTCGATCAACAAAATTTCGAAGATTCAATGATGAAAATTCTTGGAGAAAAACCTTCGGATGATACCCCGGTTGATGAAAAATTCAAAGATTTAAAATCAATAGTAAAGAAGAATTCGCCAAACTTGGCTTATTATTCGTAATTCATCGATTTTCTTTTCTTTCAATGTTTACCAATAATGAACAAGAAAATATGGGATTAATAAGTTTAGTTTTCAATAAAGCGAGATACCCCGATATTCAATGCTCTAAAGCTTGTGTGGAAAATTTTGGTTATTTAATTGAAAATCCGGTTTCAGTAGAAGTTATTGAATTAGCAAGATATTGTCTTCATTTATTCCCCTTAAATGCAGCTTATTCATTACCAGCTTTGCAATTAATGTTTTATCTTCGAGTCTATAATAGATTTGCCCCGGAAGATGGCGATGGTGCCGATGGCGGTGATGCTCAAATGTCTAATGCAGTTATTGTTCAAATGGCTTATCATTCTGGTCTTAATCGGGAACCTTCAAAATATTCAGAAGATAACGATGAAGATGCAAAATTAAATCATATTAAAAGAAAAACTTGGTATTTTATAATATTTGCTGAGTTATATCATAGTTACACATTTGGTAATCCATCAAGTCTTTCATCCATATCTTATGATACTAAATTACCATTCGTTAATTCAAAAAATTCAAGTATTCCAAACGTTGAAGTTGAAGAAAAAGTTGTTTCAAATTTACAAACTTTCCTCAAATTTAAAGAACCAATTGATAAAGTATTAAAACAAATTTTGAATATTGATGGTAAAGTTAAATTAATCGAAGTTAGTGAAAATTTAAGTGATTTAGAAACCTTATTTTTCGGTCATTATTTAAGTATTGAAAATTTATTAGAAAAATCAAATAATCAAATTCAAGTTGAACAAGTATTTGATAAAACATTTGCCGATCAAAATCCTCAAATTGGATTTGACTTATCCCAAAAAATTGTTACTGATGATTGCATGAAAATTCACGATACTAAATTTTATTTATCAATGTCATCATTTTTCATTTCGATTTATTTCCACTTATATTTATTTTACATTAATAAGAATCATAATTTATCCTTTTTCTATTTAAAGAAAAGTTTTATATTTTTATTAGAAATTGTTCCATTTTACTCAAGAATAGTTGAATCTTCTGATTTGGTTTGTGATTTCATATTGAATCCAACCCTTGAAATGACAATTCATAAGGCAAATCAAATAGTCATGTCCTTCATAATTAAATTAGGATTTGTTATTTATGAAATGAAAAAAATTAGTCAAGAACTGAAAGAAGGTAAAAATTCAAACTTCTACCAATATCTTAACACCGTTGAAAATTTTAGAAATTCATTAATTAAAATTTCAAATTATTCAATTTACCAAATTCTGAAATTAAGTAATAGGTACTACTATGCTTGGAGAATTACAAAAGCTCATGATTTGGTTTTGAAAACAATTACAAGCATTCAATTCTACAAAGATAATTATCATCACCCAAAACTGAATTTTTTGAAAAAACCAAAATATTCAAAAAATCATTTAAAAGAATTACATTCATTAGTGCTTGAAGCTATCGATAGAACTATTAACGAAACAAATAATCGTTGTTCCGAAGTTTATGTTAGTAATGCAGAAATTGATGCAAAATGGATGCAATCTCGTGGGTTGACCGACGATTTCGAATCAAATAAAAACTTGAGTGTCTTCAATATCTTTAATGATGATTTATGATTCACCCTCTTCATTTCTCTAATGTATTATTATTATCTCTATACACCCTTTCTCAGTATTCTGCATTCCGCCTCACGCCTTATATTATTTTAATACCTTTTATATCCTTTTCTAGTGAAAACACCTTGTCCTTGTAGGCCTACATTATTCCCCAAACGTAAAAACACCCTCAGTCCCCGTTCCAGCATACCAGTAACTACCCCTGGCCCTCATCTGATCTCCCTGCCAGGACATGTGAATCGTTGATAGCCCTGAAATACTTATAAAATTCATTCCATCGTAGTTTTGCTCTCGTTTAAAATTTGAACAAAGTGAAAAGAAAAAAGAAAATTTTAATAAAACCCTTTCTTCATACCCTTGTCTTACCTTACTGAAGTACTACTTCTTATCCTTCCACTCGCTATTTGAACCATCTCAACAAACCTCTTATTTCTTGGAGTTGCACGTTGTCAGGTCTCACTAATTATCTGTTTTACTTTTTCCGTTGGGTATTTTTAGACTGAAGATTTCAGTTCATTACCAATCACAGTTAATTTTGATAACCATCTCAAGAGGATTGCTATTCAAGATGTATAAGCATACGAAGAAGATCGTGTTGGTGTGCTTATTGATAACGGTGATCAACATCATATATTCATGCACCATAGATTATTCGCTATACGTGAGCTCACTAAAGAATGATTATTTCAGTAAGCTATCCCCGACTTCTAAGATCAAAGAGATAACTCCGGTATCGTTGATTGGGTACCATCATGATGTTCATAATGACTTGATGATTATTCAGAAACAACCAGATCCAAATAATGAATTTAACGATGAGATTGCGTCTCATTTTTGGCAGTTTATGAAATCGGAATATGTTAACGATAATAACGCTAATAAATTTGATATTAGATTGATTGATGGGTACAATTATGAAAAGGACTTGATTGAAATACATTCGAATGACTTGAGACTAAATGTATCCCATTTTGAAATGATGGAATCGGAAAATTTATTAGCGAATTACTTGGTTGATTTTTTCAAGAATTTATGGACTATATTTGAAAAAACTGATCCCAAGATCCCTGGTATTAATAATGGTGATCATTATTCAGAAAGTAAAAAGAATAATAAGTATTCAAATAACGATGGTAAAATGCCAGTTTATGGCGGTCATTTGAGAGAAAATTATTTGGATGAAGCAATTCGTACTAAAGAAATGTTGGCTAGTTATATTCAACTTTCTGAACATGAAACTAACTCATTAGCTAATTCCCATCAATCTTTTATTGATCAAATGCCCCAAGATTTCCCTAAAGAAATTTACGATTATGGTAAACCTCATCATTTTATGCAAGGTGATGGGATTGTTTATTTAGGTGGAGGAAAATATAATCAATTAGCACTCACTTCAATAAGAACTTTGAGAAATACCGGTTCTAAGTTACCAGTTGAAATTATTATTCCTAAAAGGAGCGATTATGATATCGATTTATGTTCCAAAATCTTACCAAAATTTAATGCTAAATGTAAAATTTTAACTGATTATTTACCAAAGCATTTTGGTGATAAGATTAGTGGGTTCCAATTGAAAAACATTGCCTTGTTGATTTCTTCTTTTGAACGTATCTTATACCTTGATGCGGATAATTTGCCAATCAAAAACCCAGATATTCTTTTCATTAATAAACCTTTTGCAAATAAACATTTGGTTGTTTGGCCGGATTTATGGAGAAGATCTACATCTCCATTATATTATGATATTGCTAAAATTAACGTTGATACCACTTCTAGAGTTCGTAATAGTTATCCTGCAAATGATGATAGAGGTTTCAAACCAGATGAAATTTCAATGCATGATTGTGATGGTGCCATTCCCGAAGCTTCAAGTGAAACCGGTCAAGTTTTGATTGATAAAAAAGTACATTTCAAAACATTAATCTTATCAATGTATTATAATTATTATGGTCCTGATTACTATTATCCTTTGTTAAGTCAAGGTGCTGCTGGTGAAGGTGACAAAGAAACGTTTATTGCTGCTGCTCATAAATTAAAACTTCCTTATTATCAAGTTAAAGAATTCAATAGAGAATTTGGTCCATTCAGAGGTGATACTGGTAAGCACGAAGTTTTCGGTATGGCCCAGTACGATCCAATAATTGATTATATTCAAGCTAATGAAGACGTTGAATCTAAACCAGAAGATGGTAAAACTGCAGGGTGATTACTATAATGAACCTCCAACTGTGTATGCTAAAAACGCCGAAGATAAAGGTAACTCTAACTATAAATACCATTATTTCAAATCTTCAAACTTATTCTTTTTACATGCCAATTGGCCAAAATTCGATTTAGTTGAAATGTTCTTACGTAACTCATACGGTAGAGGTCCAAAAGGTGAACATGATAAAAGAAGAAGACTTTATAGTTACGAAATCCTCGATGAATTAAAAGGCTATGATTTCGAATTGGAAGTGATGTCAAACCTCGATTGGTGTTTCTGTAAATTATCAAATATTCATTTAAGTGGTGTACCTGAACCTGATTCTGATGAAAGAAACAAAATATGTCAAGAAATTAATCAACACATTGAGTTCTTGAAACAGGATAGACACGATTAGTAGTCTCCCTTGGCTTTGATAGACCCTGTTGCCTCGCCTTATTTGCATTCTTTACTTTTCTATTCTTTCCGGTTGTTTTTGAGAATTAATCCCTCTAATTCTACCTAACTCCATTCTGCATATCTTTTGTTTCTTTATTTCCCTCCCTCTGCTCTTGTTCGTTTTTTTTTTGTATAATTATTTAAATTTCATAAAACTATTCTTATTGTAAGCTTTCAAAAGGTACTGAATTTGCAATATAAAAAAAAAAAAAACTCCTGCGTGAAAGTACAACGCAGTGAAAAAACAACGAAATACCAGAACCACGTTATAACTTTCAAATATACAACCAATTGACTTGTTTAAGCTTATAAAATGTCTTACGACGATAGATACGATGCATCTCTTGATTTATTGAGACGTTTGGATCCCAAAGATATCTCCAAGAACTTGAATGATATATGTACTTTGATTCAAAACGATTCCCAAGCAGAAGCCGGTGAGAATGAAGATTTGACTCAAGATTTGTTATCATCGGTTGATATACCATTGAAGGTTGCCAAATGTAAAGAGTCTGGGAAGGACTACTTGTGCTGTGATTATAACAGAGACGGAGACTCGTACAGATCTCCATGGTCTAATAAGTATTATCCTACTGTTACAACCGACGAAGCACCTCCTTATCCTTCCAATATTTTAAGACAATTAGAACTGAAGGCAAACGAAAGTTTTGACATCTACCGTGATTTATACTATGATGGTGCTGGCGCATCATCTGTTTACTTATGGGACACTGCTGAAGAAGAAACTGAAGAAGAAGATTCGTTATCTGCTGGTTTTGCTGGAGTTGTTTTATTCAAAAAGGAAACAGAAGACAACTCTGGAAAGTGGGATTCCATTCATGTTTTTGAAGTGATACCTGAAGGAACTACATCTGCAACTTATAAGCTAACCTCTTCCGTTATTCTTGATTTACAAAATTCCTCAAAGGGATCATTATCGTTATCGGGTAATTTAACTAGACAAATTGAATCATCACAGCATTTATCTTTAGATGGAGGGGTTAATTTGGAAACGGCTCACTTAATCAATTTAGGTACCTTGATTGAAAAATCGGAATCAAATGTTAGAAATTTACTTCAGGAAGTTTATTTTGATAAATTGAAAAATATCATGTTGAGGGATTTGAGGTCTGTTGGTGATCTCAATAGTCAACAATTGGATAAATCCAAACAATCTGAATTAATCAAAGGTTTGCAAGGTTTGTAGTTCATTTTCGGTTCTTTTACATCTTATGTTCTTTATTTTCTTTTTATTTGCGCTTCATTTATATCGTTACTGCAACAAGTAATAAAATGTTATATACATTCGGCTTTATAAATCTACTTAGTAATATCTAAAACCCAATAACAAATTCCAAAGAATCCCTGTAAACAAAAATTTAAAAGTAAAACCAAAAAAAAAATAAGAAAAGAAAAAAAAAATAGAAAAGAAACCAAATATATGACAGGACAGTTACCGTCTTTTAAGCAGTTCAGATCTGCGCAACAGAGTGTACATAGTAAGATCAACTTCCTCGTCATCATCATCATTATTATTATTATCATTATTGTTAGCGTAGTCACTGTTATCATACGGTGCCTTTATTGTTGATTTTGTATCAGGAGATGTCTCATCCAAGCTAATCGTAGATCCAGTCTCTAAATTATACATTGGCTCAGTCCGAATATTTGGTCCGGTCAGTTCATTAGACGTTTGATTACTTGATTCTTCGTCTTCCCCTAAAGAAGATAGAACGTTTGATTTAACATCGTTAACAAAGGACCAGATCGAAGAGCTAACAGATTGCAACATATCCTCTGAAGTTCTATTTCGTGATTTCGACTTAATCGTTTCTGCTAGTATTGGATCAGAAGCTGGAGGAAAATATTGATCTAGATCAATATTTGATTTACTTCGATTATCAGATTTGCTTTTCAAAGGTGAGGGAATCGAGCTTGCACTAGCACTTGTACTGGATAATGAATCCTCTGAATGTCTTTTTCTACCATCTGTGGAAGTGCTACTTAATGAGAGTTTTCTTGAATGAAATGGTTGTGCTTGAGGATGTGGATGAGCACTAGTATTAGAATGAGTATAATCATGGTTCTGATTTTTATTGTTGAAGTACTGTTGGGAATTAGGACTCGGGATTAAAGATTTTTCGAATTCTTGAGTGAGTATGTTGTCGAATTGTTGAATGAGATTTAAAGGTTTTGATAAATTAGACCATAAGGCAGACTTATGTTTACTTTCTGAGTCCTGTTTGGAGATTGGATCAAGTGGGATATTATCGTTAGTGCTGGTATTTACCACGGCATTTGGAGATGTAGATGATAGAGTTCTTCTTCTAGGGCCAATCTTAGTACTTGCAATAGCTTCATCTCTAGGGTTACTATTCTGCCTAACCCCTCTGCCATTAGCAGTTAGGTTTTGGCCGCTTAATTCTCTGTACAAAGACTTCTGAATGACCTCTCTTAATCTATGGAGTTCCTTTTCATTTCTGTTCAATTTATTATTCAAATTATTAATATTATCTCTTATTTCCACTACTGACATTTCTTTTAAAGCAAGTAACCTTAGTTGATCATCAATTTCAAGAGTTTGTAAATGTTCGCTCAGAGACAAAGGCACATCAAACTTGAGTTCTTCGGTCGCTGATGGGATTGGGGAGTTAGGCACTGTAATCAGAGGCGAATTCTCTGGAAGCTGAGGCAATGACTGTTGACTTGGGACTTGGGTATTGCAAAGTATCGAACTACTTCTCTTGTGGCCGTTTGCATTGGAGGGACTTGGATGCGATGAGATGGGCGACACCGCTAGATTAAAATTGATCCCCTTGGTTTTTGATCTCAAAGAACTCGATCGTGTGATTGGGGCCGACCTTGGCTTGGATGCTGAGGATGTCCGGGAATGGTTGAATTGCTTTGCCGGTGATGGCGTGGTGATTTCGGCCTGAGGAAGCAATGGGCTGCTGTTAACTGGGGATGATGATCCCGTCATCATTGTTGATTTTAACTCCTCGACACCTGTAAATGGGAACGCTAGTCAGAGACCTAATAAAGATACTTGAAAGATAATAAAAGCAAACCGTACCTGAATCTTTCGGTGTGACTCCAATTATAGCACTCGTTCCAATGTTTTGATCGGCTCAGGACAGTTGTCTGTTTGTTTGGTATTGTATTGTTTATACACTGTTTATCGAAGACTGTTTTACGTCTTTATGTAGTTGTCGTTTTTTTTTTTTTTTTTGGTTTTTTTTGTTTTTTTGATTTTGTAAAAACGCGCGAAATGTTATGATAATAAGGAAATACAGTAACAATCGTCTCACCTGGAAGATAGCACTACTTGATACCCTAAACAGTTGGTAGACAATTGAGTGGATCAGTATATGTATGGCGGTATAGTGTGAGTTTTGAGATGATTGAAAGACCCCCAATATTGGCCAATATCGACCCATCGGTTTTGAAATGGAGTAAATGGATCATTATCTTGCTTATTGCCAGAGCACCAAGGCCTGTTTCATGGGCTAACTTTATTGCATTGAATCCATTGATAAGAAAGTTGTTGCAAAGGGTTGTTAAGACCTATAGGAAAGATTTTGAACTGGCTACGGTGAAACGGAGACTTTCGAAACTATCTAATTTCATAACTAGTGTATTTCTACTATTTGCTAGTGCTGATAATGATAAGATTCCTAAAGATTACGGACTGATATACGTTTGGATGAGTTACTACGGAGAGTTGAATCCTCCAAGTGCACTGAATATCTTGGTTTCGCCTCACATTTCACCGTTTCTTAAGGTTAATCATTACCGATCCAAATGGCTAACCAGGATTTATCGGAATAAAGAATATGTTATCTACCCGATGATATTTGCCCAGATACTTTCTAACTATTTAACTCCAACACGGTATAAGCTCAACCAGCGGTATTTGTCCAGCTCTATCAAAAAATGGCTTTTGAATCCGATATGGATTAACTATTCTCTAGGGGTTGGTTATCATAGTCTAGATTGGTTGGGACTTTTCAAGAGTTATTTATTCCACAATGTGTGTATATTCAGTTTTATTGCTTTAACAAATTTCAAAGCACGCTTCCTTGATCGTTATTATGAATTGAAACATAAGATATATCCAATCAAAACTGAAACTTACTTTGGTATTATTAAGAATTATCTTTTGTATGCTTTCCATACAAGTAATTCTATCATCAACTTTATCTATTGCTCAAATCTACTTTCTATATTTTTCATTACTATATCCTCACCAATATTAGCATATTCAGCTAATCCAACCTCTCCAGCAAACTTTTTTCAAAGGTTATACTTGACCCATTCAAAATTCTTCTTTAAATCTTACGTTAAGACTATTGGTGCGTTGGCAGCATTTATCACTTTATACATTAATTCAATGGATCTTTTGCCAGATTCCGGATACCACTCAACAGCTTACGAAAATAGCCTAGAAGACAGTTTCCATAATGTGAAAGAATCGAAGAATGTTCGTAGAATATCCAAGAGTTTTTTCGATGCCTTAAATCTTTACCTTTTCAGATTAATTCTTCTATCCAAGTGGAGAATATTGAAAGAGAATCACCCTTGGTTCAAATTATTGACTCTCAAATCCTGGAATAGAATTGAGGCAATCGCAATGAGTTATGGAATTTGGAAAGTAATGAACTTGAATGATTTTGTTCGTTGGAATAATATTCCAGAAAATTTCCGTGAATGTGCCAGATTACAAAATGAATCGTTAATTAAATTGGTCGATCGGATAATGTAATCTATAATCTTTAGTAATGTTTTCTAGTGACGTTTATAATACTACAAATTGTTCTTTTTGATGATAGAAAATGTAAAAATTCTTTTTTTTTTGAAAGTTCTAATAATTACATAGAGAAGAAAGAAATAAAACACATTAAATTCGTGCCTATAATTGAAGAAATAAAGGATCAAGTTTCATTAATAACCACCGGCACCTGGAACATTCTCCTTACCTTTTAACTTAGTCAATAAGCCTTTGAATCTAGTCTTGTCTCTATTTTCATCAGCAGTTGGTTCACCAACTTCACCAACTAATTCATTAACTCTATCCCATAAAGTACCTCTTTTCAAAAATCCATCTCTTTTCTCTAAAAATTCTTCTTGCTCTTTCAAGACTTCTTTGGTGTGTTGTTCTCTCTTATTATTGTAATTATCATAAAAATCATCAATAGTTTTTTGAGCTTTATCAACAATATCTTGTTTAGATTTAGCATTGGCTTGTTCTCTTTTCTCAATTTCCAATTCACGACGTTCCTTCCATTCTTTCAAATGTTCTGATTCTCCTTGAATCAAATGGTTATCGTTAGACCCATTAAACCCTTCAAATCCTTCATCAGCTGTTTCTGCTTCTGTTTCTGCTACTGCCTGTTCTTGCTTTTCGGCCTCGGTTTCATCGACCTCTGGAAACTGTTCTTTAAAATCATTTATGTCATCGTCGTCACTACCGTTCAACACATCAGCATCTTGATCAGTCTTGAATTCTTCCCCTAATAGTTCTTTTTCACGGGACAAAAAATCAGAATCAAACTCTTTGCCTGGTTCAGTAGATGTTAAATCATTATCTATGGTTTCTAAAGCTGGATATTTATCAGACATCTTATCTCTTATATCGACTGTATTAGTTTCAATTACTCAATTGTACTGAAAAGTAACTATTAATATCAATGTTTGAGTTCCAGTTTTCTTTCGATTCTTTAAAGTGTGAACAAAAAATGCGTGTCAACTTTCAAAATCTTTTGCTACGTGCGACAATTTCTCAGTGCCAGACGACATTTCGTGACATGTCGTTTTTTGCAATCATATAATTACATCAGTTGGTGATAGTTTAGAAATAAATAGATTAATATACAAAAGGGTCCTTAAGCGACGATTGACTTCTCGATGCTGTATACACGAACCGAGGAATCGACGCTTCCGACAGCTAAAATAAGCTTGTTGCCATTTTCATGGAGGTGAGGGCTGAAGCTAAGTTTATTGATTCTTCCGGCTGGGGTGATGATGGTGTCAAACTGGTGATTGGAGACAAAGTCTTTAGATTCTTCTTCGAGATTGACTGAGTATAAGGATATAGAGCCACTTTCGGTACCCACAGCTATACTCAACTTATTTCCACTGAGTAAGGATTCTTGGAAGCATGCAACAGAGGTGACTGGGTCGGCCACTTTAGAGGAAGCAATGAGTTTTGCTTCGGATTGGTCCACTTGCCAAAGCTTGATTTGCTTGTCACGAGAACCGGTGACGAAGAATTGGCCGAATTTGTTTTGAGGTGCCCACGAACAATCCCAGATAATTCTGGTATGGGCTTTTTCTTTGAGTTGAACTAGCTCAAAGCTTCCCTTTGCTTCATCGACAACTTTCCATAAGGTGAAGGATCTGTCTCTTGAAACTGCAATTAAGTATTGACCGTCTGGAGAGAATTCTAAACTGGTGATGGTTAAAGTATGACCCTCTAATAATTGATCTAGTTGTTTATATTCATCTTCACTGTCGAAGATTCTGACGACCGCATGTTTCGCAGAATTCGATCTACAAGCAGAAGCTATCAAACGACCACTTGGACTAGTAGCGGTACAAGTGATCTCGTAACCATGGCCATACAATTTTTCAATTTCGGGGAATAAAGTGTATCTTTGTAAGTGGTCTTCCAAAGGAGGTCCATTCAAGGTCGCCAATATATCGTCATCTGCAGTGGCTGCACTGACATTGTTGGCTTCGTCTTCTTGTTGTTGCGAAACTTGACCATCTTCTATATGAGCTTCATTGGCAGCCTTATTAGACAATCCTAAAACTGGTAAGGATGCAGATTCAGGCAATGCATCATCATTTGCTTGAATATCTATGTTACAGTGTTTTTTCAAAAGAGAACTTATAGAATTAGTTATTTCGAAAACTCTTAAAATTTTCTCATCACCACCAGATACAAATTTTGTATTAGTTATATTATCCATACAAATCATATCATACCCATGGATTTGTGGTCTAGCAAATTCATGCCAAGTTTTAAAGTCTCTTCCGGCTACCCAAGGAGCAAATAGTCTGGTGGTTTGATCCAAAGAAGTAGCAGTGAAATAATCACCATTCTTTGACCAAACGACATCTGTGATTTCCCTTGTAGAACCAGTGACTGCTAAAGTTGATTCGAAAGTTTTGGCCTCTTCATCCTTATTCTCATAAAGCCTGAATGAACCAGTTTTCCCATTAGCGAGAATATATTGTTTTTGATTTTTGTCCAAGAACCAAAGACATGACCAGAATCCACCACTAGCCCCTGTAGCAGTAGATGCACCTTTGATAGACATTTCACCGAGCCTATTCACACAGCACCAAATCCCCGACTCATCATCCATTTCCCAGATCATTAATGCAGTATCGGCACTTGATGATAATAATTGTAGTTTTTTGTTGGGTGAATCATTCAAATAGGATGGATGCCATTGTAATCCAGTGACCCAATCGTCATGGCCCATTATAAGAGCTTCGAAACTGAATGCTGCTCTAGATGGTGTTGGAGCAGACTCATTGAATGTAAATTTGTATTGCTTGTTGGATAAAAGGATTAATTTCAGCTCATCTTCATCTGAATCATCAATCAACTCGTTTAATCGAAGTCTCCATAATCTGATATATCTATCTTGTGCACCACTAGCCAATATATAACTTTTATGTTTAGTATCTGCAACAAAACTTAAACACTTAATCCAGTCTTCATGACCAGTCATTGCAGCTGCTTGATTGAAATGGGAGATTTGTGAGTTATTCGATGACATTTGAAACGAGTATATGAATAAATTGAATGTGGTCCCACCAACCGCTAAAAGGTAGTTCCCATTATCGTCAATATCCTGTAGGGCCAAGGCCAATGGGTAAAAATTGAATCTTACTTGGAATTCGTGGATCAAATTGACATTTCCTGCTTCACTAAACCCCCATAATGCAATGAATCCATCGGCACTACCTGTAGCAAAGACTCTTTCATCTATAACACTGAGACAAGTAATCGAATCTTCATGATAGTTGATACTTTGATGAAGAGTAAATGAGCTTCCTTCATTCTTCCAGACGTTGATTTGACTATCTTCACCAACGGAAACAAAATACGGGGTTCCAGGAATAAATCTTATAC
Organism: Cerrena zonata; assembly: GCA_038087015.1. NCBI lineage: Eukaryota > Fungi > Basidiomycota > Agaricomycetes > Polyporales > Cerrenaceae > Cerrena > Cerrena zonata. The sequence continues at coordinate 157,035 of JASBNA010000058.1, read as the reverse complement.
CGGTGATTTCCTTAGTGTGTTGTTTCAAGGTAGAGTAAACACCTTTCTTATCTTTTGCAATTGGATCCCATAAGGCTATAGTGTTTGAAGCCCCAAATGCGACTAAACTCTCTGCTTGATTGTAATCAGCAACGTAAGCCTGTCTGTTGGCACCTATGAACACGGCCTCTTCTTCTATGAATTTAAAAACAGTCATGCTTATTACCTAAGGAGAACTTCAAAGCATCAGAAATCAAAAAATGAAAAAAAAAAAATCGAAGACTTAAATTTAAAAAAAAATTTTTGAGAAACATCGCGAACGAACATTTGAAATCTTTCAACTCAGCAGCTTTGGAAAACACGATAAACAAGTAGTTGGGGTCTTTTACATCAGCAGGATCAGTTGAATATATTGTATTCCATAATGGTATCAGCGTACGTATTAAGTTATTTGACATAGGTTTTGGTCAATTGCATGCTAACATTGAGAAATAGCCTTGTTCTCGTTCAAAGAGCTACTCCGGAAACGATAACACAATTCCACGATCAATTATCTAATGAATTGCCAAACTTGAAAGGCGAGTGGAACTTCAGTTTCAAGATTTTCCGTAACAATCCATTTTCCATACCTCCGGAGTTGATCCACACCCATGAGACATCTCCTGACACCAAATATTTACATACTTTAACCCCATCATACTTGAATGATTCATGTATTACATTGATAAACAGAAGAACTGTGGGGATATTTAGCAATTTGATCCAAGAAGAAGCTGGGGAATTGAATCCGGAATTTGCAATACCCAACGACCATTTACATAAGGGAGTTACCACGGGATTAAATGATCCTTTTGATTTTGTAATAAACCAACGACTCCAGGGTCTTTGGACTCAGAGACAATCGATCAAGGGTGACGGTGGACAAATATACGAGCTTGAGAATGGGAATCTAATAATCAGAACCTCAAACGTCTTCTTACATGGTAATTTTAGAGGACTTCTAATACAAATTGAATTGCAAAACTGTAAAGAAAATGACAGACAAGCATCCTTCCAAAAAATAACAGAGAAATACAACATTCCTACGGGTAGCTTATCTTGTGGGGTCTTGGATCCCTCCTCACTAGATAAATATGGAGATTTGGCTCTTCAATACTCTGAAATCTTCAATTTTTAAACCTTTCTCCGTATCATGTTCTGTATTGTAGAAGATTTGCGTCACGTGACGCATGGTCTTGAATTTTTCTTCTCTTTTTTTCTTTTTTGTTAGCGAAAATAATTTTTCTATGCGACCGATGAGATGGGAAGAGATTTGATTAATTTTTGCATCGTTATAGCATTCCACTAGATTATAGGTATATAACAGACGGGATGGGTAAGAAGAATCAGAACCGGAAAGAGAGCACTCTCAATAGAAAACAACAGCGTCAAAAGGAGGAAGAGGAGCTCCAGAAACTCCAAGAAAGAATAGAAGAAATCGATCCAGTAAAAGATGAAAAGACGTTTACTAGATTTAGCGACCTCCCAATAACCAAGAATACTTTACAAGGTCTTACCGATTCAAACTTTGTTTCGCTAACTGATATTCAAAAGAAGTCCATCAGTGTTGCATTGAAAGGAGATGATCTTATGGCAACAGCTAGAACCGGTTCTGGGAAAACTTTAGCATTTTTAATTCCAATGATTGAATCCTTGATAAGAAATAAGATTACTGAGTACGATGGTCTTGCAGCTCTTATTATTTCTCCAACTAGAGAATTGGCCATTCAAATTTTCGAAGTGTTGACCAAAATCGGTAGACATAATACATTTTCGGCTGGTTTAGTTACTGGTGGGAAAGATGTTAAGTACGAAAAGGAAAGAGTTTCCAGAATGAATATTTTAGTTGGTACTCCTGGTAGAGTTTCTCAACATTTAAATGAAACCGTGGGTATGGAAACTTCCAATTTACAAATGCTTGTTCTTGATGAAGCAGATAGATGTTTAGATATGGGTTTTAAAAAACAAATTGACAATATCATTGGACATTTACCTCCTACAAGACAAACCCTTTTATATTCAGCTACTCAATCAGAAACTGTCAAGGATTTGGCCAGATTATCATTAACAAACCCAAAAAGAATTGGTATATCATCAGATGAAGAAATATCTGCTACCCCTGAATCATTAGAACAATATTATATCAAAATACCCTTGGATGAAAAATTGGATGTTTTATGGTCTTTCATAAAATCCCATCTCAAGAGTAAAATTTTGGTGTTTTTCTCGTCACTGAGACAAGTCCAATTTGCATACGAAACATTCCGTACTTTGCAACCAGGTATTACTTTAATGAAATTATATGGTCGTAATAAACAAACTTCTAGAATGGAAACAACCGTCAAGTTCTCAAGAGCACAAGCAGCGTGTCTTTTCGCAACTGATATCGTTGCAAGAGGTTTGGATTTTCCTGCTATTGACTGGGTTGTTCAAGTTGATTGTCCCGAAGATACTGCCACCTACGTTCATAGAGTTGGTCGTGCTGCCCGTTTCGGTCGTCAAGGTAAATCTCTTCTCATGCTTTTACCATCAGAGAAAGATGCTATGTTGAAAAGATTGAAAAGTCATAAAATTGAACCTAAATTCATGAATATAAAACTGAAAAATAAAAAATCTATAAGACCCCAATTGCAGTCATTATGTTTCCATGATACCGCCATGAAAAACCTTGGTCAAAGAGCATTCATTTCATACTATAGGTCGGTTTACGTTCAAAAAGATAAAGAGGTATTTAAGGTAGATGAATTGCCAGCTGAAAAATATGCTGAATCACTTGGTTTACCAGGTGCTCCTAAAATTAAAATAAAAGGTGGACAAGCAAACAAAGAAAAGAAGAATGCATCAAGACAATTACTTGCGTTATCAAAGGCAAATGAAGATGGTGAGGTTGAAGAAGATGAAAGTAAAAAACCTAAAACTAAATACGATAGAATGTTTGAAAGACAAAATCAAACCGTTTTATCTAAAAATTACTTGAATTTAACCGGTACTCAACTCAGAGATGATAAGAATGAAGATAGCGATGAAGATGATTTCATGTCAGTTAAACGTCAAGATCACGAATTAAAAGAAGAAGATCTCCCAGATTTGACCATCCCAGTCTCCAAAAGACAAGCTAAAAAGGCACTTTCAAAGAAAGCAAGTAGTGCCTCCAAAGGTAACTCTACAAAACTTGTTTTCGACGACGAAGGTGTGGCTCATCCTATTTATGAATTAGAAGATGAAGAAGATTTTGTTAAAGCTGGAGACGCTAAATCCCAAAAGGAAGCTTTTGTCAATAAAGAAACTGCTTTAATGAACCAGGCTGATCTTGAAGATAAAATGACAGCAAAAGAAAAAAGACAAGAAAAGAAGAGAAAGAGAAGAGAACTTGAAAAAGCCGCAAGGGAAGAAGATATTTCGGATGGTGATGAGGAAACAGTTGTCACCCTCGGAAATGCTGATTTGGATAGAGATCTCGAATATTCTAACGATGAGCAAGATGAACCCAAATCAAAGAAACCTAAATGGTTTGATAATGACAAAAATGTGGATTCTGAAGCTCAAGACAATATTGTTGAGCTTGATGAACCAGAAACCTTGGAAGATTTGGAAGCTTTGACTTCTAAATTATTACAAAATTAATGTATATATAGACTCTTAATTTAATTCACTTCATTGATCATTCTATGTAATTTTTAATTCATGATATTTCTAAAGGATTTCAAGCTTTGGCTGACTTCCTCGTAGGCCAAAGAATTGAAATCAATATTGAGGAATTTTGCAACCAACGATTTTGCGACATCAAAGTTTTCTTCTTCTTCCTTGGTTAATTTAGAAAGCTCTGATATCAAGCTGCCACCTTCTAAAATCATTTTACCTAAATTTTCAGCCCTATCAACAATCTCTGTTGGTATGCCACACAAAACTATTCAGCGAAAAACCTGTGTTGAGTTGGTATAAATATGTTATTGTATTTGAATTGGTGCTTTTGTTATTAATCACTTCCATATAATGAAATATTGTTTTATGAATATTCTCCTTTCCACCAAGGAGGGAGAAATTGCATTTGAATAGCTCATGGAAATGTGTTGAACAAAGTGTTCGTGGCGTCTCTTTCAATCGATTCAAATACAACAATAAAGAACCAAATAGGGCTGATCCATCAATCATGTCACTTCCTTTACCAAATTCATCAATTATAAGTAATGATCTTTCAGTTCCTAGAAGTAAGCATTTAGAAATTTGATTGACATCAATGGCGAAAGTACTGTGAAGTTTATCCGAGGTTTCTCGTGATTTGATTCTAGTTAGGATTTTATCAACTAAATCGATCTTGACTTCTTCTGCTGGTACGTAGCACCCTATTTGAGAAAGAATTACTATTAAAGCAACTTGGTTCAAATATACAGATTTTCCGGAATAGTTGGCCCCTGTTAATAAAATTATTTGTTTCTCTGCTTGTTGATTCAACTTGGTGTTATTTGGAACAAAGCTTGGTACGCATTTTTCAACTAAAGGGTGTCTGCCCTTAACTATCTTGAGTTCCAAACCATTCAGTAATTTGGGACGAACAAAGTGATTATTCAGGGAAACTATTGCTAGGGCAACTTGACAATCTAACTCCGTGAGAGTTTGAAATGCTTGTATGAGTGACGACTCTTCATTCAATATAGCTGTTTGTATTTCGTGTCTTATCTCAATCTCCCGGCCACAAACTAAGCCATATATGTCTCCATACTTCTCATCTAGTAGTCTTACCGCATCATTCTTGAAGTAGGCAGTCGATTCTGTACAGAAGACTAATTCCCACGGTAATTCTTGCAAGGTTTCTTTGTTCGTCTGTAGAGAAACAAGAAAACCAACCTGCGGAATGTAAGCAGTGTTGACTAAGTTCTTGAGGTTATGAGGAGTTTGCAAAACCACTTCTATCCCCGTCTCATGAAGTATCGTCTCCAAGCTATCATAAATTGATCTTAAGTCATCCAACCTACAGTCAACATTAGGTAGTATTTTCAAAGGCTGCGAATTCTCGCGAGCTGCAAAATCAATGCAATGCCTCAAGTAACTTAGCACTGTTTGACAAAGATCAAAATTCAACTGGCTGGTGATCGTTTCGATTTGTGTTGATTATGGGAAGCCCTCAATAAAGTGTGGATGGTTATGGTACTTTCAACGAAACCAATGATAATCTTCCAGATTCTCCAGGTGCAATTACCTGACTTTAAGCAAGATAATGCTAAAGGAATATTTCCAATTTTTGAAAGGGAATCCTGTAGTTGCAGCGTTAGATTGTAATTTTCAGGACAAATGAGATAATCTACTGTGTTGAGTCTTTCCACCAAGATATCCAAATCTGTCAGTGGCCTTATCAACCAGGATTTTAGTAATTGGCTATCACAAACGGTGACTGTTTTGTCCACAAATTCTAATAAAGAGTTGCATCCAGTTTTCTGTTGTGCCCCCGGTGCAGGTGATGGTAAAATATGTAATGAATACAACAGATCGACATCAATAAGCATGGCTCCTTGTAAATTAATCATTCCGATCGATCCCAACGTACCAAAGACTTCCGCTGGAGCGCTCTGAAGAAATGACTCTGTTAGTAACCATAAAGAACAGAAACATCCGTGCTAAAATCTTGTGTTAGTATCGATAACGTCTAGATAGTTCTGGGTATACCATACCGTGAGCAGCATGTTTGAGAACTGGGTCAAGAACATTATTAACCTGGAAATAGTGTTTTCACTACCGTTATCTAGCTTCTCTTCAAGCTGTATCAATAGCTCTGGAAGAATCTCCGGATTGAACTCCAGTGATGGCCTCATATCGAAAATAAAGCCATGTTGAAGCGATAAATCAGCAACCTCTTCCACTATTTTGCTGGAAATTCTGGAGGATAAAAAGACTCGGCTAGGTTCAAACTGTATAATCAAGCTCTGGATTGTAGACAGAATGGTATGAGTTGAAACAACTATATTTTCTGAAAACTGAAGAGTGCAACATCTCATATCCAAGAAGATCACTGCAAGATGAAAGTTTCTCCAGTCAAGCATCATTATCGCCTGCTCTTCTACTACAGGACTGTAATTTTCTTCGAAAGCCACTGCCATTTTTTAGAATCCGTCGGTGTAAGTATGCTTATAGACGCCGATATATTTAAAGAAAAATGGTTGAGAAAACTCACTCTTTTGCCCAAAAAAATTAACTAAATCTCACAAAATTCGGTTGAAAAAAAAAAAAATATATCGTATTATAATCATTAGATAGTTTACAAGTACTTAATTTATGCAATTATATAGTTCGAAAGAAGGTGATTTACGAGAATGAGGGAGTGGCAACAATCTTTCCTTCTATCTGGCCTAAGCGATACAAGCTGCCTTCTGGTTTGACTTGATCAGTTTCCATTTCAACGTCTTCTTGATTATTGTTTGGCTTTTCTTCATCCATGTCCAAGATGATTAGTTCTTGTAGGAAATTAGAGTCTACCCCTTGAGAGACTGACAAGTTATTGTCATTACCCAAGTTGATGGAAATTTTACCCGACTTATGAATGTTCAAGTGACCAATGAGTCCCTGAAGATCGGGATTTTCAGATGCAAAAACACTCAATTCTTGGGGTTTATTTTTCCCATTTTGATCATCTTGGGGTGCATCTATATCAATAGCATCAGTATTGTGTGAAGGCAGTTCATACTCGGGTAATACTTTTGGCAAATGCAATAAAACAAATTTATCATCGGATGCGGTTGCAATTGGTTGATTTTCTTCATTAGTTGATAATGCATCAAATTTATCAGTGACCAAGTTTAATATATGTTGACGATCATCAATCATCTTATCATGCTCCTCTCTATCTAATATATCAACCGGTTCTGCTATCTTGCTTTCAAGATCAGCTTTATGTGCTCTGATTTGTTGAAGTTTTTCTTCTAGAGGCTCACTCTTGACTGTAGTCTCTCTTGAAGGAAGGATGACATCTACCCCGGGTGTAGCTTCCTTTGATTCTGGAGCAGGAGTATTATCTGGAGCAGGAGTCGATTCTGCAGACTCACTCACTTCAATCCTACTAGGTCTCACTGGGAATAAAATGGTTTCTTCATCTGCGTATCTATATTCTCTATTCATATTAATCTTGGTGGGATCATCATCATCGGATTCATCCTCTTCTCTGAAACCTTCCTTTAATTTGGATTGTGGTTTTTCACTTTTGAGTTTCAAATTCTGTAAGAAATCTGGTGTAGGTGATACAGAATTATAAACTCGATCTTGAGTGAAACCAGTTTTTGATGCTCCTGTATTACCTATAGAAACAGTTCCTGACGATAACGGCCCAGACAGGACAACGTGGGTACCGGCATAATTGTTTCTTCCACCTCTTCCTCTACCTCTAAGATTACCACGTCCCCTAGCTGGTCTAGGTGTTGGTTCTTGTTTCACTGTTGGAGCATCTCGATCTCTCTCTTCCTTACTTTTTCTTGCCACCGCCTTTGGTTTGAACTTCAAAGTTGGCTTGGGGCCTGTGGCTGGCTTCTTTGTATTCAAGGAATCTAGCCTCTTGGACATTCTGTTGTATCTTCTGGAAGTCTAGTGAATTCTTTGACCAATTCGATGTTTTTCATGTTTTTCTATTCTTTTTTTCTCTTCTTTCACACAAAAAACTTCAGCACTAACAAAACAAAAAAAAAAGTAAAGCAAAAAAAAAAAAATTTGCGATGACTATATGAACATTTAAATCAATCTTTCTTTAAGTTTGAACTCAGTTGACCAAAAGTGTTGAACATGGCAAGAAAGAATAGAAGGTCAGACGCAGAGGATGCTGTTGACCTCGACGAGGTTGATGCGTTCAATGCAAACAGGGAAAAGATCTTATTAGACGAAGCAGGGGATTATTTATCCAAAAATGCTAGTGACGATGAGCCATCAGATGAAGAAGTATTAGCATTAAATGATGGCGAAGACCAAGCTGGATATGATGATCAGAATGAAGACATGGATTCCGATGAGTTTGATGTTGCTCAAGACGATGAAGAAGTTGAAGAAGAAGGGCTTGGCTGGGGTAGTAAAGAAAACTATTATGGTGGTGATGATGCCAGTGATGATGACGAAGAAATGGCCAAGGAAGCGGTCGAGCAACAGAAAAAGCATTTGCAAGATTTGGAGATGGAAGATTTTCTTGATGAAGATATGATGGAAGATTGGAAGAAAACCGCTGATAAATATGATGATTCGAAAACTTCTCAAAACCAACTTGTTATAAATGAAGAAACATCAAAATCGCTAGGAAGTCTAGATAAAGATGATAAATTAAAACTTTTGAAATCATCATTCCCCGAATTCGTACCATTATTGAAAGAATATAGTCAATTAAACGAAACATTAGTATCATATAATAAATTATCTAAAAAAAATCAATTGATAAATACTAAAATTACTGCATTATCCTGTTATTTGGGAACTATCTCTTCATATTTTGCATTATTTGCTGAACATTTAAAAACTGGTGAAAGATTTTTAAGCATGAAAGAAGAGCCAGTAATGGAATCAATTTTGAGTTTAAGGGAGGTTTGGAGACAAGCCAAAGAATTACCTGAAGAAGAAGTAGAAACAATGGAAGAAGAACAAGAAATCGCAGGATCAGAGTCTGAAGAAATGCCTATCGTTGCTTCTGAAGAAGTTTTAGAATCAGAAGAAGCATCAGAAGAGGAATCAGAAGAAGAAGAACAAGAAGAAGATACCAAAGCAAATGAAGATCTCGAGATTGACATCAACAAAAGAAGAAATATCAAGAAAATATCTAAGAAGAACGTTGATGATTTTATCGAATCTGCTACTCCTGAAACAGTTGATATGGAAGATAAAAACCGCCGTAAACGTTCCTTACGTTTCTACACTTCTAAAATCGACCAAGCCTCCAATAAGAACAGTGACCGTTACGGAGGTGATATGGACTTACCTTATAAAGAAAGATTATTCGAAAGACAACAAAGACTTCTTGAAGAAGCAAGAAAAAGAGGTTTGGGTCAAACTAAAGAAAAATTGGGTGATGATCTTGATGATAATGATATGAATTCTGACGAGGAAAGAGTAGCCCATGAAATTAACGACGATTACTATAATGATATCAAACAATCCAAACAAGATAAAAAATCCGCTCGTCGTGAGGCTCATGAACTTGCAGTTAAAGCTGCTAAAGAAGGTAAATTGGCCGAGTTACAAGAATCATTGGATGAGGAGGGTAAAAGAGCCCTTAACTTTCAAATTCTTAAGAACAAAGGTCTTACCCGTAATAGAAAGAATGTTGACAGAAATGCCAGAGTTAAAAAGAGAAAGAAGTATGACAAAGCTCAAAAGAAACTTAAGTCTGTCAGACAAGTCTATGAAGGTGAAAACAGAGGTCCATATGAAGGTGAAAAGACTGGTATTAAGAAAGGTTTATCAAGATCAGTCAAATTGGTTTAATATATATAGATTTATGTATTTTAGATTCTATTAATGTATACTACTTTATCAAAAAGCGATGTTACGTGCATTAATCTCTATTTTTCAATTTTTATTTTTGACTATACAAACTTCTCTTCCAAAACCGAATACAAGAGTTATCATGCAGTGCCGGACCTAGAAGTGAAAGGAAAATGATAGAAACAGAAGAGTCTGTGAAGACGTAGCCAAAAGTGTCGACGGATGATTTGTACCGAAGATCCAGTCAATATCGAATTTGGTCTTATACAGTAGAATTACTAAAATACAGACCAATGAATGAGGAAGGGTACAAGCACTTAAAAAATACAAGGAAACTAGAGGTAAAGCAGCAGATGAGAATGTTTGAAAAACATCAGGATGAATTTACAGCTTACAAGATGGTAGAATTATTAACAGAGGAAGAAGAGATAAAGTATTTGCGGCACTATTGCAAACTATTGCAATTCAATACTAGTAACAGGAAATTTTTTAAATATGCCTACCCAAGTAAATGCCATTTTATGAATATATTTTACTTAGTTAACTCTGCTGTACAATACCACCCAAAACATGTTTTATATAATGTTTTATTTTTAGCTGTAAAGATACCAAAGCAAATACCCACTAAGGAAGGCTGAAAAATGTTTTCAGTTTCAATTCTTATAACTTAAAAAAGAAAATTTAAACAGTTAACGAAAGAATAATATATAGTTTTATGTATTAAATGGTATATGAGAGAAGTTGAAATGAATAGTGTATACAAAAAAAAGCAGACTTAACGACCAAAAGTGATATCATCAATACGTAAGATTGATTTAACACATTCAGAAGCCAAAGTGATGGATGAAGTACTAACTAAAACTGGTTGTAAGACATGTTCAGCAAAAGTATTTGAAGCACCAGATCTTCTTACTGAGATACCCGCATTTTGTTCACCATTTTCATGTCTATTTCTTAAATCAGTAACTACATTAATTGGATTTAAACCAGCGTTTTCAGCTAAAGTAGTTGGAATAACTTCTAAAGCTTGGGCAAATTCTTGATAAACAAATTGCTCAACTCCTGATTTTTTATTAGCTTCTTTCATTAAAATTCTCAGGGCTTCAATTTCTGGAGCACCACCACCAGCAATTAAAGCTTTTTCTTTAACAAGACATCTAATAACACATAAAGCATCATGAATAGATCTTTCAGTTTCGTCCAAAACCAAATTATTAGCACCTCTAATTATGACTGAAACAGTTGGTTTGATATTTTTTGAATTAACACCGGTGATTTTAACAATTTTAGAGCCGGAAGATTCAATTTCTTCAATGAGATCGGCAGAACCTAATCTATCTTCAGTGAAACTATCAATATCAGCAATTGGTTTGCAACCAGTTGCCTTGGATAAGAAATCAACTTCATCTCTTTCAATATCTTTGATAACCAAAATGTTTAATTTTGATAAAAAGTGTAAAGCCAAATCATTAACAGCGTCTCTTAAAATTGATTTTTGTATTAATAAAACATTACACTTTGATTTTTTAATTTTTTTACAAATGTTCAATAAATAGGCTCTTTCTTCTTTCAAAATTTTATCCATTTGTCTATAATCATTAACAACCACGTTATTTTCCATGTCGGGTTTTGGAGGAGACAATTGAAATTGAATCAAACCAATTTTGGCTTTTCAATTCTGGTTGGACCCCCAGCGGATTTCAATACATTTTGAGTTAAAACAACACCATTAATTAATTCAGTATCATCAATTGTACCACCAGATTTTTTAATTAATCTAATATCATTTAAATCAACATTATTTTCTTCTTCATTAATTACTTTTAAAACAGAGTCTACCGATAATGGAGATAATAAAGAAGAATGTTGAGAAACAATTTTAGAACTTAATGAAGTAGAAGCAGCCTTGATTAATATTTCACGATCACTTAAATTAATTTTATGAGACATATCTAATAAAATTTCACAAGTTCTTTTAGCAGCAATTTGAAAAGAATCTGCAATTAAAGTTGGATGAATTCCTTTATTTAATAATTTTTCAGCTGCTCCTAATAATGATCCGGTTAAAATAGCAACGGATGTGGTACCATCTCCGGCTTCAACATCTTGTGCTGCACTAACATCAACCAACATTCTAGCGGCTGGATGTAAAACTGCCATATGTTTCAATATAGTAGCACCATCATTACTAATAATAATTTCTCCATTTTTAGTTTTAATCATTTTATCCATACCTTTTGGACCCAATGAAGTTCTAATTGCATCACTAACTGCTCTTGCAGCCAAGATGTTACTCTTACGAACTTCCTGGGGCTTTTCCTTATCTTTGAATGTAGCATTCGAAGGTGCTGGTCTTGCTTGAGCTTGTGCCATCTTTATCTTTCAAACAAAACAAGTATATACCCTGTCCAGTGGAAAAGTTTTAATGGATCGCGTTGGGAAAAGTAGTAACGGCGAAAAACAGAGAGGGACGTGTGCGGGCCCAAATCGTGAGACTTGAGAAGGGAAGAGAAGAGAAGACTCTAAACAAGACTCGAGAGAAGATTAGAAACCATAGAAGAGACTACGGAGTAATATGGCCACACATGTGTTTGAAGAGATTTCTGTCAGTGCAGAGGAAATCTTACAGTGCTCGTACTCGAGCTGGAGCAGACAGGTGCCGCAAGAGAATCTCATACCGAGTAAAGTACTTGCCATACCGCGAGAATTCCTTGAGTATTTGGAGAGTGAGAGTATAACGATACCCCGGAAAGTAGAGCAGGCCACTCCGAATAGCGATAATGAATTTAGTGATTGGGAAGAAGAAGAGGAGGAAAGAGTCGACCCGACCAAGAATTTCCCGCAATTCCACCAGGAGATCATTAAGGGAATCAAAGAGTTGGGAGGAGTGATTATTCCCAAATTGAATTGGTCAGCACCCAAGGACGCCACGTTTATGATGATCAACAACGAGATGAAGTGCAGTGATGTGAATGATGTATATATTTTGTTGAAGCTGTCGAATCATATCAACCATGATTTGGATGCCGCATTTGAAGAAGTGAAGGAGGTACCCGATATTAAATACGAGATGGTGTTGAAACAATGGATTAATATCAACCCAGCATTAGAGTTTCGTATATTCATTAGACAGGGCCGCATCATTGGGGTTAGTCAACGAGATTTGAACTACTATGATTATTTGGAGGGATTGAAACCAACATTCCAGGAACTAATCGATCAATTTATCGAGTCCATTGACGTCAACATGGAGAAAATGATTATTGATGTATACATCCCCAAACCGTATAACCGGGTGATTATTATTGATATTAATCCATTCAGCAGGAAATACGATCCATTGTTATATACTTGGAATGAATTACTACAGGAAACCCCCAATTACGAGATACGATTAATAAATGAAAACAACCTAGGAAGATTTTCACATAAGGAGAACAGCGAGAACCAGGTACCATTAGAAGTGATTAACGCGTCAATGAATACCGAATCAATGATTGAATTAGCTCAAAAATGGTCGAGTAATTAACTATTTATAGCAATTTTCAGGTAAATTATTATTATTATTATTATTTTTTTTTTTTTTTTTTTTTTAGTATATGTTTAATTTTGTTGAGAAATATTTTTTTTTTCATTGGTACTGTAGTTCTTTCTTCAAAGCCATGACTAAAGTGTATGAATTAGATGAAAGCAATGTATGTATGAGTAGATGAGTGGTGTTTAGAGCAGTACTAATACCGATACAGATTTTTTTCAAGAAATATCGGGGGGAGTTAACTGAAGGAATAACGTATAATCCCAGTAACGATACTCTACTTTGGGTTGATATTATCAGGGGAGAAGTCCATCGAGTTAAGCTAAGCCGAGAAGAAGAAGAGGAGATCGAGAAGAGTCACGAGGTTTTAAAATTTGAAGATGGCCAGGAATCAATTGGAGCCATTGGATTAACCAATGATGATAACATCGTGATAATTTGTGCTAAGTACGGGATTTGTAAAGGGAATTTCAAGAAGGGGGAAATTGAGTATATTGTTGAGTATAATCATACCCAGGAGCAAAAGAAAAGATTGAGGTCCAATGACGGGATCATTGATCCGTGGGGGCATTTATGGATTGGGGTAATGACTGATTTCCCGGTGGCCGAACAGGAAGGAGTGAAACCCGAAGGACGATTATATCGAATCAATTGTCACGATTTAACGATTGAAACCATGGTGCAAGACTGTTTTATTTCCAACGGATTGAATTTCAGCTTCAATGGGAAAAAATTCTACTGGACCGATTCGTTAACCTACAAGATCTGGAGCTTTGACTATGACTATATTTCCAATACGCTTTCGAATAAACAAGAATTCATAAATATGAAAACCATTGAAACGGGAGAGAGCCCGGAACCCGATGGGTTAACCATTGATAAGAACGACGAAATTTACTCTGCAATCTTTAGTGCTGGTAAAATAGTTCATTTAAATCAGCAAGCGGAGATTACTGAGATTTTCAAGTTGCCCACTCCGAAAATTACATGTGTTACAATTGGAGGTAGTAAAAATAATCAATTATTTATTACCAGTGCCAAAGATGGAAGTTTAGGCGGATATCTTTATAAAATACAATTAAATAAGAGCTTAAACGGTAAAATTAAATTTGTTTGGGGAGGTAAATCATGAATATAAATTTAAAAAAACATTTATAAAATCTTCCACTAATTCATTTTCTTCACTACCACCAATTCTCAAATTACATAATTTTAGATTAGCAATTTCCCGTTTACCTTCGGTAGTTGTTTCATTGGTAAAATCATCACTTTTAAGGATCTTGATAATAGATAGTAGGTGTACTTGTAGTGATTTATACTTTAACATCGACTGGATTGCGGGATCATTCAACACCAGCGCAAACTTATCGTCTCCACCAGCCGGAACCCATTCATCTTTTTTTGTTTCCAACCGTTCGGTGTTTTCATGCTGATGGTTTCGGTAACAGGCCAAAGAACAATACTTCACCATGCACACCGGACACTTGTACTTTGATTCATGTTCACCACAAACTTTACAAATCATGCTACAGGCAACAGAAAACAGAACAGAAAGCAGAAAACAAAAAACAAAAAACAAAAAACAAAAAAACAAAAAAACAAAAAAACAAAAAAACAAAAAACAAAAAACAAAAAACAAAAAACAAAAAACAAAAAACAAAAAAACAAAAAACAAAAAAAGGAATAATAAAAAGTCGTATTAAAAAGTCGTAATAAATAAATGTTCATTAAAATCATAAAATGCATGAGATGAGCTATAAGCAGAAAAGAAATAAATATATTATCCTGTGGGTACGGGCGTGCGCGCGGAGATGCCTAATAATGACTGATGTATGGATTGTATATATATGGATTATTATTGTAGTTGTAGGGATTGTAGGAATTGCATTTAAGACGTTTTTTAGGAGGTTCTAGAGGCGACGAGTAGTTATAATTAGTGAATTGGGTGTAGGCCAAATAAGGAGTCTTCATAATGGTTTTAATTGGAGTGGAAATTACCGAAGAAGGAGCGGTTGGAGTGCAGGTCTTATGGGTGAAGGAAGACCCACTGGTGAAAATATCCCTAGAGACAATTTTTCTAAAATAACAAATGGTTGCGTTTGAACAATCAAAGGAATTCCAAAAATGATCGTCCTGATCGATTTTATTAAAATTTACTTGGTAATTTGTCACGGTTAAAAAATGATTTTCTAATTGATTTAATAATGGGAGGGATATTTTATAGTCCTGTTCATTAATTATATTTTTCCAGGTCTTCAAAGTGTATGATTGGTCGTTAAATGTTTTATTGGAAAGAATTAAACTTATTATTACTAAATTGGTGAATAGACTTAAGTCATCTTCGATATTAACGTGATTAATTTGGTTCAAGTTATATTTGTAAAGATAGTATAAGCTTAATACTATATTAACATCTTTCAATTTTAGGATATTGATTAAATTGGTTAAAAAACCTGAGTATTTATTCATAAAATTATTAAACTGTTCATCATTGGATTGGTTAAATAGTTTCCAACAACACCTTAGATAAGTAGTATGGGTCATCTTGGTGAATCAAACTGGATAAATGTTTATGCCAACATATTCTAATATATATATATATATATATATATCATCTACAAAAGAAACTATACGACATTCTGTACAATCAATGTTTCATCTGTAGGAGTCTTGATAATTGTAATTTAGTTTTGCAACATTAACATGAAATAAAGCCTAGAAGCCCATGCACCACCCAACCCAAAAATAAAATGGCAGATCTGTTTTTGGGTCAACGCATTGCAAAAGACAAGTTCGTAATCCGATACTTCATTAATGTCACCTTAGGTACGTCGCACAGGCCAATTTGGTCATCATTAAACTTTTTATTGTATTGCAGATAAATAATAAATGGGCAAAAAGGGCATTATTGGAAAATAATGGGATTTTCAGACAAATAAAAGGCACCAAAAGGTCGTCCATGACAAAAGTAAATCGGTTACAACGGACCACTTGTTTTCTTTTTCATTTTTTGTATTACTTTTTGTTTAGTTGTTATTGTATGTATTATTCACTAAGGTATTAATTCCGATTTTAATTTCATTTTGGCTTAGCTTAATAGGAGGTTTATAATGCTTGCCAGGATTTCTTGCATTTCTTGCGACGATTTCTTGCGAGGATTTCTTGCTTTTGCTTGTGCTTCTTGTCTTTACCCTCTACGCTTTATTCGTATTATTCTTGCTGGATATTTTGTACTTAAATTTATTTATACTACTAGTCAAGCATCTAGATTCCTGTCGGGGTAGACCCCGGCTCGACATCCGTACACTAAGTGCTTTACATATATTCACTTATTATTTATTTATTTATTTATTCATTTATTATTCATTTCATTTCATAAGCACTTTACATAACTTTAACTTCCCTCTTTTTAACTTCACACGTTTGCTTCGTTAGTTTAGCTTCACCCTATAACTTCAAGATTTGCTTCGTAAGTCTAAATTCACATTCACCTTTGTAAGCTTTGTTGGCCTTGTTGGCTTTGTTCAAGGTTGTTGTGCTGGAATGGGTTCCGGGCCGCGCACGCCCCGCTTGAATTGAACACCTCATAACAGAAGTATTGCTGAATATTATTATAAATACTACATACCCTAACCTTTTAGCAGTGCTGTCTGCAGTGCTAGATTGTGAGTCCTAGTGTCAGTATCGTCAGTGCCAGTACAAGTATCAGTGCCAGTACAAGTATCAGTGCCAGTACAAGTATCAGTGCCAGTACAAGTATCAGTGCCAGTACAAGTATCAGTGCCAGTACAAGTATCAGTGCCAGTACAAGTATCAGTGCCAGTACACTGTAAGTATTGTCAGTGATCGTGCCAGCTGACCTGTAATTGCACCAATGTAGGTGCGGCCACAAGAACAGGCCTTTGTGGGAGGTACGGATGTGCTTCTCGGGAGCATATAAGTACCGGCAAGCATCCACCAGAAACTCCCGAGTATAAGTATCATGTTACTGATCGATGGGTGTATTCTTGTCTCACTAGATAACTTGCATTGTTAAAATGCCCTTTTGGTATATTGTCTAATGACCAAGGGTCTATTGTAAACCATAGCCTTACTCAGCCATTTGATCCCAATTTAGCATTTTGTAGTACGACTTACTTTTTAAACACCAGTCGACTACATCCTCTCAAGCCTGGTCAACCAGGGTACTCTACAGTCTAGTCAGTCTAATTTCAGTCTACTCTTCTACCCTTCAGTCTAGTCTACTAATCCATTTGCTCAGTGACCTGGTCTATAAACCAAGTCACAAATAGCAAGGATTGCTTGCTCAGTTTCAACTTGATCAATTTCAGTTCGATGCCTCTTATATAATACAATAACTATCCATAATACCCTTAATTTTTCTTTATCTTTCCAAATTAAATCTTCTTTCTTGATCAAGTTGTTTAATTTTGGATAGTTTCTTTGTAATTATTCAATCATCTTTGTTCTTATTCTTTCTTGTTGCCTTTTTTTAGCTTTTCCAGCTTATTCTGGCTGCTTTTTTTTCTTTTTTCCTCTCAGTATTTTTTTTTTTTTTTTTTTTTTTTTTTTTTGGTTTTGGTTTTGTTAGCCCTTTTGTTCTCTTGTTCTTTTGTCTCTCTTATGGTTTATGGCCTAGGGATCGGTGTATATATTAAATCAACTTCGCCTATTCACGTTTTCTTTTATTATTCTATTGATCATATAACTGATTCATCTACTACTTGTTTTACTTATCCCAGGTGGTTTCTAGCTACTTCTTCTTAAGCTTTAGATCGTTGAGAAGTTTTCTGACAGCTCTTTTTTGACGATATTTTTTAACCGGTTTTCTCATCGTGTGCATCTTTTCCTAATATAAAATCCCATCTTGGAAGATTGATTTTTTTATAAAAGACATTTAGATATCATTAAACCATGTTTGAAGACGCTCATAGCACGCCCCGTTTACTTCGGTTTAAAAAAATCCATTACTACTTGGTTCCAGCAATTTCTCTAATAGTATGGTGGGGGATGTTAATTGCAATGCTTACTTGCTGGGGTGCTCAAGGTCGCCCAATTTATAAATTTATGGGTGGTGTTCATCAAGATCCAGTTTATATTAGTGATATTGGTGCTACTAATTTGCAGCCTTTGTTTATTGCTTGTGCTGGGTTCCAAGGGATTTTTTTCGTTGGGACTCTTTTATTGGAATATATTTTACGTAGGAAGATTAAATTGCAACCTTATGTTTCCAATAAACAACCAATTTTTGCAATTGTTTCGATTGTTTGTGCTGTTATTGGTCAATTGGGGATTTTATTCACGGCTATCTTTAATACCAATAATTTCCATAACGTTCATTTTTCCATGGTTGGGATTTTCATTGCTGGTTCCTTTTTAGCTTGTCTTTTCAATGATTTTAATACTTTTATCTTTGGTAATTTCCCTTCAAGATTATGCCCAAACCATGAACGTGTCTTTTTCGGTCAACATAAATGGGCTAATTTATATATGGTTTCTTTCTTTATGAAGGTGGTTTGGTTATGTCTTGCTGTTGTCTTTGCAGTTTGTTTTGGTGCTCTTATGTATAACGATGAATTATCTCCTTCGGCTGCTTTTGAATGGGCTATTTCCTTCTGGTACGGCTTTGTTCTTGTGATGTGGGCCATTGATTTGTTTCCCTCTGCGGTTAAACACTATCAAATTAGACATCCTGAAATGTACCCTGCTTACGATAACCATACCGGTACTTATATGGGTGCTGCTCATGAAAAAAATGATCAAAACTCTTCCACTACAACCTCGGATCATGGCACCTATGTAAATGCCGAAAATAACCATTTAATCAATCATGATGATAACTTTAACCAAAATTATAGAGGTCCAGTCGAATCCGGTCCTTCCCAAGACGTTCCTACCTATAATTCCCATCGTTATAACCCAAACGCTCCTCACCATATAAAAGGCCCATCAAACGCTGAAGATACCTTGTATAATATGCAAAAAGAACCAGAACAACCGGCTTCCGCCTTGACTAGAGATTAATAATTGACTTTCTTTTCATTCTATTTCATTTTCTAACTTTGTATTTATATTTTGCCTTTATTTACTTGTGTGTGTATATTATAATCATAGCTATATCTTAGGTTCTACACTTAATTTCTTTTTTGCTTGTAAATTCCATCGATAAATTAATTTGTAAGTTTATTAATTAATAAAGTAACTCTAGGTCTTTTTGTCTTAGTAATGTGATTCTTTTGATAAAATTAACCTTCTTTTTTTGGTCGTGTCGCGCCTCGCTTTTTCACAATTTTGACATATCTATTTTATATATAGATACATAAACCCAAATAAATTAAAACTCTAGTTATTTGGAGTTGTTTGGGTAAAGTATAATGCATAACAGTTATACAAATGGCTTGCCCAATGCTAACCATCCTCTGAATATGGCAAATATTCCTCCAACGCTACCTCTGAATCAGTCTACTCCAGATAATCCTCCTCCACAAGCCGTATCTTCAATGAAAAATCAAAACCCAAACTATCTTCCTCAGTTGAATCGTTTCGGGATGCCTGGACCAACTCCTCCGGCCACCGGAGTGTTACCATTACAACCCCAGGACTACTATCAAGTGCATTATCAGCAGCAGCAACAGCAGCAACAGCCGCAGCAACAGCCGCAAGCACAGCAAATTCATCAAGTTCCTCAAACACATCAAGCACATCAAGCACATCAAGCACATCAAGGACACCAGGTACATTCTGTACAACAGCAGCAGCATCTACTGGAAGCTCCTCAAACAAACAAAGCTAGACTTAGAGTAAGCAAAGCATGCAAATCATGTCGAAATCAAAAGACTAAATGTAATGGTGAAAAACCATGCAATAGATGTTTGAAACATAATCGGGTTTGTGATTATAGCGATAGCTATAATCAACCACCAAATAAGAAGGCTAAGATAAAAGAAGAATCGCCACTACACGAATCAGAATCGCTATCCCCAAACGAAAACAAAACAAGTGAAACCAAACATGAGAGTAATTATATAAATCATTTAGAAAATCGAATACAATATCTAGAACATTTATTATCAAATAATTCGTCAAGTAAGTTCAAAAATATTGAAATTGAAGAACAAGAAGGATTGAATGAATTCCCTAAATTACCTTCATTAAAATGGAGATTTAGTAAAAGACATCAATTCATGTTACCAATGCAATTAAATAACTCAATTTATTCATCATTAAGTGAAGAATCCAAAAGTCAAATAACATTACCTAGAATGCAATATTTTGGATGGAATATGTCAGGAGTTAACTATATAAAATCTGAAAGATTACCAGAATTACCAGAATTTCAATTACCGAAACCAAAAACATATTATATTGATTATTTTTTCAAAGAAATAAATCCATTATTTGCAATTTTACATGAACGAATAGTAAGAGAACAAATTGAAGTATATGATAAATTAAAAGTTAGAAATGAAAAGACGAATCAAACAAAGCTATTTACAGCAATGTTAAGTTTAATTTATGTATTATCGATAAGATTTATTGAATTTAACAATAGAAATGGTCCAAACATAGAAAGTCTAAAAATTGAAGAAATATTATTTAATTATAGTTATAAAATTATATCCGGTTTAAGTTTTGAGTGGGAGTCATTTGAATTAATTCAAAGCTGGTTATTAATAACGTTATATTTAAGAGTAAGTCATCGACAAATATCAAGTTATAAGGCTTTGAAAAGCGCAATATCAATGAGTGAATCAATGGGTTTGTTCATTGAAGACCGGAGAATTGTGAATGTTAGTCCTTATGAAATATTAAAAGCGAAACGAATTTTTTGGAGTGCTTATACATTCGATCGATTATTTGGATTACAAAATGGCAGATATAGTGGGTTTCATGATCATCAAATAACCAGGAAAACCCCCCATTTAGATGATATTGAGAAAGAATTAACCAGTGATGATTGGATAACTAAACCAGCGTTTTTAATGTTACAATTTGCCATAGTGGCTAATTTCTTACATACTTCAAAACACGATAGTTTGGATTTCATCAAAATGCAACAAGTTAATACAAAAATATATAAATTGAAAGATTGGCTAAATGATTATGGATTTAGTAATGATGATATATTTAAAGATGGTGATGATGAAATATCTCCAGTTATTAAAACCCAAGTTAAACTACATTTTTATGACGTGATTATTTCATTTCACGGTCCCATATTATTCAATTACGTTGGTCGAAGATTTTATAATCCAGGCTTAAAATTAGAAATGATTCTTGAGTCGTGTCAAGGTATAATCCATTTGATGGATCAATTAAATAAACATGAATGTTTTTTCATTCCTTGGTATCAAAACATGCTATTAATTTTTAATGTTGGGATTAATTCAATCACAATGATAAATGGAGGTGTTTTAATTAAAGAATCGAAAAAATTGGTTACTAGTTCAATTAATCTATTAACTATATTGAATCAACTGGCTGTAATTGATAATCAAGGTAAAATCATTAAGAATGAAAGATTTAATATGGCAAAAGAATGCCTATGGGCATTGAAAACTACTAACCATATATTATCTTTGAAATTTAAAGAAATTTTCGAAGATATTAATGAGATTGGTATCGACCACGGTTCTTCTGATGTCAATAAAGTTACCTTTACCCAAATCGGTTACTCGAATGATTCTGAAAAACAAGATAAAATGTTTGATTTTATCGAAAAACAAAGAAAATCAATTCAATTATTGAACGATAACCCTATTACTAGTGATCCAATGGTGGATCCCGAACCAAATGGTAACCCACCAGATCCTCAATCATTTGAACCTAACGAATCGAAAGTCAGCAAAGATGTGCCGAAAGATGATTTCCTAGGAAACTTACAATGGTTTGACCAATGGCTTGATTTTAACAAAATCATATAAGCCCACTCCACAACTGCAAAAAAACCTATGCAAGCAAAACCGCTAAACGAAAATGCGGGGGCCAATGACGATAATTTTTCCGGCGAAGACCCAAACACCGGCAGACGCTCGTTCTTCCGCCCCTCTGGGCGCAGGTAACGTGACCCTCGCAACCCCAAATCTACCCGTTGGCATCCTATGGGGTCATGGGGTACACCCGGGGAACTGGCCAGTCACCTCTCTGCAAATGGAATGTTTCGGCAATCGTTGCAAAAAAATAAAAACATAATAAAATCTGTTTGAATCTCGGTGGATTTCCCGGCCAACCTTGCTTTTCATATAGGATTGTTTAATATAAGCTTGGATAATACAATTGTAGTTTCAAAGGGTGCCCAAGTAACTTGATGCGATAACAGCTGGTATGCCAACAAATGGCCTAACTAACTTGTGAACAATACCCATGTAGCCAAGGGTATTCTGGGGTTAACGAATACCTGGGTGCCCCGGGGTGTTACCCTGGGGCTCGCGGGTGATATCTTATGGTAACTTCAATTATTGAGTTAATTGTCGAGTAATCGGCATTGTGCCACCGTTCTAATCAAATTACTATTGAATACAGATAAGCATGGTTTACCGGCATTTGTAAAGACTCCTATTCCCAAAAACATTTTTTTTTTTTTTGCATTTTTTTTTTTTTTTTTTTTTCGGTAACTTTACAGGAAATGAAATTCAAAAAAATAAGAACACTAGAAGTTGGAAATGGAAAAAACATAAAAAATAAGTTCGAAAAAACAAAAAGTAATGGATAAAAAATAAAAGATAAAAAAAGAAACGCAGAAAACAAAAGAATCTGGTGGAGGGCGTGTGCAACTCACCCCACGAAGTCAAGTTTCTCCGAGCCACCAACGTACCTTAGTTAGAGAAGGATATGTAAAAAGGACCACCTTTGACTGCTTTGGCTACCCGGCCAGTCACACGCGGGCGCTTGGATTCCCCGGTGTCGAGTTACTATATTTACCTGAAACCAGCGATGCCGAGGAGGGGAGTGTCATGTTTTATCCGGAGGTTGGTTGACGAGAAACAAAACTGGAGTATCGATCGTACCCCAGGTGAAAGCCGGAAAAACTCTCTGCGGTGTAATTATTCTTTTTTTTTTTTGTATTATTTTTTCTTTGGCTTTTGCATGTTTCCATACTATTTTTTACAGATTATTTTCGTAAGTTGCATACTTATTTCATTAGTTGAGTTAGTGTTTGTGCCAGCAACTGGCTGCTCGTTTCTTTTCGCTGAGGGGGGTCGTGTGCGGAATCACCCCACGGTACTGTTGGTCCGCTGGCCGGAAAAACTCTGGCATGAAGTACTGCATACACTATTATTATGCTCGGGAATTTTCAATTTATTTTTTATTTTCTTTTTATTAATTTTTTTTTTTTTTTTTCAATTTGGGTGACTGCAGCGATATGCAGGACGCATGCTAACAAAGTCAAAAAAGGATTAACTTTTTTCATTGCACAACGAAAAAGTGCTAAATTTCTTTTATTTCCAAAAATTGTTAAAATAAAAGTAATTGAATTCCCTCAAAAAGTACGCTTAGATTGTAATACTAACATTTTGAATCTTTTTTGCTATTCCTTTTTATAGAAAAAGAACATTAATAGACTATACTTCAAGATGCCTCCTAGAGAAAGAAAGAATAAGGAAGACCGTCCTTATAAATGTACCATGTGTGATAAAGCATTTCATCGTTTGGAACATCAAACAAGACATATAAGAACCCATACTGGGGAAAAGCCCCATCCATGTACATTTCCAGGATGTAGTAAAAGATTTAGTAGAAGTGATGAATTGACTAGACATTTAAGAATACATAATAATCCAACTTCAAGAAAGAGAAAGAATAAAAATATAAATCAATTTGAAGAAAGTAATAACCAACAACCACATCCTCAAGCTAATCAAATTTATACTTCATTACCAGCTGCCACCACCGCTATACCAGTTACCATTGATAGTAATGGTAATCATATATACCATCAAGCATATCCAGTTTATTTTATTCAACAATCAGATAATTCGAATCAACCCTAGTCAAACAATAGCAGCACCAACCTCAACCCCGGTACAACCATCAACCTCAGCACCTGGTACCAATGCAAGCCACGGTGGGACCGCAAGCAATACCACAACCAATCCCCCAACAAGCTGGCCATGCAATATTCTCAATGCCATCATCCCCAACCAATTATAGTAGCTATCAATTTAATAAACCTAATCCACCAACCAGAACCGTTTCGAGTGAAGACAATATTAAACTACCAAGTATAATGAAGAGTGAAAGTAATTCATCAATAGCTACATCCAATCATCTTTTCAGTCATAATGGAACCATCTCAACTGCCAATCTGGCCAGTGGTTCCTTAAGCACTAGTCCAGAAAATCATCATGATATTAACTCCATGAATAGTTTTAATAACTTAAATGAGTATTTCCATCATCATCAACAACAAAATTATAATAAAAATAAGATGTTTAATGCAAATCTGTCACTGTCATTAGTTTCCTTGAAAAATCTGACTAGTTCAAATAATTTAACTAGCTTTAATAGTTTTTCATCATTACACAGAATGACTCCAATCAAACCCACCAATCAAAGACCAAACGTGCAATCTTATCCAAACACTCCAGGAAATACTACTTCATCAAATGGATACTTTAGTATACCAAAACAAAAATCATCAACGTCGCTTAACTTAGAATTTTACCAACCACAACAGAAAAAATCAAGACCAAATAGTCCTCTGCAAATTTATACCATCATGAATAATAATTCTAATTCAAACAATTCCATTATTAATAATGTGAATACCAATAAAAAAGCCTGGTTTCATAATATCGCCAAATGAAACCCCATTACAAACCCCAAGTCAATCTCCTCATTTACAGCCTTCTAATGGATCAAATATTCAACCAATCACTTTAATTCCAGAAAAGTCAATTGATAAAAATGTCGATCATGAAAATATTGTTATTGATGATAAAAGAGATGAATCAAGTATTGCTTTTAGTGGGACTCAATTACCTCCGATTAGAAGTGTTTTCAGTTTTAATTCTTTAAGAAATATAACTACCGAGTAATCTAGTACGATAATGAATACATTCACGATATACCTACTATGTAGATACACGGATACTCAACCAATGAGTGCCTACGAGAAATAAGCGACAAAAATGACTAAAACCACTGATACTATATCTATATCAGCCTGACACTACGTAGTAAGTTAATAGAGTAATTAAGAAGTTAACAAGTTAACAAGTTAACAAGTTAAGAAGTTAAGAAGTTAAGAAGTTAAGAAGTTAAGAAGTTAAGAAGTTAAGAAGTTAAGAAGTTAAGAAGTTAAGAAGTTAATAGAGTAAAAAGTTAATAGAGTAAGAAGTTAATAGAGAGTAAGAAGTTAATAGACTAAGAAGTTAATAGAGTAAGAAGTTAATAGAGTAAGAAGTTAATAGAGTAAAAAGTTAATAGAGTAAGAAGTTAAGAAGTTAAGAAGTTAAGAAGTTAAGAAGTTAACAAGTTAAGAAGTTAAGAAGTTAAGAAGTTAAGAAGTTAAGAAGTTAAGAAGTTAAGAAATTAAGAAGTTAAGAAGTTAAGAAGTTAATAGAGTAAGAAGTTAATAGAGTAAGAAGTTAAGAAGTTAAGAAGTTAATAGAGTAAGAAGTTAATAGAGTAAGAAGTTAAGAAGTTAATAGAGTAAGAAGTTAAGAAGTTAAGAAGTTAAGAAGTTAATAGAGTAAGAAGGGTGGTGTACGGAGGTTCTGTACGGGTCTAACTCTGAATCTCTCCCCTCACCGCATTCAGATTTACCCCACCAGATTGCAAACCCTACGCACCCGTGCACCACTGCCACCATCCCCCCGACAGGGGTGCCCCGCCGGGCCCAGGCCTTCCTGCCCACCCTCCAACCCTACGCACCAACCCCCGTCCATCAACCCACTCATCGACTCCCCCATCACCACGTCCTTAGCCTCTTGCTCCTGATCTTCGTGACTCACGCCCCGGCGCACGACCAAAGAGGCACAAGGTTCTGTTGGTGGGCGCACGCCGCTTTTCCGGTGAAACCCGCCTTTTATTTACCATTTAACGACGCTTTCTTTTTTTCTTAAGCGAGCAAAACATCAGAAAACCAAAGAAACAACGCACTACTCAGCAAAAAAATCAATGAGAAAACAAAAAAAAAATTTTCTTCTTTTAATTAAAGCTTTCACTTCTTCTTAACCAAACCTTTAAACCCTCCCTTTCCCTTTTATATTTATAAATATTTTATAAAACCAATATCATATACTTAGTTTTTTATTGGACTCTGATAAAAAGTTAGTATATTGACTTTTATAAAATACTTTATATCTCTGTTTGTTAAAGATAACTTTAAGTAGTGGGTTGTATTAATTTATAATCTACATCAAAAGTTTTTATATCTTACAAATACTTTTATAAGAAGATTAACCTTCTTATATTTTGGTTACTTACTCTTTCTAACTGATTTTTGTTGAGTTTGTTCCAAAAAATTCTTTTTTTCTATCCTTTTTTTTTTTTTTATTCTATTCTGTTTAACTATTTCCCGATTATTCCTTGTTTCTGAAGTATTAAGTTATTTTTCAGTTAGTTCAAGTTATCATATATGGGATCAGACCTTTAACTTAATTCCTTATTAAAATATATCAACAAGAAAGGAAATCCTTTTTTTTTCCATTCAAAACTTTTAGAAAAGAAGAAACTTGACGAGCTTTTAACTAAGTTATCGTTTTCAATATTTATCCTTGATAGACTTATAAAGTATCATCCACGATGTATCAAACTAACTACTATCATCAAAACTTGGGCACCGCTGGTCATCGCGCCACTAGTTCCTATAATTATTTACCCCAATATACTCCTAATAACTATTATCAACCTAATCATCATCATTCCAATTCAATGTACTCCTATATGAGTGCTGCTCCTCCAGCTCAACCTTACCAAGCTAGTTACTTACAACCAGCTCCGGTCCAACCAGTTCAACCGCAGTATATTCCTCCTCCTTCGCAATACGTTGCTCCTCCCCCTCCTCCTCCTCCGGCCGCTGCTCCGGCTCCTGCCCCAGCACCTGCTCAACAAGAAGAGGTTAACGGAGGAATCAACCCGGTCTTGGAATACGACTTGAACTCCATGTCAACTTTTTTGAGCTGGTGTTCTTTCGGAATGTTGAAACAAAATAAAAATCCAACTAAGGAATTTGAAAACTTGATTGTTAGTGTGCTTTTCGCAACTAGATTACCTAAATCAACCATCATCATTGCTTTGGAATATATGAATCAAAGATTTAGCTCTAAACAATTTGGTGATTTATCAGAATCAGATATCTTTACCAAATTAACCATTGCCTTGATTTTGGCTAATAAATTTAATGATGATAATACTTTCACTAACCGTTCTTGGTGTGGTGCCACCGGTTTGAAAATTGAATTGTTGAATCATGAAGAACGTGTTTGGTTAACTGAATGTAAATGGCAATTAAATGTTGTTAATTTCGAATCAAATATTAAAACTTTAGAAGAATGTTGGTTGGCTTGGTTGGACAAGTACGGTGTCTCATCTACTACTACCCAACCAGAATTGATGAATACTGCAAAATCAAACAACTATTATTCTTCTCCAATCAGTTCTTCTCCTTCTTTATCAAATCATCAATCTTATCCTTATTCTGGAGATTACTTACACTCAATTCCCTCTTCTCCAGTTTACTCAAATAATTACTCCAATTCGAATAATTACTCCTCCCCATTATCTTCTTCTCCACTTAAATACGCTCACGATTCTATCTGGACTAATTACAGCTCTAATCAACAGCGTTATCAACCCCATCCTAATCAACAAAATATTTGGTCATACACTCCTTCAAACTATAACCCTTATGGTTGTAATGAAATGATTTATAACTCAAACTTTGTTGGTTACTCAAATCCTTACTACAGTTACAACATTCCAACTTGTTAATCTATCCAAATACTAGATCAACAGAGGTGTTTTATATTGTGGTTATATTTATATTTTTTTTCCCTTTTTTTTTTTTGAATCTTTTCTTCATTCGTTCGTGATTTGTTTGTCTTTTTCTCTCTTCATCAATGGGCTCTTAGTTGTTTTGTTTAGATTTGCCCATTCTCTAATCTCTCTTACAAAAACTATAAAATTGTTTTAAAAAAAAAAAAAATCGTCATTCAACAAAAAGAAAAATCATAAAAAAAAATGTTTAGTTACATAAATATTTCAAACAAAAAAAAAAAATTTATATATAAACCTATATCTATATATAAGAATATGTCAAATATATGTTGCTGTATTGCAAATTTACTTTAATTTTTATAATACATTAGTAGTTCACTCAATTTTCTTTGAATTCATCATTTTCATCGTCATCCTCTTCTTCTTCTTGAATATCACCTCTTTCCTTTTCCAAATCCTCAGCAGCCTTCTTGAAGTCAATTTGCTTACCCCTGGTTCTTCTGCCTCCGGTGATGATATTGGATTGGTCAATTTCTAATAATTCATCTTCTTCACCATCTTCTAATCCTAAATCGTCTTCATTCTCGTCGTCCTCTTCTTCGTCATCTTCGTCGGCCTTTTCTTCCTTTTCTTTAGGCAAGTCGTCATCATATTGGCGTCTTCTTTGTTTCTTTTTCTTCTTATGTTCTCCTTCTGATGGTCTCTTCTTATCTTCGTTACCTTCCTTATCTTCTTTAACTTCTTTTTCTTCTTCTTCTTCTTCTTCTTCATCTTCCTTTTTCTTCGACTTCTTTTTCTTCTTTTTCTTCGACCTTAACAGGCTCTTGCTCGTTTACTTTGGTTTCACTGGACATCTTCAATTGTTTAATACCTCTGGGAACTTGTTGTTGGTGGAATTTTTCAATTCCAGTTCCAGTTTTGCTCACCGGTCTGGTTTTGGGCGTGTTTGCACGACCACCGGTTTCTGCTAACAAAAAAAAGTATCAAAGTCTTCACTTCATTATCAATTACTTCTTTACCACTTACTTCCTTTCTAATCCAACATAATGGTATGTATTTTGAAGTCATTTCTATGTACAACACTTACTAACTCACTCTAGTCGAGCGTCACAGTTAGCAAAAAGACCAGGATGTCTGACTTGATAAATTACCGTTTAAAAATACTCACGATAGATGGCCGAAATTTCATTGGTAAACTATTAGCGTTCGATAAGCACTTGAACTTGGTTTTATCCGATACTGAAGAATTGAGAATAACAAAGAAATCGTATCAAGAATTGAAGAGTAAAAATAGTATAAATCCAGTGGAAGATAAAAGATTATTAGGATTAATTATTTTAAGAGGAGATCAAATAGTTAGTTTAAGTATCGAAAGTGGACCAACTACTGATATTAAGAAACGATTAGGATTAACAAAGGGTAAAGGAATATCTAGACCTTTGAAAGTTCCAGTTAGTCAAACATCTAAAATTGGATCTAATTTACAAGGTCCAGTCAAACATTAATCTTGTATACTAGTGCATATTTTCTTCAGTTCATCTTTTAATACACTTATTTCATTAATATGATCGTAGAATGAATATATTAGAGCGATTAGGGAAAAGATAAAAACAAGATACTAATAAACAACGTTAAAATACTAATAAACAAAATATAGAAGATAATATTATTATAAAGAGAGGGAAAGACTAGTAATTCACATAATACGGAACAAATAATTTATATTGCAAAGAAAAGAAAGAAGAAATCATCAGATAAAACAAATAAAGCAAAATATATTAAAGACAATCAGTCTTTTGCTTCATTAACAATTTTTTTGTATTTTCTGATTTTTATATGAGTTTTTATAATTTTTTTTTTGATCATTTTTCAATTTTTTTTGTTTTTTTTTTAATATATAAGATATACTTTAACAGCAGTTTGAGTTATTCTTACTCTTCTTTTCTTGAGGAGCAGGGGTTAAAGAGATGGTTGGGCCCCCAGAAGGTTTATTCCCACCAACATTATCATTGGTATCTAATTGATGTTTACTAATCATTTCATAGATATTCTTTAATAATTGATGGAAAGATAAATCAACATTATCTGAAGATAAAGCAGAGGCTTCGGTGAATAATAAACTGTTTTCATTGGCAAAATTTTTAGCTTCTTCAGTTGGAACTGCTCTTAAATGATCTAAATCAGATTTATTACCAACTAATTCAATAACAATATTAGCGTCAGCGTGTTCTTTTAATTCTTTCAACCATCTTGAAACTGATTCATAAGATTCAGTTTTAGAAATATCATAAACAATTAAAGCACCAACGGCACCTCTATAATAAGCACTGGTAATGGCACGATATCTTTCTTGACCAGCAGTATCCCAAATTTGAGCTTTAACTCGTTTACCATCAATTTCTAAAGTTCTAGTAGCAAACTCAACTCCAATTGTGGAACGAGATTCTAAATTGAATTCATCTCTAGTAAATCTCGACAACAAGTTAGATTTACCCACTCCCGAATCACCAATTAAAACGATCTTATATAAGTATTCGTAGTCGTAAGAATAATCATCAGTGTTATCAGCCATTATGAAATATTATTAGAATTGAAAAAAGGGAAACAAATAACAAACAGAACAAAAAAGAAAAGAAATAGAAAAACAGACAAGGAATCGAATTAAACTTTAATTATGCAATATCAATAAATATATGACGGTAATGAATTGGATCCTTTCGATTTCTTCAAATTATCGTAATTTTTCACCAAACGGTAAGAAAAAAAAATTTTGAAGCTGGAAAATGAATTGAGAAAGAACTTGAAAGAATTGAACTTGAAAAATTAACTCCAACCTATTATCTAATGATCTAACTATGTATTAAACCTATCGAATGGCAAGATGATGGATTAGCGTGTTTCTGATTCAGTTAAAACAAATAAACAAAACCAAAAAACCGAAAAAAAAAAACAAATCTCACACGCTTCTCTTGTGCTTCCAGAATTATGGACTATGGAACAGGTATCAACTTCACTTAGTAACTTGGATAGACGAAGTCTTCAAAATTAGTATAAGAAGGAAAAGAGGATACTAATCTTCTGAGCGAGCGTGTGCATTTGTTGGTGGTTGATTCTCATATTCTGCTGTCTTTTTTATTCGTTTGGTGCTTGAACGACTTTCTACGCCCGTACATACAGGTATATACCAGATATAAAGTAAAGCTTTGATTATAATACTATTAACAACTACAAAATACAACAGATTACTCTCTGCCGGCTCTCTTGTCTTCACGAGCAGCCTTTCTTTCCATTTCGTCCCAGTCTTCACCTTCATCACTTTCGTCAGCACTGGCATCACTTTCATCTGAACCACCACCGGAGGAATAGTCATCCTCGGAATCTTGTTCACTTTCAACTTCTTCGTCACTAGGATCTTCGTCACTTACTTCGAACTCACTTTCTTCTTCTTCTTCATCACTGGCATCAGAATCTCCATCACCAGTTAAGAAACTCCAACCACCATCGGCAAAGAATTGGTAAGGGTCTGATTGAACGGTTTTCATAATTGTACCCCAGTTCAAATTCATTTGACCTTCACTTAAAGGAATGTCCACGTCGGTTAACCAAGACTTAACATCTTCCAATAGTTCCATTGGAATGGTATTGATATGGACCACTGGTCTATTAAAATCTTTGAATACAAATACCAAATCAAAATTTTTCAATCCAAATTGAACTCTTTCTAAATGAGCAATTTCAATTTCTTCCAAAGTAACAACCAAATATGGAGGATCAATTAATTGGATTAAACAATCACGGGTAGGCATACACAAGACTGACGATCTAAATGGGACACCTTGGAATCCTAATTCTCTGAAAGGGATATCTAAATCAACTAATCCATTAGAAGCATCACTAATTGTTTCAGCAAAGGCTTTGAATTCTTTATCTAAAAGAGCTTTACGTCTTCTTTCTTCTTGTTCTTGTTGCAATTCATCTTCATCACCATATCTGTATCTTCTTTTACGACCTCCAGTTTCATCAAAAGCCATATCACTTGCTTCACGATAGAATTGAACATCAAAAGTCTTCTTTTTACCAATCATTATTGGACTCTTTAAATGACAATGGATTATAACAATCAATTCATCTTTACATGGTTGGAAGAATAAATGTTTGATATTAGAAAATATGATATCAACTTTTTGATCGGATCTAAATGAAGATTGATATCTTAACCCATTTTCATGAATTTGCAATACCCCTCCAACTTTTTTAGTATCTGGTTGAGGTCTTATAAATACTTGATCGAGTTTTTTAACTTTTGATCCTTTTAATTCAACTAAGTTGGCTTGACTAACAACATCAGCCATTTGTTTCTTTTCACTTTCTCTCTTAACCGAATCCTTCTTTAAATCTTGAATTGCTTTATAAACATCAATCATTCTTTGACGATCACGAGATCTCAATGTAATTGATCTTACAAATTGATTATCTGGAGAATCTTCGTATGGTAATTCAGTACGCTTCGAAGTGTTACCACCAGCACCTGGTGAATTAAAATTTAATCTCAAGTATGTATAATCCCCTTCTTCATTTTGAGATCCATTTTTGAAAGAATTAATATGAAATGGAACTGGTTTACCGCAAATTGGTAAGATAATAGTTTGATTTTTAGGATCAACATGAATTTTTAAATCACGAACATAATTTGGAATTTGAGATTCTCTTGAATATGATTCATATTTCTTAAAAATTGGTTTATAATCTGATGCATCAGTGGCATCAGCTTTTGAAAATCTTGCTAAACCTTCAGCTTGTCTTTTTTCATGTAATTTAGATTGCATTTCTTGACGAATTTTTTCAGCATTATTATTATCATCTGCTGCACTAGATTCGTGTCTTAATTTAGATTTTAATATTTTTGAATTTGCTTCATTTGCTGCTAAGTCTTTACCAATTTTAATATCTTTTTCTGATTTTAATTTTTTATCATTAGCATCTTTCCCATTTTCTTGTTTAACATCTTGAGTATCGTCTTTGAAATAAAATGATATTTCCGATCTGCTCTTAGTATAAGTGGTTAATAAAATAGCTTCTGATTCACTAACTTTATAAGTATCGGTAAGTAATAAGGAATAATTCTTCAATTTTGGATCTTTAGCCTTTTCATTAGCTAAATTGTTGAAACCAATGGTCAAAGAGATAATTTGGCCATTGATTAGTTTTCTGTCGTTCTTACCATTCAAAACTAAAGAGGAATCTCTAAATTCAATACCGGTAAGCCAACCTACATTTTTGGTGAAATGATCAAGCAAATCCGGTCTTTCCTTTTTAATGAAATCAGTGGCACCTTGGTAAACCTCGCTGGCAACTTTACCATCTTTCAAGAGAGTTTTGGTTATATGATCTTGTAATTTTAAAAGAAATTCATAATTATCTTCAATTTTAGGAGTTGGATCAATTAAAAAAGTTCTACCTACGTTTGAACAATACAACTTATAACGTAAACCGATCGAAGCTAAGATGACCCCATCACCAACCAATTGTTTATCGTTTGACAAGGCACTTGGTTTCAAATCATACTCACCACCACTTTGAATGATTGGAGAATAGCACCAATCAACTAAATCCGGATCGAAATCTTTATCACTTTGTAATAATCTTTTACCCAAATTATTTTTGGTAAACCATTTATTATTATCAATCTTACCTTCAATCTTATCGGAAAGATCAGAGTTTTTAGTTTTCAATTCTTCATCAACAACAACCATCATTTCATTAGCAAAAGTATCCATCATCACTACCGAGGACTTTGCTGCCGTCTTGGTATTATTGAATTCGTCCGAATCCTTCAATTCCAACGACTTGGAAACGAGAAGTGAGGCATCAAGGTATTGTAAATTATCCTCTTTTGAAACCTCATTCCATTCATCAATGAATTTTCCTTTATATTGGTCTTTTATTATGGTACCGATTTTTTGCTCTTCACTGCCAACTTCTTTCAATTTCCCAATCAAATCTTTGAACAATTGTTTGTTCTTTTCGGTGTCTTTTGTTCTAGTCCAAATTTCAACATCGCTCGAGTTATTGGTTGGTTTATTTGGTAATTGCTTCAAATATTTGGCCTTACCCTCAGAAGTAATTATAAAACACTTATCCTGAGTAATAAGCATGGAGGTATGGGCAAACTCATACCCCAATAACCAAATTTGTAAAACTGTAGATTTCTTATAAGTACTTTCATCATCTCTGGCGCCAACTAAAAAGAGAAGACTTGAATACTTGCTACTATCGGCAGTCAAGTTCTTCTGCAAGATGGACAATCTCTTATGGAAGATATTGGTATCAATCTTAACGTCAGACATCTTTTCAAACGACTCTATTTATCCTGAGTGGCAATATAATTCTATTCCAATGGGGGGAGGTACGTCTTGTCTGTTCGTCCACTAATCAATTGATTCTCGCTTGTTTCGATTCGTTCAAAAAAGCCAGGCACAGTCCTCTGACAACAAATCCTCTTATATCTCTTTAACCCTCAACCAATAGGTATTCTTGAAGTTAATACAACACCTGCTTCTATTTCAGTTTCTCCCTTTTTTTGCGTTGTTCAGTTTTTCATCTTTTTTTTCAAAGAGCCTTGTGGTGTGTGGGTCTTTTGGCTTACGCGACCTTTTTTTTTTTCATACGGTGACGCGTACGCGAGTATAATCCTTATATTTTGATTTTTAAAAACATCAAAAGACGATACCAGAGGGAGTGTTTTCCTGGTAGAGTTCATTTGTCGGGAGAGCAAGAGGCAATATGTTCAGACAAGCTAAAAGAAGGACTGCCGGTAGAAGAAACTTCGAGACATCCAAGGCTGCTTCGATCTACCAATCGACCCCAGCATCGACAAAGTTATATTCGTCACGATTATCGTTTTATGATTTACCACCATTGGAAGAGATAACGTTGGAGCAGTTTGAGACGTGGGCTATCGACCGGTTAAGGATCTTGATTGAAATCGAGTCCTGTGTTGCTAGAGGGAAAGTCACTCAAGGATACTGAAGTTGTTGTTAAACCGTTGTTGTTGAAGTACTTACCATTAACTGCTAATAATGGGTCTAATGTAGATACTTTATTGGAGAGAAAGAAAGACCATTATTCACATTATATCTTGAGATTGGTATTTTGCCGTACTGACGAGCTCAGAAAGAAATTCATCAAAAATGAAACCGATTTTATTCAAGATTAGATATGGGTTACTTTCGCCAAAAGAACAACAAGAATTTATAGAAAGTTATAGTGACAAGCTACCATGGCAGTATATTGGAAATGAAGAAAAGTTACAATTGTTTGAACAGTTATACACCGCAACCGGGGCCAACGATTAGAAATACGTTGATTGTGGAAAATTCAGCCGACCCAAATTTTTCAATCTCAAATGAACAATTAAAACAACATATTAAGACGAGAGAAAACTTTATCAAATTGCCATTTGAAAAAGTACCTAGTTTGGTGAGCCAAAGACAAGGTTTATTTGAAAGCAGGTTTTGCATATATTCCATCAACCTTACAATTGAGTTTATTATCAATTGAATTTCAAGATTTATTATCGAGGAATTTGTTAAGAACTTTTCAAACTTTACCTCGCTTGGAAGAAGATGATAGAATCTTACCATTACTTACTAACTTATCCACCAATTTCTCAAATATTCAGTACGATAGTGCTTCGTTTGGTACTGATCCTTCTCTTATATCAGATATCAATTCGCAATCGATAATAACACCAACTATCAATAAGCATTATCCATTATGTGGATCCCATTTACAGAAAAATTTAATATTAAACTCTCATTTGAAATATCAAGGACGTCAACAATTGGGGTTATTCTTAAAAGGTATTGGTTTAAACATTGACGAAGCATTGAAGTTTTGGTCATTTCAGTTCACTAAAGGCTCTAATACAATGACAATGGAAAAATTCAATAAAGAATATAAGTATAACATTCGTCACCAGTATGGTTTGGAAGGGGCAAGAACTAATTATAAACCTTGGGACTGTGCTACTATTTTACTGAAACCAAAACCTTCTAAAGGTGAATATCATGGATGTCCTTATCGTGATCTTTCGTTAGACAACTTGGTTCATAATTTGAATGAAATGGGGATCAATAATAATCAAGATATAAATGGAATCATTGAAGACGTTGGTAAAAACGATTATACAATTGCCTGTACCAAAGTTTTCGAATTAACACATAAACAACAATTGGAAAAATCATCTAATCAAGCTGAAAATTTACACATTAATCATCCTAATTTATATTTTGATAGATCAAGGCAATTAGAAAAAGCTGAATTGAAATCTAAAGGTTCACAACCAGTCAATTAATGAATTTTATTTATATATTTTGTTTGTACATTAGTCTTTTTTTTTATCTTATTACCTAAGTATATATATTTTTATATAGTTGGTGATTGAATCATCAAGGTAATGCAACATTTAACTCAAATCAATTGATTTCCATAAGTCTCTAAAGCCAAACCATGACGCTCCGCATCCAAGAGCACCAATCCAAAATGGACTAACACACCCTTCATATAATGACCAATGAACTGCCATTGGAAGTTGAACAGCTTGTTTGAAAACGCTAATTCTCCACTTGGAATCCCATTTAGAGATTGGAACTCTTCTAAACAATTCAACAATTTCTAAGAAAATATATAATCCCCAAACTCTTGAACACCATATATAAGTCTCAATGCACCAATAGTTATTATCGGAGGTTCCAACCCAATTATGGTCTGTTAACCAACCAGCGTTTTCTAGTAATTCCAAAACTAAACAGTTGAGTGATTGTAAAAGGTTAATGAAGCGGTCCGCCTTGGGTGATGCGTGGGCTGGATCAATAAAACTGGTGAACTCGTCAATAATCCAAGGCATATACTTGATAGAATCAAAAAGACGATTGAATATCCTAACGTCCGAGATATAAGAATAAATTGATTTCAAATGAACAGCAAGTTTTGAAACCGGTTCATCACCTTCGGCTTCTTTATAAACGGGTTTTGGAGTATTGAAAAAACCGGCCACCGATTTATTGGACGAGTTCTTCAAGTCAATATTCAAGTACGAAGATGATACTTTTTGTAAAACCTGAATCAAGTTATATCTTTGGGTCAATAAAAAATGCCTGATTTTTGGCTTGTTATTCAAGATACTCGATACTAGTAAAGCCAAATAGCATAGGAAGTACAAATTAGCATCAATAGTGCTTGCACTGGATAAAACTTTATCACTAATTTCCTGGTAAAATTTCCGACTTAACACGGTTTTTTTCAATGCTTTATTCAAATTCAAAAGAGCCGATAATGGAATCAGCTGTAACGGATTCTTTTGTTTCATTTGAAGATTTAGTGGTGCTATAGATGCAATATTGGTACTCATGGTTATCTTCAGTTAATAAAATAATTTAATCTCAAGATAAGAACTGGTTTGTGTTACCTTTTTTTTTTCAACTCTATAATCTTACCTCAAAGTCTATCAGGATCTATACTGGCAATAAATTTGACTTATTAATAACCAAAGATATCAATAACAATGACTTCTCTTTGAAATAAAGCTATTTCATATATATTTTTTTTTCAATTTACAGTGATTTCTGAACAAAGTCTTTTTTTTTAGCCAACCGCGGTTCTTATATACTAATTCCCAAGATATGAAAATAGTCAATTATGTAATCAGCAAATCAGATAATTGGAGTTTAGATGGTATATGTCTTTATATTTATCCAGAGACTGTAGACTCTGATGGGCGTAGGAGTAAGGGTGATTCTGGGGTTAACAGCTCTGGAGAAACGAGTCAATTTTTCGGAGATCTGGATGACTATTGCCGGCACTCCGAGACTTGACAGTTTACTATCACCGGAAGAATTGTAGCCAATCGTCATACAATATGGATACATCGATATAAATTAAAGTATATACATAGTGGATACATCAGAATGAGCTAGCTGTAGAAGTGAACGAGAATTGGGACAATGGAAAAAATCGAAGAAATGAATAGATTTGTAGAATATATGAACGATTGATAACGAATATATGAACGATTGATAATGAATATTAATATTGAGTAGAAGACTAACGATCACGAGATGAGGATGAAAGGTCTTGAACATTGGATCTAGCCAGGAATTTTTGATCTTCTTTAGTAGCGTATAACTCCATTGCTCTTTGGTCTGCAGAACCCACAGTTTCTAAAACAACTTCGTTAATTTCTTCAGTTTCGTCTTCTACTTGAGGTAAGATAAGATTTAAAATGACTCCAATGAAACCCGTTACTGCAAACCCACTTTCCATTACCAAAACAATTGCATCAAAGAAACCTTTTAAAGAGGTATTGCTACCTTTATAAGTAAAGACCCCATCAAACCAGTTACTGACTAAAATGGCTCCTAAACCAGGTAATAACGAAGCCGATAAAACAAAACGGTCTCTTCTGGTGAATTCAGTACTAGCAATAATCTTCATACCCGAGACTGCAACTGAACAAAATAAAAATGAAGTCATACCACCCAAGACTGATTTTGGAATTGAAACAATTGCAGCAGCAAAACGAGCGAAAAGACCCATAATAATCATGAAAAATGCAGCGTAATAACCAACTTTTCTATTAGCACATTTAGTGATTGAAATAACCCCATTATTTTGAGCAAAAGTTGAAACTGGACCAATAGTCATTAAAGTTGAAAGACAACCATTAAGGCCATCAGCCAAGACCCCACCTTGAATTCTAGATTCATATAAAGGACCTTCAACTTCTAATCTTGAAACATCGGAAGTAGCAGTAATGTCACCAATTGCTTCCATCATCATCACTAAATAAACTGCTAAATAAGGTAAAACGGCTGGGGCATAAATTCTTAATCTAAAAGTTTTAACCCAAAGGAAAGTAGCTACTGGAGCAGCTTTAATATTATCAGGAGAGAAGTAACCACAAGCAGCAGCCACGATACAACCAACCAATAAACCAACAATAACTGCACAAGATTTCATAATTGGAGAACCAAATCTTTCTGATAAAATAATAGTTACATAAACCAAAAAACCTAAACCAATAAATTCTGCAGACCCCCATGGTAAAGGTTTAGCAGTACCACAAGTTTCACCAACACAACCTGAGCCACCAACCCAATCTTCAAACCCAGATTGGATTAATGAAATCCCAATTAACATAACAACCGGACCAGTAACAATTGGAGGGAAAATCTTCTGTAAAGTTTTAGGAGGAATAAAAGATAATAAGATTTCAATTAATGAACAAACACACCCAGTAGCAATCAAATGACCATAAGCATCGGGACAAGCTTGTTTAACACCATCAACAGTTTTACAAATTCCGCTTGAATACATCATGGGAATAGCATTATTGACAATTGCAATTTGACTGAAAGAAACCCCAACCATTGAAAGTAAACCAGTACCAAGATAATAAGGAGTTTTATAAATATGGAAACGAGTGATTTGAATACATGATAAAATACCAGAACTAATCAAAGCAGCAGAAACTAAATATTCTTGGGTTGCAGTATCTAAATTAGCAACTCCAGAAATAATAATTGGCGGAGTAGGTAACACCGGCAAGTAATGCCTAAAGCATGTTGCAAACC
Organism: Cerrena zonata; assembly: GCA_038087015.1. Taxonomy (NCBI): domain Eukaryota; kingdom Fungi; phylum Basidiomycota; class Agaricomycetes; order Polyporales; family Cerrenaceae; genus Cerrena; species Cerrena zonata. The sequence goes on along the minus strand of JASBNA010000058.1, from coordinate 117,465 downwards.
TAATACAAGTGATAAAAGGAAAGGAATCTCTGAAGTCAAACCAAAAAATGGTTGGGTCTTGGAAATCTTCTTACTAAATGGATTCTCTGGAAGAAAAAGGTAGCCATAGTCATAATCACCAATTAGACCATCTTTAGTAGTAAGTTTGCGTATGGCTCTTCTACCAACCGTCTTCAATTCAGAAAGGTTAATCATTTTATTAAAGTGAATTACTATAATCACAAAATCAATTAAATTACAAAAAGAAAAAGAAGATTCATCCATATATATATTAAAATATAATTAAAGATGGAGTTGATTGATAACTGCTCGGAATTGCGCGTAACTAAATTGTCGATAAGCGAGGGCTCATCGACCGCAAACCCGAGGGCACTCGAGCCTGCTCTTAAGCACTGCACTTGCACTACATCTGCCGGTAAGCCCTGCTTGACTTCCGGGGACCGGGGACCACCATCACCGGCCAATGGAGACCACCGAAAGAAGTGCAATCTATTAGATAACAGAATATTCTATCATGGAGATATCCAGAAAATAATCCAAGCAATAAGGGAAAAAGGCAAAATGCATCTTGAATCAGGGTGAATTTATTATTTGTCACGATTAATCTATCGTGTAAAATGGTACTTTCCGAAATTGATAAAAGGTTGAAATTTGATTGAGTCTTGATAAGTACTTTTTTCTCTCTCTGCGGGCCAGTTATTTTATTTTTCACTGCTGATTATCAGCCCTAGATAACGAACATTTGCAACTTCCCATCCTGCTATCACCATCCCTATATACAAAGCACTGTGCATCGCTTATAGAGCTACCCCAGTACAGTTTATCTGGTGTCCTTTTCGACTTGCCCTTTGCTTTTCGGCTTTATCAATAGTTCCCTGCTTGGGTAAGTACTTTTCGGTGATCTCCATGGTTCTGTGTGGTGCGTGCACGACTAGTTGAAAAAATGCCTTACTTAAGTACTAAAAGACGGAATCCCAGTGTGCTAGTGCTGTGAATAGTCTTATTACAAGTACGAGGTTATGTATTAGAGATAAGTAAAGTATTAGAGAGAAGTAAAGTATTAGAGAGTAGTAGAGTTCTAGAGAGTAGTAGAGTAATATAAGAAATTAACTGGCAATACTTTGTAGTAAGCCGATGCGTCATCAACAAGCATCAACTTAAAATTAAGCTTTCCAGAGATTTATTCGTTGAGCTATGCCAGAGAATAGTTAAATCAGGAACCATTGCATCTTAAATTGGATACAGCTGGCTCTAACTGTTACCAATGATTGTGTAATAACGATTGTCTCCAGGATGGAACCAGCATAGTCTATTGTCTAAAAGGGTCCTTTATAAATAAATAGTCTATCTTCGCACAATTTCCTTTTTAGTCAAGAGAAGTTGCAACACTAGTCAACTGGTTTATGGTGAAATTTTATTGAGCTGAAACAATCAAACAAGTTTCTACTTGCAGTTAGAAACTAACCGCTTGGCTTCGAAGTGAGGTGTGTTGCTAAAGAGGGCTTGCAAGTACACATGGGAATTGTAGATATAAATCTGATCAATTCTGCTGTAATTGATTAGATCTTTGTAAGATTAGTCACCAATTCCCAAAATGATATTGAAAAATAATTTAATAATACTAGTGTTATTACAAACCTGTTTGGTTTCTGCTTCGTTATTGGGGAATTTTAAATTGAAAACCCAATCTAAAAGAGTCATTGCTAGTGCTTTGAGTAAAACAAATTCTGCCAGTAGTAAATTATTTCGTCCATCTTCATTGTTTAGTCGTGATACTGTACCGGTTGAATTAAAAGACAATACTAATGCTTTCATGATAACCGTTGATGTCGGTTCTCAAAATGCTTCTTTTGATTGCATTATCGATTCTGGTTCTGCCGATTTATGGATTCCTTCCGATCTTTTCTGTGAAAAAGAATCGGGTTGTACTAATGATGGATATAACCCAAATGCTTCCACTACTGCCAATGCCACTGGCTATAATTATTCAATTGATTACGTTGGCTCAAAGGGATACACTGGACAAATCTATAATGATACCGTTAATGTTGCTGGATTTGAATTGAAGAATGCTCAATTTGCTTCAGTCAATGATGGGGAAACTCCTCAACCAATTGCTGGTATCGGTTATCCTGGTTTGAATAATAAACCTCCATATTATAAGAATTTACCTCAACAAATGAAAGAACAAGATTTCATTGATAATTTTGGTTATGGGATTTATTTAGATTCTTTAAACAGTTCTGATGGGTTAATTGTCTTTGGTGGTGTTTTCACTGAAGGTTATACTGGTAAATATAAACAATTACCAATTTTAGATACTTCATCAGTTTCTTCAGTCTTATCAAGCTTATATATTGATTTTGGTGGTGCTAATGATACTGAAGATGCTTGGGTATTACAAACCCCAATTAGAGCTTTATTTGATACTGGTAGTACTGCTTTAATTTTACCAACTGATATGCATAAGAAAGTCCTTGAAATTTTGGATATTCAACCAAGTGATGATGGAGATGTTTTTGATTGTTCGAAATATGATCAAAATGAAGCTGCTTTTAAATTTAATTTCTTGGGTGTAGATATTGACGTTCCCTTTAACGTTATTTCTTATCCAACAAATGATACTCATTGTCATGCTGCTGTTAGTGCAATTGATGGTGATTATGTTATTTTAGGGGAATTTTTCTTAAGAGCAACAACTTTATATTTTGATTTAGAAAATCAATTAATCTCAATTGCCCAAGCTAAATTAAATCAAGATCATGATGCTTTGATTGATTCTGTGGCAGAAGTTCCATCTGGTGGAGTTTATTTTGAAAAAGCTCCTCATTTTGAAAAGACTCAAGTCAGTTCTGCTCCCAAAGGAACTTCTATCACTCCATATTCTACTGCCACTGGAGGTGGAGGTGGTGGCTTCCCCTTTTCTTTTAATTTTGCTAAAGAAGCAAATACTTCTTCTTCCTCCGTGGAGGCTAAAGAAACTGGTAATTCAGTTGGTGGAATTGATATAAGTAAGATTGGTGGGTTTATACCTGATTTGGGTGTTGGCCTTCATAAAAGAAATGATTCTGGTGCTGATACTACATTCTCATCTGTTATGTCAACTAGTTCCGATGCAGTATCCCATGATATCTCCTCCTATGAAGCAGGTGCTTCTTCTTCGAAAGGTAGCGGCATAATTTCCATAGTTATGGTTTTATTATCCGCGGTTTGTTTATTATAAGTTTAATTCTTTTGTATAGTAGTTTAAAAAAAAAAAATGAATAAAAGTTATTCTTTATTTGGAAAGTTGCAAAAAAAAAAAAAAAAAAGTTCACGTAATTATACAATAAATACATTTAACAAAGAGATTAGAGAAGTGAAAACATAATACACATAAAATTAAGCTAGATCAATTATTGTTTTTCATCTTTACCTTCAGCAAGTCTTTTCCAGTGTTCAATCTCTCTATAAGCTCTTTCTAATTCTTGTTTTAATTTTTCATTAGAAGCACTTAACTCACTAACTGCTTGTTCAGTGATTAATTTTTCCAAAGTCCATTTTTCAATATTGTTAGTTTCATTTTCTTTTAATCTTTTAATAAAGTTAACAGCTCTTTGTAAGATTTGGGCTTTATTGGTATCAGAAGTTGGAATTAAAGTAGCTAATTCTTGAATACCTTGATTAATAGATTCTCTTCTTCTTTTTTCAACTTCCTTATGATTATCACGTCTAATACGTTGCCATTCAGCAGATCCATGAGGAGGTTTACTATTCATACCTAAAGATTGACTTTCAGAACTAGCTGAGTTGGGACTTGCTTGTCCATCACTTGGATTGGCTGGTTGGTTATTAGAATGTTCTTGTGTTTCTTGTTGGCCTTGTTGTGTAAAAGCATTTTGATACAATTGTTGATGGAGATGTTGTTGATTTGCTTGGTGATGTTCCTGTTGTTGTTCTTCCTGTTGTTGTTGTTGCTGCTGTTGTTGGTGCTGTTGTGGAGCTGCTGTTTGTGGGTGTGATTGTTGTGGTGATTGATGGTTTTGTTCTTGTTGGCCCTCTTGATTATGATCATGTTGGTGTTGATGATTTTCATGTTGGGGTTGATTTTGAGAACCAAGGGCAGCGGCAGCGGCATTGGTAGCGGCATCAGGATCAGACTCGTGGGAAGAAGCAACGGCAACTGCTTCTTCGGCAGCACTAACAGCAGCAGCAGCGGCTGCTTCATCAGTCATATGTTCATGGTTATCATGGCCATTAGAATGTTTATCTGATTGTTGTTGATTCAACAATTCCGAATCTATCAATTCTTCTTTAACAGCTTTTAATCTTTTATTATTAGCTTCTTGGGATTCATACTCTCTTTTCGACATGCTATCGCTTGTTAGTAACTGAAATGGTTGCAATACGCGTGAATCCCCCAGAGAAAAAAAAAAAAATCAAAACAAACAAACTGTTTGTTAAATGGTATTTCAATATAATGAAAAATACCTATTAGTCATTAGACATCAATTGATACCCTCGATAATGCCAAAGGTGAATTATACATACTTGTTTGACGAATATAAATTTTAAAAGTGATTTTTGAAAAAGTAATACACAAATTTGAACTGGAAAGAAGAAGTAACAAGCAGGTCACGAGGATCTCACGAGGATTTCAGGTGACTTTTAAATGAAATGAAGCAAAAAACAACCATGTGATTTGAACGGCGGGTAACCTTTGCTCACTGTTTTTTTCTTATTTTCAGTTGCGGCACGGGTGCTTTTGTCTGGCACGTGCTCTCTCGTGTAACTACCGATTAATCCATGCTAAGTAAGTATGTTAATATGTTAAGTAATATGTCAAGCAATATGTTAATATGTTAATATGTTAAGTAATATGTTAATATGTTAATATGTTAGGTAATACATCAAGTTAATCAATTATGTCCGAAATAGTCACTTGGTAGTAACGAGTCTGGTTCAACTAAGAAGAGTTTATTTTAGGATTATTGGTTGTTTTGCAGGTATTGTGCAAAATTGCAGCCATTTTCATTACAGTTAGCTTTCTCTTTCCATCAATAAATGGGGTTCTGTCTACTACAATGAGTCTAGTGACTTGTAGTACCTTTCTTCAATAACTCCAACGATATCAAGTCTTATGGTGGCAACCCCGGAAATATAATAAGAAGAAGCATTGCTAATGGACATACACTACCGAGAAATGGAACCCAATATGAACTCAAGAACTGACCAGATTTCCATAATCGCATAACCCGATTTTGCAGCTAGTCATCATGCGCTTAGATGGCCACTGGCACCCGGCCATCAAAACAGACCCGGTTTCAATCGCTGCTGCAAGTAGGAAAAGTGATTCGGTGGTGTATGTCCAGATCAGCTATTAAGGTAAGTTAACAAGCAGTGAGCCACTAAGAAGCAGTTAAGCGGTTAGCGAGTGCAGGGAATACGAGGGATGTACGGGAGTCCACCGGTGATATTCGGAATATTGTTTTTCCGCAGGCTCCCAGTTGAGCCGGATGTCTTCAACAAAAGGGTCGGTTCGATAACTTTAACTAATACCTGAAACTGATTTGTAGATATTTGAGATTATAAGATAAAGTATTTGTATGTTACGTTCAATAGCACTCTATTTGATCCACAATTGAAAGTTATCCTACAGTGTAGTTTGATTTTTGCAACCTGGCGTTACCATCGCGAGATGAGAGGCTGGTCTCAACCTTCTCAGTTAGCATTGACATGCCCCTAATGTAGTTGTATCAAAGAATATATAGCCATTTGTAAATATGGTTATATCATTTAGTTCGAGAGTTTTAGAATTACTACAAATTTGCTGCGAAAATCGAAAAAAACTATTCAAGAACATTGTAGTTCATTGTAGTTCAAAAAACTGTAGTTGCAAATACAAGATCTCCAGCAGCAGAATATTCTACAGAATATTCTACAGACCAGCTTCACTTCCATGCTGTGAAGTATCTTGACTCAATACAATCTAATCGAACGGCTGGATAACTGCAAAACTCGATCCCAACGTATTCCCGGAACTCGCCCCTGGACACCTCCGGCCAAACCACTTCCGGGATGAACTGAAACAACCCAAGATCAGTACAACCCCGGAGCCTCATGATAGTCCGAAGCTATATCATCCAATGCTCCAGTCCTTAATACTAATGACGGCAGGCCGGCCGCCTAAGCGCATGACCCGGATGCTCTTAGGAGAGCCCACCACCAAAACATGCACTTAGAGCGCCAGCGTCCGCCAGAAAAAACATCAGATATTATGCGCTTAAACCATTTCAAACATCAGTTTTTTGGGGGAGACGCTATTTTTTGGCACTAACGGCAAGATTTCATATCTTATTGTCAGTAGATTGTTCTATGTAAGGTATTTTTAGTGTAGGAACAAGTGGAAAAAAGAAAAAAAGAAATGAAAAAGGTGAAGGCTGCAACTGCTCTTCTGTTCCGACATGTTTTCCTTTCCTAGGATAATCCCCTCAGGATCATGGTATGATGAATTTTCAATAGTTTTTCCAGACGGGATAATGGTTTGAAGGCAATGTTGGAAAAGTATATATATTTGGTCAATTCCTTTCCATTGATGGGATATTTTAGATTTATTTTATCATTATTAAATAACAATTAATACAAAACAATCTTAATTATTAAAAAAAAAAACATGGCTGAAATTACTTTAGGTAGATACATCTTTGAAAGATTGAACCAATTAAAGGTTCAAACCATCTTTGGTGTTCCAGGTGATTTTAATTTATCTCTTTTAGATAAAGTTTATGAAGTTGAAGGTATGCGTTGGGCCGGTAATGCCAACGAATTGAACGCTGCTTACGCTGCTGATGGTTACTCTCGTCTTAAGGGTTTATCATGTTTGGTTACCACTTTTGGTGTTGGTGAATTATCAGCAGTCAATGGTATCGCTGGTTCTTATGCTGAACACGTTGGTGTTTTGAATTTAGTTGGTATTCCTTCAATTAGTTCTCAAGCAAAACAATTATTATTACATCATACTTTAGGTAATGGTGATTTCACTGTTTTCCACAGAATGGCTAATAACATTAGTCAAACCACTGCATTTATTTCCGATATCAATTCTGCTCCTGCTGAAATCGATAGAGCCATTAGAGAAGCTTACATTTATCAAAGACCAGTTTACGTTGGTTTACCAGCTAATTTAGTTGACTTGAATGTTCCAGCTTCTTTATTACAAACTCCTTTAGATATTTCCTTAAAACCAAATGATCCAGATGCTCAACAAGAAGTTATTGAAAACGTTTTAGAATTAGTTTCAAAAGCTAAAAATCCAATTATTTTAGTTGATGCTTGTGCTTCTAGACACGATTGTAAAGTTGAAGTTGAACAATTGGTTAATGCTACCAAATTCCCAGTTTTCACCACTCCAATGGGTAAATCCGGTATTAATGAATCCCATGAAAGATTTGGTGGGGTTTATGTTGGCTCTTTATCTGAACCAGAAGTTAAAGAATTTGTTGAATCTGCTGATTTAATCTTATCTGTTGGTGCTTTATTATCAGATTTCAATACTGGTTCTTTCTCTTACTCTTATAAAACTAAAAATATTGTTGAATTCCATTCTGATTATACTAAAATTAGACAAGCTACCTTCCCAGGTGTTCAAATGAAAGAAGCTTTACAAAACTTATTATTAACCATCGGTCAAGTTACTGCTTCTTACGTTCCTGGTCCTGTTCCTGCTCCAAGACGTTTCAACTCTCCAGCTGAAGCTAATACTTTATTATCTCAAGAATATTTATGGAACAGAGTTTCTACTTGGTTCAGAGAAGGTGATATCATTATTACTGAAACCGGTACTTCTGCTTTCGGTATTGTTCAATCCAGATTCCCAAATAATACCGTTGGTATCTCTCAAGTCTTATGGGGTTCTATTGGTTTCACCGTTGGTGCTACCTTAGGTGCTGTTATGGCTGCTCAAGAAATTGATCCAAAGAGAAGAGTTATCTTATTCGTTGGTGATGGTTCTTTACAATTAACCGTTCAAGAAATCTCCACCATGTGTAAATGGGAAACCACTCCTTACTTATTTATTTTAAATAACGATGGTTACACCATTGAAAGATTGATTCACGGTGAAACTGCTACTTATAATGATATCCAACCTTGGAACAATTTGAAATTATTAGAATTGTTCAATGCTAAAAACCCAGAAAATTATAGAGTTTCTACCGTTGGTGAATTAGAAACCTTATTCTCTAATAAAAATTTCAATGAAAATACTAATATTAGAGCAATTGAAGTCATGTTACCAAGAATGGATGCTCCAATTAACTTGGTTAAACAAGCTCAATTATCCGAAAAAACCAATGCTGAAAATTAATTCTAACTGCCTGCCTTTTTCTTCATTTTCTTTTTATATAAATATTTTCCCATTACGTGTATACGAAATACGATCTAATCTTAATAAAACATCATTTAGTTTACTTCTACTGTATTGATTCGGACTTGAATTTAATCCCGAACTCGATGGGGCAAGAGGCACGGGTGTCTTTCGGAGACCGACTTGGATCCGAGCAGATAACTACTCTCTACCATATACCCCGAATAACCTTAATACCGCCGAAATTAACTGCAAAAGGATTTATTGTCGAAGCTGGGTACTTTCAAGGGAAGCGAAAATTGTGTCTTCGGAAAACCCTCAGATTGCGTAATAGCATGAGGTAAGGTTTTGGTTTGGTTTTTATCTGTTTTTCTTTTTTTTTTTATGTTTTTTTTTCGTTCGTTCTTTTGATTCAATGAGAATTTAAAACTACTTTTGATCAGAAATCCACTTTTAGGAAGAATATCTTGATATATGATGTTTAGATCGGGTATACTAAAGGTGAGATGTCCAATCTCGGCCATTAAGTCGCTTAAACCAATACAGCCCACAAGGCCAATTGGGTTTAATGGTAGAAATCCTAGAACCACAGTTTCTTCAATAGCTAACCAATTGAGTGTAAAAAGAACATTCCAAACATCATGCCGTAGATTAAATCTGGAACAGAAATCCAAAAAGGATTCCTCGACATACTTGTTTGGTAGACAAATTTCAACATCACAATTAAATATGTTAAGGTCATTATTAGCAACAATTTGGCCTAAGAACAAACCAAGTTTTAAAATTAGAGTTATACTTGCATTATCACTATTGATTGGGTCTAAATTACTAAATGTACAAGTTCCGTTCTTCTTTAAAAGTATAATAGATGAAATGAATGTTGATTGGAGTGGAGATATTGGCACAATTACAACAGTTATAGGAAGTTTAATTTTAGCTTATGGAGGTGCTAGATTTGGAGCAGTTTTATTTGGGGAATTACGAAATGCAGTATTTGCATCAGTGAGTCAATCAGCCATTAAAAGAGTTGCTTATAATACATTTTTACATTTATTGAATATGGATTTGCAGTTCCATTTATCAAGACAAACTGGTGGATTAACAAGAGCAATTGATCGAGGTACAAAAGGTATTAGTTACGTATTGAGTGCAATGGTTTTCCATATAATCCCAATAACTTTTGAAATTTCAATAGTCTGTGGTATCTTAACCTATAATTATGGGGCAGCATTTGCAGCAACTACGTTAGCCACAATGTTAGCATATTCAATATTTACAATTAAGACAACTGCTTGGAGAACCGGATTTAGAAGACAAGCAAATAATGCTGATAACCAAGCAGCCAGTGTGGCATTAGATTCATTAATCAATTATGAATCGGTGAAATATTTCAATAATGAATTATACCAAGCTTCAAAATATGAACAAGCATTAAATAAATATCAAAATGCTTCAATTAAAGTTGCCACTTCATTAGCATTTTTAAACGCTGGACAAAATTTCATATTTACTAGTGCTTTGACCGCCATGATGTATATGGGTTGTCAAGGAGTTTCAAGTGGAGCTCTTAGTGTTGGGGATTTAGTTTTAATTAATCAATTGGTATTTCAATTATCAGTACCATTGAATTTCTTGGGTTCAGTTTATAGAGAATTGAAACAAAGCTTATTGGATATGGAAAATTTATTCCAATTACAAAATTATGAAATAAAAATTCAAGATAAATTAAATGCTAAACCACTATTATTAGAAGGACCTAAAATTGGAGAAATTAAGTTTGAAAATGTTACTTTTGGATACCATCCAGATCGTCCTATATTAAATAATGCAACCTTTACCATACCAGCCGGTAATAAAGTTGCAATTGTTGGACCATCAGGTAGTGGGAAATCAACCATCTTAAGATTAATTTTTAGATTTTATGACGTTAATAGTGGAAGAATCTTAATTGACGGTCAGGATATATCTAAAGTTACTATTGAATCATTAAGAAGAAACATTGGTATAGTACCACAAGAAACTCCTTTATTCAATGATACCATATTAGAAAATATTAGATATGGTAGATTAGATTCAAGTAATGAAGAAATCTTATCAATGATATCAAAAGTTAAATTAGATGGTTTAATCAAAGATTTACCCGATGGTATAGATACTATAGTTGGAGAAAGAGGTATGATGATTTCAGGTGGTGAAAAACAGAGATTAGCAATTGCAAGATTATTATTGAAAAGGGCCCCAATTACTTTCTTTGATGAGGCAACTAGTGCTTTGGATACTCATACCGAGCAATCTTTATTAAGAACTATAAGAAGTATATTTAGACAAGATCAAAGGACTAATGTTTCCATTGCCCATAGATTAAGAACTATTGCAGATAGTGATAAGATCATTGTTTTAAATAAGGGTCACGTCCAAGAGGAAGGAGATCATTACAGTTTATTACAAGATCCAGAATCATTGTACTCCCAACTATGGAACATTCAAGAGAATTTGGATATAGAAGAAGAACTCCGGGAAGAGAAAGAAAATGAAGAAACTAAACAGGCTTAATAGTTTGTATAGTAATGAAAATTTCAGCACTGAGAATAGAACCGAACAAAAAAAAAAAAAAAAAAAAAAAAACCCGAAAAAAAAAGTGTAAAACCAACTAAACTCCATCAGCTAAGCTACATCAACCACATACCATGTGCAAGCCTGCTACGTGCCCGAACTGTAATCGAATTACATGGAATGGATGTGGTTTTCACATCCAATTTGCCTTGAGTGTAAGTCCAAGAGAGAATTGGTGTATCTGCGAACCTATAAACGGGGAATCTAGAAATGAATATCCTCCGAAATTAGGGACCGGCCAATTACCGATCAAGCAAGGAGAAGTAAGAATACATTATTGATTACGCAGACACTCATACATCTTCCACATGAAAATTTCAAATCATTTAGCAGACCAACATCACTCCACAGGAATAAAAACATTCAGGGTCAACCACTAAGGACAAGACCGAAATAGTAATAGAAAACATCCTGAAAATGGTAAATCTCATCCGTTATCTCTATTTATTTCGCTATTTAGTCCATACTTACATAGAAAATATACCAGTATGCTAGATAGATGAAATTCGGAATGTAGTCAAGTAGTTAATGGCAACCTTTGAAGATTTTAACTTGATTTAGTTTGTTTCCTTTTCATCTAATTCGTTATTTAAGACACGAAGAATTGGGCCAATTACTTAATTCATCATTACAAATCATTGTTCTTTAATAAAACTAGAACCTTAAGCAGGTTTCTAATTGCTAATTTATTGTTAGTAACTTCTTTTATTTTTTGTTTTGTTAGTACTCCTTTTATTTTTTTATTTTTTTTTTTTTTTCAGTTTTTCGTTTTTTTTTTTTTTTGTTTTGGTAGTGATTTTTAATTCAGCATATTCTTTTTAGCATATTTTTCAGATTGTGTTATTGGTTGCAACTATATAAGCTGAAACATCCCACAATTTTGTAATGTAGCTGAGTGTTTGTTATTTCAGGCCCTCATTTGTTTTTACTTCACCCATGAACAGATCTAATTCTCTATCGTTAGATACTTCTAAAAGTAAATCACTATCGTTTGATAGTTCGAATAAGAGTCGATTGAAGACTAAGTTGAAAAATTCAATTTTTAATAAGCAAAAGTCTAAGAGTGCTGCCAATTCCCCAATCTTTAATCAGAACTCAACTTTTGAATCGTTACCTTTTGAAGCATTACCAGAAAGTCAATATCGTTCAAGATCGTACTCACTACCCAATATCAAAGAAGCATATCCCAATGTAATGTCTAATTCTCATTTTGATAAAGAATTTGAATTGTTTGTCAAGGACTACAATTTCCCCAATGAATCGAAAAATCATGATAAATATAACAGTGTAATTCTACAAGATAATTGTGATTGTGCCGATTGTAAGTATGGCTCCAATACTTTTAAAAATTCGACTCCTCCTCCAGTTTCTAATAAAAAATCCGCTAAACTACCAAGTATATCATCAATTTGCTCTTCAATTAAGGAAGAGCCTCATTTTGAAGAAACAAATCATCTACATACAAGCTCTTCAGTCACTTCACTTAACTCTTCCATTAATCTGAAGGAAAATGAGGATGTAATTGATAAAATGGCCACTAATATTTTGAATGTTGTGAAAGTTTCACGTTCAAAACATGAGATTGAATGGCTCATTTAATTTTTTGCAATTTTTTACTTTATTTTTTTTACAAATCCGTCGACTCGAACTCTTCATCCGCTATATTTGCTCATGTGCTTATTCATTTCGTCTCTTCAATTCTTCTTTCCCTTTCGTGTTTCTTTGTTAATATAATGATCATAATGACCGCCTACTAATTCCGTGCTAAACTTTATACTTTAAAAAAAAAACTTGGGGTATTACATCTCCACCCGTACATTTCAGTTGTAGCTGTTTGATGCATTGTCAAGTTCTAGACCCTGCAATGGTGGTTGGCTTTCCCGTTTGGGGCTCGTGGTTGCCCGATTGGGAGTCAAGGTTCCGCAGGCGGCGTTTGCATGTTAGCCCCGCGCATTGCATATTGGGGCGGCAGTTTACAGGTTTGACGTATTTGCAGATTTGGCTATACTGATTTGCAGTTTGTATATTTGCAGTTTACAATTTGCAATTGTGAAATTATGTACAGCATTTTATTCTATTTACAAAATCAATTTAAATATTTAACTAATTGATCATAATGCTTAGCAATTTCGTATTTTTCTTCATTTACCATATTAACTTCTTGCATGATTTCATTTAGGTTGTGGTTTGGTAAAGAAGAGGTTTTTTCGTTAACAAATTTTTCAATCACGTCTTGATCAAATTGCATAATTTCACCCAAGACTAATTTAGAAATATTAGACATGGTAATACCAATTTGTTTCGCCCAATCACTACCTTTACGTAATGATTTCAAAATGAATTGATCATAATTGACTTTATACCAATTCCATAAAAGTAATTTATCATTTTGATTATGTTTATATTTAAAACCAACTAAACATAATTCGATTAATTTAGAATCAATATTAGTCATGACAAAATTCATTGATTTAGTTAATAAATCTTTATTCGAAGTAAAACTTAACGACGATATAGCAATTGTTTGTAAATTTTCAATACTTGAATTAGTGACTTTTAAATTTGAAACATTTGAGTTTTTAACCAAACTTAAAATTTGTTTATATTCTTTTTGACCACTACAACAAATTGTTAAATTGAAAACCGACAGTAATAATTCTTTTGGAATAAATTTTTTACCGTTGGTGAAATTTTTATAGATTTTAATTGCAAATTTTTGGAATTTAGGCAAAGTATAACCAATTTGTAAAATTTGATTACGAACATCAAATTCGATTGAATTATAATCGGTTTTATTCATTTCAATGATTTGATCCCAATCACCAAATTTTTCATAAACTTTATCCATATATTCAAGTAACCATTTTTCAAATCTGGTATAATCAGTGAAATGAATGAAAATATGATTGATGATTTCCAAGTAGTTTAAGGAAACTTTCCAGACTGGGAATGAAATTGGAACTTGTAATAGATTTTCCAAAATTTGGATTAATTTAATTAATTCTTGATGATTACTGATATTGGATTGACCTAGAACTTTACCATAATCGTTAATTAACGAAATGATTTCTTGATCATTTAATTTAGATAAATCCGGATTGAAAGAATCATCATAAATTGTTTTATAATAACCTAATTTATTATGGTTGAAAGTAAGAGTTTGATTAATTGGAATATCAATGGTTGTTTTACGATCGGTTAATAAAACATTTAAAATTTTAATTTCCTTCTTTTCATTTTCGTATTTGATGAATAAAGGTAAATGAAATGGTTGATCTTCTAAATTCAAAATAGTTGGGGATGATCCGTAGATAAAACGGTGTTGTTCAATTTCCACTGATTTACCAACGGATTTAACATTTAAAATCGGATAACCAGCATAATTAATCCAAGAATGGATAAAAGAGGGTAAGTCAATACTTACTGAATCATTAATTGAATTCCATAAATCAAAAGGTTTGAAGACGCCTCCTTTATTTTGAGTAATGAATTTCCCAATTTCTTGAATGAATTTATTATAGTTTAAATGATTATTATTTGTAGGATCATCGTATTGAATAATACTAGCAATCATTCTTAATAAAATCATTCCCTTTTCATAAGAGTTTTTATCAAAGATTGAATTAGTTGAACTATTCAAATTGATATCTAATTCATTCATGTATTTATTCAAATTTTTAATTGAATCACCATTTTCATTAATAAAACAATCATCATCCATTAATTTCTCAATGAATTCGATTTGATTTAATTCAAAATATTTTGAATCATCTTCATCGATATTAGCTAAATAAAGAAAATAATCTCCCAAGAAAGTAGCAAAAGACTCATTTAACCATAACCATTTCCAATCATCGAAAGTGATCCAATTCCCAATCCATTGGTGAATCATTTCATGAGCAATCAATTGTCTTAATTGACGTTTAACATCTTGATTGGCAGTGTTCGGATCCACCAATAACTGTTGGGATATAATATTCACCATCCCCCAATTTTCCATTGCCATATCGCTTAAAAACGGTAAACCGATAAAGTCAAGTTTTGACAAGGGATATTCAATTCCAAATACTTGATTCATTATTGGTAATAATTTAGCAATAGTATCCAAAGTGTACTGACCTAGATGAGAATCTCCTTTGGTAGTGAAAACTTTAATATTATTGGATTCAATAAAGTCTAAATCTCCAATAACAAAACCGAAAATTGAAGTTGATATCTTTGGAGTTTCTTTAAAGATGAATTTTGATTTATCACTCAAAGAGATGATTTCTTCTTTATCTAATATTTCATTTGAAATGACCTTGAATTTAGATAAGGTAACGATATTCAATTTGATTGGACATTTGCAATATAATTCATCAATACAGGGGAAAATTAATCTACAACCAGTTGGTTGACAATGAGTGGCAAGTATAAAGTTATTTGCGTTCCCAGTAACCGAATCACTATAGTTAGTTTTGAAAAAACCGTAAGTTTTATCCTGATAAGTTTTAATAGTGTTGATTTGACCCATATATTCTAATTGAATTTTTTTATTAAACGTCATTTCAATGGGTTCTTCACTACTAAAGGTAACTTGTTGCTGACTCCTATTATACGAAATCTTCAAGGAGATCCCATCTACCGAAGCCCGGGTAATAACAAGTTTGTTTGAATGCAAGGTCAACTCGAATTTGTCTGAATCATTTGATTTTTCTAAATCAATATCCAAAGATCCTTTAAAATTGGGTTTTTGGTAATCAATATCAAGCGTTAACTCATACTTGGTTGGCAAGTACGAATTGGTCAACGTCAATGGAGACGACACACTTGAGGAATTCAATCCCGCCACTAAACTATCGGACATTTTGTTTATGGGGAAGTAGTATAAGGTTGAAAAATTTTCAGTCAATCAAATATAAACTGGACCCGTACATAAAAAAAAAAAAAAAAATCCGAGAATAACACCCATACACCGAAACAACACTTAACTCCTGGGGGAGGTATATATCCGAGTCTTAGCAGTAAATGATAGATTGATCCCGATTCAGCGGATATCCGAGGATCAGGAATTTCAGTTGTGGCATCACAACGAATCTATGACCTCAGCCGTTCATAGAGACCAGTTTATATTGGTTATTATTCATTTTTCATTGATCGTTGATCATTGATCATTGACTATTTAACTATTCATTGACTATTAATCATTGACTATTAATCATTGACTATTAATCATTGACTATTAATCATTGACTATAATCATTGACTATAATCATTGACTATAATCATTGACTATTAATCATCGACTATTAATCATCGACTATCATCGACTATTAATCATTGACTATTCAAGAATGGTAATCGAGTATTGTATTGTAGTGCAGTGTAGTGTAGGGTTGGAGTCACGTGCACGCGACGCCAATCAGATTTAGTGTAAACTGCTTCGGAATGTGCGGCTGAGAAAACGTACGATCGCCTACCGGAGGGAGGAGTGCACCCGTACCTCCGGTTTTTTTTTTATAACCTACAAAAGAGGACAACGGCACAACGGCACAACAGGACAACAACAACCGGATAACAACAGCAGCAGCACAGCACAGCACAGCACAGCGCAAAGACAAGGGATAAAGATAAAGGAACCCCGATAACAGAATAAGGGATACCAGTCATTCATTTTATAATGTAATGTGATATAGTGTGCCCTTGAGGAATTTTACCTAAATTGAATTACTTTACAACTGATAACACTGCCAATGAAACAGAAATAAACCCGCAATACCTGCGAACCCACAACCAGTCTGCAATACAAAACACGAATGAGAATCGTCTAATACCAAAATAATAAAATAAAAAAACAATTATGTGTCAAACCAATCTTTGAGCCTTTTGTTAGTTGTCAAGCTGTTAATAACAAGAGAAATTATTGGCATTCAATCGAGTATTCTTTTGTGTTTAATCAATTGTTATATAATGGAAAAAGACACCAAATTGAAATAAAAATAAAAAAAAAAACAAAAAAAACATAAAAAAACATAAAAAAAACGTAAAAAAAAAAAAAATAAAATCATGTTGTTGTTTTAGCCTTTCCTTCTTAATATTGTTTATTGTACCCTGTTTTGTGCTGTGGATTTTTGTTTTGTCTCTTCATTTTATTTTTTTTACTTGTTGTTTAACCGATTTTTCTACTATAAATATCAATTGATTTCCCGGTTTAATTGCCTTCGGCTTTCTTTTATTTCTTTCTTGTAATATTAAAAAACAACGTTATAAAAATGGGTATTAAAGATAAATTAAAGAGAACTTCTAAAATTTTTTCTTCTGATTCAAAAGAAAACTTAGCTACTGAAGCACCAAAAGAAGTTGAATCTAAAAAGGAAGAAACTGCTGAAGCCGCTAAGGACACTGAAGAAGCTGCTGAAACCGATATCGAAACTGCTAGAAAAAATGCTGAAGATAAATTAGATTCTAAAGCCGAAGAACCAGCTGCCACCGAAGAAGCTGCTGCTACTACCGAAGAACCAGCTAAAGAAGAATCTAAAGCTGAAGAACCAGCTAAAGAAGAAGCTAAAGCTGAAGAACCAGCTAAAGAAGAAGCTAAGCTGAAGAACCTGCTGCTACTGAGGAACCAGCCAAGGAACCGAAGCTGCTACTGAAGAACCAGCCAAAGAAGAAGCTAAGGCCGAAGAATCAGCTAAAGAAGCTAAAGACGATGTTAAAGACACCTCTGATAAAACCGATAAAGCTCCAAAGAAGAATGATTTATTCAAAAAATTATTAAACAAATTTAAAAAATCAAACTCTTCTACTCCAGCCGCCGCTAAATAATTGCCTTTACCGTATTGATTTTTTTTTTTTTTCAATTTGTTTAACTTAATTTTTTCCCTTTAATTCGTCTTAATTGTTTTGTCACTAGTTTATTATATTCTATTTTAAATACCTCTGTTATTTTTATAATAATCTTTCTACTTTTTTTTTAATTTTTAATATTAATTCAATTTTGTTTATGCTAACTTGTACTTGACGAAGCTGGCTTCGTTAACTTTGTTTACTCAAGGTCGTTTCGTTTAGCCGTGTTATTTTTACCTTTGTGTTTTTGTTACAGCCGTAAGGTCACTCAAAGAAAAACCACCTCCGTGCCCTCTTTCCTAACCTGTAACGCTCACGCGCAACCTGCAATGTTTCAGATTGGGTTCCAATTGCAAAAAACTCGGTACACCAAAACTGCCTTTTGTGGACTTCATACACTTAACTTCATAAAGTACACTTGATAATACACTTGATACACTTCATAAAGTACACTTCATAAAGTACACTTCATAAAGTACACTTCATAAAGTACTACACTTCATAAAGTACACTTCATAAAGTACTACACTTCATAAAGTACTACACTTCATAAAGTACCACACTTGATAATACACTTCATAAAGTACACTTGATAAAGTATACTAATATATTCCACACTCAGTACATCATACAGTTGATCATACACTCATAAATCATAGTTGATACAGTTGATAAATCATTGTTGATACAGTTGATCATCATAATTGATACAGTTGATCATCATACACTCATAAATCATAGTTGATACAGTTGATCATCATAATTGATACAGTATCATCGTAATCGATACAATATCATAATTGATACAGTTTCATCATAATTGATACAATTGATACAGTAATTGATCAATCGAT
The DNA here is from genome assembly GCA_038087015.1 of Cerrena zonata. Taxonomy (NCBI): domain Eukaryota; kingdom Fungi; phylum Basidiomycota; class Agaricomycetes; order Polyporales; family Cerrenaceae; genus Cerrena; species Cerrena zonata. Next base: position 98,829 of record JASBNA010000058.1, on the reverse strand, counting down.
CAATTTAGAAGGTCGACCGTTTTAGCCGCCGCTCGATCTGTGTGGTGTACGGAAACTTCCCTGGAGTCCGCTATTCCATCCGATTGCCCCAAATACTACAATTGACCCAGTTCTTACTGCAATATCTTACTACAGTGTCTTACTACAGTGTCCTACTACAGTGTCCTACTACAGTGTCCTACTACCATTTACAGGGTGATTTAAATCTCGTTCTTCTGAGTTTTTTTTGTTATTTTGCCTTTTTTCGTTCGGTTGTCTGAACCAGCAAACCTAGCAAGTTAGATTTCCGCAACTGGTGACCTAATCAACTAACCGAACAAACCACTCTTTCACACCTCTCCAATCACTCACCCACAATTCCCCCGTCTCTATCACCAGGTGAATTTGTAATCTGATTCTGATTCGAGTTTGATTTGAGCTGGGAAAAAGTGTGTGTACTTTCCCTTTTTCCAATCTCTCATTACATTTTTTTTATTTATTTCTGCTTTGTTAAAGTAAGGTGTGATTTCTTTTTTCTGTTTCTTCTCTCAATTTTTTTTTTTTTTTTTTTTTTCTCTCTCTTTCCACCTCAACTCAACACTAAAGTCAAAAATACCTTCAACAACTTCCAGGGTTTACGATTTTAACACACTCATCTAATCCATCAAGCTTGAATTACCATCTATATTACCAGGATCTTTCGCTGATTTCTCTTGCAAATCAATCTTCGTCTGATTCACCCTTTGTTCTGTGTGTGTGTCCATTTTTTTATATTCTTTTTCCAAGTTTTTTTTTTTTTTTTTTTATTCTTATAACTTTGATCAACCATGGATTTAAGAGTTGGTAAGAAATACCGTATTGGCCGTAAGATCGGGTCGGGATCCTTTGGGGATATCTACTTGGGGACCAATATCATTTCTGGTGAAGAAGTGGCCATTAAATTAGAAAATACTAAAGCAAAACATCCTCAATTAGAATACGAAGCAAAAGTGTATAAAGCATTAAGTGGAGGTGTGGGTATACCTTTTGTCAGATGGTATGGTACTGAATGTGATTATAATGCTATGGTTATTGATTTATTAGGTCCTTCATTAGAAGATTTATTCAATTATTGTAATCGAAAATTTACCTATAAAACAGTTTTGCTTTTGGCAGATCAATTAATCTGTCGAATCGAATACATTCATGCTAGATGTTTTCTTCATAGAGATATTAAACCAGATAATTTTTTAATGGGTATTGGTAGAAGAGGTTCTCAAGTTAATGTAATTGATTTTGGTTTGGCTAAAAAATATAGAGATCCAAGAACTCATTTCCATATTCCTTACAGAGAAAATAAAAATTTAACCGGGACCGCTAGATACGCATCGGTTAATACTCATTTAGGTATTGAACAAGCTAGAAGAGATGATTTGGAAAGTTTGGGTTATGTTTTGATTTATTTCTGTAGAGGTTCTTTACCTTGGCAAGGTTTAAAGCTGCTACTAAAAGACAAAAATATGATAGAATTATGGAAAAGAAAATGACTACCCCAAATGATATGTTAACTAAAGGTTTACCTAAAGAATTTTTAACTTATATGAATTATGTTAAAAATTTAAGATTTGATGATAAACCCGATTATCCTTATTTAAGAAAACTTTTCAGAGATTTATTCAGAAATGAAAAATATAGATATGATTATGTTTTTGACTGGACCTTATATAAATTTCAACAAGAAAGACAAAGAGATCAACAATTGAAAATTTCCGATAATAATAATCAAGACCAACAAGATCAACCACATGACCAACAACAACAACAACAACAACCACAACAACCACAACAGCAACAACCACAACAACAGATCCACAACAACAGATGCCTCAACAAACACAACCACAGCAACAACCACAACCACAACAACCACAACAACAACGCCAACATTCACTCGGACAACACGAAGATAAAGGTGTATACTACGGTCTAAACCAAAACCAAACACCCCCTCAACAAAATCAACAAATCACAAACCATCAACAAGCTAACATACCCCAACAATTAAATAAAGATGAAGCTGGTGTTTATAATGATGCAGTATACAAAAGAGTTGGTGCAAATGCCCAAAATGCCCCCCATGCTCCAGGCTTTCGTCGTACCAAACAACCTTCTGGGAATGAAACTGCTGCTAACCCAGCCTGGCTTTAAGTTTCTATATTCATATTAGCATTTCACCTTACGTCATTTCATTTATAGCTTTCCCATTAGCTAATTGCCGAGATTGAACTCAATTCAAGCGACTGAACCAGTTAGAACCTTCAGAAGTACTTTTGTCCAAAAGTGACTCGTCTAGAATTGGCCATGGCTTTAAATCTCGTTGGTTTAGATTAAAACCTTTTCTTGTCTTTTTCTACTATACTTTCCAATTTTCTTTTTCTAAGCTTTCTATATCGTATATTACTTTAATACTACATTTTATTCGATTATAATGTATATGTAAATATTTAATTTTTTTTCTCTAAACCGTTTTCAAAAACAGCACCTAAGAAATCAAAAATATGTTTATCTTTATTACTTTGAGTTTCATTGCCTTTAAAAGTATCGATAAAATTGAAAAATCCATGGAATGTATTCTCTTTGGTTTCTTCACCATAAATTTTATCATAAATAAATTTCATTTTAAATTCATTCATTTCGGCTTCGTATTTAGTGAATTCAATTGGTTTATATCCATGTTTTTCTAATATTCCATTATACCCTTCATAAACCGGGTTTTCTAATAATAAACCTAACGCAGGAGCTTTTGGAATATTAATTTTAGTTGGACCAAAGCAATCAACAATACGTTGAATTGGACATCCAGTTCTAACAATAAGACATGCCATTGAAATCATTTTTCTAATTTGATGTAACATAAATGATTGTCCATGAATTTTGATTGAAACCCATTCAGTACCTTCAATAATAAATGGTTCAGAAACACTGGTATCCTTCATAAATCTTTTAGCTGAAGCATCTTTATAATGTTTACCTAAAGTAAAATTATGGAAATTATTAGTTCCTTCATATTGTTTCATAGCTTGTCTAAATAAATCAAGACGTTCTTTTGAAATACGATATGATCTTCTACAATTATTCTCAGTATCTTTTATAAGCCTCATCTGTTTACCCAATTCTGTTAATTCTCCATTTTCATTAACTATTGGATTGATTTGAACATTTTCAACTTCTGCATCTTCATTATTATTTGAATTGGCCGGGTTGGAAGTATCATTGACTTTAGTTTGAATCAGGAAAATATCCTCTTGACTAATATTTCCTTCCTTCATTATGGTTTGTAAAGTTTCTTCCCACCATTTATCACCTTCTTCATCATCACGGCTAACTCCTGGATGTGCCTTTTTGTTTTCAGCAATGAAACTTGGCTAAAATACTATTTGGCTTAGCTGGTAATAATGAATAAGTAGGTAATAAATATTCGTATACTCTTGAAGAACACATTTTACGACAATCAAATGATTTATTTGTTCTTTCAATACCCCAGACTCTAATTTGACTTGGTAAATTAGCATTGATTTTTTCTAAGATATCTTCATCTTCAATAATCAACTTACACGAAATAACATTACCAGCAGCATGAACACCTTTATCAGTTCTGGCAGCTCTCATAAACCCATTTTTTTTCAAATCAAGAGAATTTTCTGGAGAAACAGCACCTGCCTTGATAAATGCTTGGAAAATATCATTTTCAATAGTTTTTACATCTGGATTATTTTGAATTTGCATCCCATTATATCCAGTACCGCAATACCCAATCATACAAGCAACCTTTTTCTTTGGTCTTCTTTCTGATTTGGGAACTGGATTACCATTCTCATCTAATCTTGGACCCCATTCACTATGAAATAATCGTTAGTACTACTCACAGAACATCATCAACCATTCAATAACGAATCATTGACTTGAATTTGAAACGTACCTACGTAGGTTTATCATCTCTTTGCCTTTTGGACCTTTTAGATTCGGGCTGGTCTTGCAAATCGTCCTCAGCAACTCGAGAAGCCTTGGCTGAAGCAGCTTCCTCAACCTTATCGTTAGTAACATTAGATGCCTTGTCTAATTCCTGTGACCCCATTCTTCCTTAACTAATTGGTTTGCCAAAGTTTGCAATTTTTTTTTTCTGTTGTTCAAGTCCTTATACTGATTTTTCACCTTTTTTTTTCACCTTAACAATTTTCAGTCCTCATCGCACTCTGCGCATACTTTTTATGAGAGATGATTTCGACTGAAAATTTATGAAAAAAAATCTCCAAAGGGTATTGAAGTCTATCAAACACAGTATACACCATGAGATCTTTGACTGAGGAAGAAACTAAAGTTGTTTTCGAAAAGTTGGCCAACTACGTTGGTAGAAATATCAGTTTTCTTATTGACAATCCTACCAATCCACATGTTTTCAGACTACAAAAAGATCGAGTTTATTACGTTTCTGAACAGATAGCAAGATATGCTACTTCTGTTGCCAGACAAAACTTGATGTCGGTTGGTACTTGTTTTGGTAAGTTTACTAAGACCGGGAAGTTCAGATTACACATTACTGCATTGCCATATTTATCGCAATATGCCAAATTTAAAGTATGGATTAAGACTAATGGTGAAATGCCATTTTTATACGGGAATCATGTTTTGAAAGCTCATGTTGGTAGAATGTCTGATGATATACCAGAACATGCTGGGTTGATTGTTTATTCAATGCATGATGTGCCATTAGGTTTTGGTGTTAGTGCTAAATCAACCAATGAAGCCAAAAATTTACAACCAACTGGTATTGTAGCATTTAGACAAGGTGATATTGGTGAATATTTAAGAGAAGAAGATACTTTATTTACTTAGAATCATAATTTTAAAATGTTTTCAATATTAGCATAAAGCGAAACTTTATTTCTCTCTACCTTTTTTCATTTCCCATTTCTTTCAGGTCTTTCAGATTAACTGATTATGTATTTTTAGTTTACAAATTCAATAGATTATGAATAAAAAGTATAATATTTTAAAAGAGTAATCTATTTACAATGATTCAAGTAGTATATAAACATAATATAAAAAAAAAGCGCAGAAAGAGGTCTAATAGGATAATTTGACATCTTGAACAATATACCCTGGTCTACCACTAGACACAGTGAAGGCATTACGAACAATTCTATCAAATTCAGCATCACGATCAATTTTTGGTGCAATATGGTTTCTCATATCTGTTCTTTCTTGAATGATTTCCTGTGCACTCTTAAGTTTATCATTAGTTGGATATGGTCTAATTTGTAAAGCACCTGCTTTATCATAAAATTCCAATAAATTTCTAGTTTCATCTTGAGTGAATTCAGCAACTTGATAATTTTTAACTCCACCATTAGCTAAGAAAGCATTAGCAATTCTGATATCACAAACTTTAGATTTCCAATAAGGATCATGTTCAATCAAACCTAAACCAACTGGTAGAGTTTTAGTTTCAGCGGTACCAGAAGTTTCAGCTAATAAAACACCACCTTTAGCAAAACTGAGTTCTCCACTGATAACTTGAGTGATAAAATGACCCATTTCAAATTCATTTAAATGAATTGGATTGAAATTAGGATGGAAATATCTCGTTAAACTTCTACTAGTTAATGCATTAATATTATCAATTGAAACTAAAACAGGGAAGTTTGATGAATGATGTATTAATTCTTCAATGAAGAATTGGAAGGAGTTTAAAGAAGCTGGTTTACCGAAATTGAAATCTTTTGATATATAATCATAAACGGTATCAACATCCTTTTTTAAATGATATTCCGTCTTTTTGGTAACAAACTTAGCATCTCTTGATAAAGGCATCTTCTTAAAGACTTCTGCATTGGCTTCACGTAATTTTATAATCCATCTTTTAGTAAACATTGTTTGTTGATACTTATCTAATTTTTTATTAAAAATATAATCACTAGTACCATTTACAATGTTTTCAGGGTCAGGAATGTATAGAAGAACAGCATCGTTTTTATATTTAGATAACGCTAATGCATTGGCTTGAGCAACTAATGTTGATTTTCCTGAAAATCTTTCTCCCAATAAACAAAGTCTATTATCTTTTGAAGGTTTATCCAAATTTGTTATAAACTTTTCACGAATGTTAACGGTGTTTTCACTGACTAAAGAAACTGGATTACTGAATATTTCATGGTGTTGATATCTTTTAAATGCCTTAAGGCTATTAAGAGCATCTTCAGCTTGAGTTTCATACTTGAATACTTGTGACACTGGACTGGTCAATGATAACGTGGATACTTCAGTGTCTCCAAGATCAACAGCCAATTTTTGGAAATTTAATGAGCGAACCGCATCCCTGAAAGGCAAATGAGTCATTCCTCCGGCCTTTTTCTTTGGTTCTGTTGGTTTAGCATTAGATCCTTTCTTCTGGTTCTTGAAATATAATCTCGTACTGTTCGAAATTGATCTATTGATTGACACAACCCTGGCACTGGCCGCCATAGGGGATTGTGATTGAACGGCTACTCTTCTCAACATTCTGACTGTCCTTCAACCCAAATAATAGCTTCAACAATCCTATGTCCTGGTATGTCTTTTGGTTTCAATTGATTGTTTCCACCAAAAGGTCTCGCTTCATTCGAAATTTTTCAGTTTTTTTTTTGTCCACATCCACACGACCCGATATCCAACCCAAAAGCAGAGGCATCTCTCACTGAAAATTTATTACTACACAAACTAATAAAGTATGGAAAATTTTAGAATCCTCTTATTTTGTCTTTGTTTATTGGGAACCGAGTGTTTGAGAAGTATAAATAGGCTGGACATTCCTCTCAGCTTTTCTACCAGCTAGCTAAACTTTTTCTTTTCTTTTCTTTTTTCTCTTTTCATCTATCAATAGATCACCAATCTAATGAATACCCTAGTACGCATTGGTATAGGATTGGGTAAAGGTGCATGCTGGTATACAAGGCCATTCGTTGGCCATGCCAGGTATAAGAGCTCTAAGGCCGGTGGCATGAAGAGCCGGAGAAGAACGGTTGCCAAAGAAGGAGAACCAAAGACGTTTGGGTTGGGGAATTTTTCCAATTTGAAAAAGCCATCTGAAGAAATGGTCAATAGTTCGAAAGAGCAAATCAAGAGTGTTGAGTCCTTTGATGAGCTTAAGATTTTCCCAACTGTTCGGGTATCGATGATCAAGGAGATCAAGAAATCTTACAATTTCAAGAATACTTATATTAAGAATAAGGACGAGCTTGAGATTAAACCATCTCCCGTGCAAATTGCTAGTATTAAAAAAATCAGTAGGCCAAGGGACCAAGTACCCATGAAGCATAACAAGCCTAAGCCTAGCACTAGTGGAGGTGACATTTTTAGTGAGTTGATGAAGGAGAATAATAATAAAAAATTAAAAATTTTCACCATTGCTGCTGAAACTGGTTCCGGTAAAACATGGGCTTATTTAGCTAGTGTGTTGAGTAAGTTAAAGGAGGACGATTTGAGTTTGTTCAAGGAGTCACCTCGAGTTTACTCTAAGACGAAGAATAGTCCAATAATTAGATCGGTTATATTACTACCAACTCATGAATTAGTGGAACAAGTTTATGAAACTCTCGACAGTGCTAATAAAATGAAGTATGATGTGTCGAGTGAAATCTCAGCAACGTTTACCCGAAACAATTCAGATTTTTTGAATTGCATGAAAATAAAGATCATTTAAATCTTAATATATTTAAATGGGGTTCTGGTGATCCTCAAAACAAATTAAAATCTCGTTTAGATAAACGAGGTCGTATTGATGTATTGGTTACAACTCCTGCCAAGATCAATACCTTAAAGAATCCAAATGCTGATGTGTCCTTAAGTCGAGCATTTAAGCTGGTCAATTACTGTGTTGTTGATGAAGCAGATACTTTAATGGATCAATCTTGGAGTCAAGATACCCTTGATGTATTGGGTAGATTCAAAGTTTGTCGTGATTTAATTTTCTGCTCAGCAACTATACCACAAGATTTTGATAAGACCATTAAAGGTTTATTCGGTCAATTAGCATTTTTTGTACCAATTATTACTCCAAGTTTACATAAGATCCCTAAACAAATTGTTGTTAAAGTATTGGATTCTAACTTAGCTCCATTTAATGGATCCAAAACCAGGTGTCTTGCCCAGGCGTTATATGCCATTCATAATGATGGATCAGAAGCGGGATACGTTAAACGTATAGTGATCTTTGTTAATCAAAAGAAAAGTGTTCATGCATTAGTTGAAACACTTATTGATAAATATGGTCATAGACCCGAAGATATTATTGGAGTCACTGGAGAAAACTCACCAGAAGATAGATTAGCGCAGATCAAACCATTTATTGAGCCGGCTCAATTAATTGAAGAAGATCTTGATGGGAGTAAAATCAAAGTCTTGGTAACTACTGATTTAATGGCTAGAGGAATCAATTTCAATGGAGTCAAGAATATTATTCTAATGGAGATTCCAAACAGTTCATTAGATTTGGTTCATAGAATTGGAAGAACTGGTAGAATGAGACAAAGTGGGAGAGTTTTCATTATTATCGATGGTAAGAAAACATGGATCAAGGGATTACCAAGAGCCATTAAGAATAATATGGTAATTGCATAAATAGAGGTATGTTCTAAAAACATCCATATAATTCATTAATGATGATCAAACAAAGAATTATTTAGACGTTAGACTTCCTAATATCTTTGAGGAAAGTTCTTTAGATAGCTGATTGAATTATATGACCCTTCAATGCTATAAACAATACTAACAATCAACAGATGACGACTAAACGAATCATTTGACTACGAATCAAAGAGTATGTATTAACGAAACTTTACCTTATACAAGAATTTTATGATGAACGATTTGGATATTTAGAACGCTTGACTTCCGATAAACAACTGAGGAAAGTGTCTCAATTTAAAATTATATCTGATCATTCTTGAAGAAGGTTCCAATGCTTGTTTTCACAAGATACTAACTGTTTTTTAGGCATCAACTTGTACATAGATGTAGTATATTGTAATATAGAATTTTTAGTAGTGCAAGAATGTAGTTTTTTTTTTTTTTTTTTGCTTTTTGCTCTTTCAGTTGGTGAACGAGAACCGGCAATATTTGCTAGTGCTGTTGCTTTTAGAGTCTGATGAATATAACCAGATTCATTAGAGGTCCAATTAGTAAACAGGCTGCTAGGTTTAAATCGACCATTGGTGAAGAAAAGAAGAAAATATATTATAAGATGTCACACGATAGATTTGGTGATTTTAGCCAACAACAAAATCGCATGTATTTTGGAACTGAAGTAATTAATCGAGTATCATTTTTAAGAGAAGATAGTGATTTCATCAGTAATGCGGTGAGTCATCCACTGACGAGGTTTGTATTTTTCCATGATACCAATCCATTAGTACATAAAGTTGGAGAAAATAAGTTAGTGGTATTAACGAACGGGAACGAACAATTGGAATCGGGGGAAGGAGATGGATTTAAAGTGGGATTGAAAAATCATGAAGAGTGGAATCAGGTTATTGAAACTTGGAAGAATGACAATAAGGAACAAAGTAGTGATTGAGAGATGATGAGAAACCAACCTTCTTATTTTTAGGATTGAAAGATGAAAGTGTTGGATTGAACTTAGCCAAAGTTAAAGCAGCAGATATTGAGAAAGAAGATGACGATCACGAAATCAATGAACATTATTTGGATCATCAAGGAGATATCAAGGAATACCATATTTTGCCGTTGATTTGACTCAATCACCCAAATTGGTTGAAATGATCAAGACATTTATCGTTGAAGAAAATAGTCAGTCAGTTAATAAAAGTGATTTATTTTTCAGCTTATCAAGAAAACACTATTTTGGATTCAATGACGTTGAAGCTACGTTATACTCGCACGGTAAGATGTTTTTAGACTGGTTAGGAAGAAATCGATTTTGTCCAGGGTGTGGAAGTAAAGTTATACCTATTCACGCCGGAGGAAAATTACATTGTACCAACGACAAACATGAAACCTATAAAGAAGAAGGAGAAACCAAGACCAAGTACGACTGTCCCGTTAAGAACAAGCGAGTCTCCAATGTGTCCTTCCCGCGTACCGATGCGGTTGTGATTACTGCAATCACCAACCAGGACAAGTCCAAGATCTTGTTATCCAAACTGAAGAGGTATGCCCCGACCAATATCTATGCATGTACCTGCCGGGTTTCTCGAGCCCAGCGAGACGGTAGAAGTGGCCACCAAAAGAGAAATCTGGGAAGAAACTGGGGTGGTTTGTCTGGACATCAAGATATTCATGACCCAACCATGGCCGTTCCCGGCAAACCTAATGATCGGATGCATTGCCACGGTGGACTTCAATGGCATCAACGAACAGATCTACTTGGGCCACGATCGAGAATTGGCAGATGCCCAGTGGTTTGACACCGACTTTGTTAAGAAGTTGATCTACGATGATCCGGGCACCGACGCAAACCCCGACGGCATCATCTTGCCTACTCCGGAGAGCATTGCATACCAATTGATCAAGGCAGTAGTCGACAAGCCCAAGGCCAGCAAGTTCTAACCCTACCCTAGTACCCTAATTACTCTAAGTACCCAATACCCTAAATACCGTATATATACATATATTTAGACTACATTTACAAAACCCGTACCGCGATTTCGCAATAATTGCAGCCACCTCCCCTCAGCTTCCTATTCATCTTCCAAACCTCCACGTCCTCGTAGCTTCACTTCCACACTTCCCAGCTCCACTTCCCAGCTTCCAGCTCCACTTCCCAGCTGCCCAGTTTCACTACTTCCCAGTTTCACAGTTTCATGGTGTTTAATAGGTTAGCCATAGTACTGCTAATACCGTAGGTGCGGCACCGGCAACCTACGTCACTGTCCCGGTAGCAGGGTCCTGGGCACGCCCGTACCAACGGGAAACTACCGAAATTTCCTGAAAAAAAGACAAAAAAAAGACAAAAAAAAACAAAAAAAAACTAAAAAAAAAAAACTAAAAAAAAAAGAAAAAAACACAAAAAAAAGGGAAAATCCGCTAGCAAAACAAAAAAAACCCCTCCCCCAAACCAGGAAAAGCTTCGATGAGCAGCTGTCAATTCCCGGTAGCAAGGACTGGTCGAGCTAGACTTACCCAAAGGGCCTTGCAACCGTACCCCCGTAGCATGGCCATTACTCGATTAGTGGCCGGATGGCCAGACTAGCAGAAAAAGAAAAGAAGGTGAAATGACATATATATATAGAACATCAACCACATGGTTGCAGACAACGTGTTTGGTTGCGATTTTTTCTTTTCAAATAAAGGTTCCTTCAAATGATACCACTACCGTTTGAATTCGTTTAATATATTAGAAATAGATTTGATCAAAGTGATCTTTTAGAACATAAACCAATAATTCTTTTTTTTTTTTAGAACGCATAATTAATTTGCAGCATGTCATTAGTGAGTGATTACGAGTCGGAAGCGGTGATTGTGGGCCATCGAGGGTTCAAGGCCAAGTACACTGAAAACACCCTCCATGGGTTTGAAAAGTGTTTTGGGCTGGGGGCAACTTCAATTGAAACTGATGTTTGGTTGACCAAAGATCAGGTTGTGATAATATCTCATGATGTTTCCACCAAACGTATTTTTTGCGATGCTCAGGGTAACCCCACGGATTACAATATCTTAGAAACGAACTATTATGATACTTTGGAGAATTTGCAAACCATTGAGCTGGGGGAGAAACTATTGACTTTTAGAGATGTGTTGTCCTGGTTTTACGATTATGTTAAACAGCATGATTCCAATAGTCATAAATTAATGTTGGATATCAAGAGGTTTAATCCAACTAAATTAATCAAATACTTAATCAAAGATTTATTACATGTACATAACGATTTGGGTTGGTGGTTGCATCGTATCCAGTTTGGAATTTGGGATTTGAGTTTTATTAAATATTTGAATCAGGATGACGATTTTCAAAAACTTTTCAGTAATATAAAGAATCCTCTTGGGTTTAAACAGTTTGAAATCATCCATATCAGTTTTAGCTGGAGAGACTCTTTACATTACTTACGTTATAACGCATATCTCGACGAACAAAATAAAGACCCCGATTCTAATTTGGTTTTGTTTAAAGTCAGTGGGGTCTCGCTACTTTATCTCCTGACCTGGTCAATTCAATTCTTGACGGTTTTCGTGCCTTTGTTGAAACATCAAGACTTGTCGCTTTATTCTTGGACTATCAATAACTTCCAACAATTTGACTACTTGTTGGCCTTGGGTCGGATCTCCAATTTAAGGGAATTCGGGGTGGTTACCGATCATCCCGATCTAATGGTTGACCACATGAACGGCCAAACCTCCTTGAGCAACTCCAGTGACGATGAGTTGGCTACCGAATTGACGAGATTGACTACTTCTCATGAATCGTGGGTTGAAAAACAAACCCTCCATTTAACTTGGGAACAGAGATTTGCCCATTTCCTCTTTGTCCTGTTCCAAAGACTAGCCCAATCGAAAATGCTCACTAAGGAAGAACTCCAGTTCGACTCCATCGTCGATGAAAACGAAATCAGAGTCACCAAACCTAATCCTTTCTTTGGCTGGGTCTTTTCCACTTGTCAAAATTTCGGTATCTTCTAATTCGTCACACCCGTACATATCAACCGGAACCACACCCGTACATATATATATATATATTTTTTTTCTCCTTCTCTTCTCTATGATATTTTGCTTTTAATACATAAAGCTCATCTGTGACGATCGCTGTAACCATGTTTAGCTCGTTACTTCCGAAACCAAAGCATACTACGTACGATGACAGCCTACGAATCACTTTGAAAACTTCGTCGTCCAAACAAGTCCTCGTACCCAACCAAATCAATACGGTATCCAAACGCGAGACGGCCATACAGTCATCTTATCAAGATACAATCCCCCTAAAAGTGAAATATCCAAACTTGAAGCACCACTTCCCTCGTACCTACGATGAGTCCACAGTGCAAGACACTAAAGCCACCATCGACAACCTAATCCAAAAACTTAACGGTAATGACCCTAATGCTGATAACGACAAGACCTCTTTTGTAAATTATAACCCATCGTCTTCTTCGGACTCAAGAGTAATCCAAATAAAAAATTATAAAGAAGATCCAATGTTACCTCCTAAATTTAAATTAAGAAAAAATAGACATAAAGACCCTTCTCCTCCTCCTCCAATATTGAAAAATGACTCTAATTTACCTAAATTAACAAAAGAAGATCGGGCAAAATGGAATATTCCTTCAGCAATTTCAAATTGGAAAAATAACTTGGGCTATACCATAGACTTGAATAAACGTGTAATGGCGGCTAATGGTGGTATGGACCCTTCGGAAGCTTCTCCTGATTTCAACTTGGAAAAATTCAGTGAATTATCTTCTGCTTTAGAAAATGCTGATAAACAAGCAAGAGATGAAATTAAATTAAGAAATGAATTACTAAAAGAACAAGCTTTGCAAAATCAAGCTGAAAAAGAACAGTTATTGAAAAACTTAGCTGAAAAGACTAGATCAAAGAGAAGTTTAAACCCTTCACATTCTTCTAATAAAAAAAGTCGATATTAATTATTACTTAATCTATATAATACAAATGTTTTTATTTTTTATTCTTCTTTGGTTTCCCCTTCAATTTACGATCTCCTCCTTCGTATAATGACTTGTCAAATTGATCAATGGCACTAGAGTTAACCCATTCAAGAACTCGTGATAATTCTCGTTCTTCTTTCTTTTCCTTTAATTCCTCTTGTAATTTTCCTTGTAGCTCTTTCAATTCTTCTATGCTCCCACCGGTTAACGTCTCCTCAATACTTATGGTTTTTTGACGTTTACGCTGTCCCGGTTTGCTTCTTAAATTTCGTTTTCTAGTGACATTATCATCTTCACTATATTCCTCTAGTTCTTCTTCTTCTTCTCCTTGGTTTTCCAAATGTTCAAGTCGAGTACTAAGTTGACTCAATTGTTCTTCGAGTTTTACTTCAGCTTCAGGGGTTCTATCAATCCAAAGCGCTTTTCTCCTAGCTTCCATACTAAATACTATAGCATCTTTAACGGCGGCAAGCTCTTTACGTAATTGTGACTCCCTTTTACCCCATGGATTTAACCATTGAACGAGTTTATTCAATTGCTCGGGTCTGTCATAATATCTCCAGTATTTACCATTGAATGTTGGATCATCTTGCTCTTCAATTAGTTTTCTTTGCATTATAGGCAATGCCGTTACCGGTAATGTATGGTTTAATAATCCTAAATTCCCAATGATGGTATTAGGTGAATTATCCTGAATAAATTGACCTTCAAACTTGATCCTGGGTTCTTTTTTAATATCAGGTTTGGATGAATCAACAATCGAATCGTCTTTATATTCAAGATAATATAACTTCTTGGCGGCCTCTTTGTATGAATTAGAAAACTTGCTGAAATTCATTTTTTTCAATGGAGGTTTCCCATCTTTCAAATCAACAAATTTACTTTCATCAATGATTAACTCGCCCTCATCATTATAATTTTCTGCAATAGTGGTTTGTTCTTCTATTTCAACTTCTTCTTGATCATGTTCTTGTCTTAGTCTTTGGATTTCTTCATCAAACCTGGAAGCTTCCTCATGCGAAGTATTGAGGTTTATTTGAAGATCTTTTTCGCTTGGACCTTGAATCCAAAGTCTTCCCATTAAATAAGTTTCTTCTAAAACTTCATCACTATCATCGTCATCGTCTTCATCCAAATTTTTCTTTGGTTTGTCACTTTCTTCATCTTCATTTTCTTCACCATTTGAACTAGCATGTAAATTAGGCAAACCATTATTTTCAAACCACCAATATCTATTGAATAAACGATCTTTACCCAATAACTTGACTCTTTGACAATCAATTTCAGTTAATTTCAGTTCTATTTCTCGTTTTGATTTCTTTAATTCTTGAATTTGAATTAAACAATTTTTTCTATTTTCCCAAAGTTCTTTGAAAGATGAATCTCTGTCTGCTAATGATTTTTCTTCATGAATCATTTCAAAAGCATTGAAATTAAGTCTTGGTTTCTTTTTTGGGTCATAAGGACTATAACTTTCATCATTAGAGATATTGGGTAAGCCATTGGCAAGAATATCTTTTGAAAGCATTTCATGAATTTGTTGATGATATTTTTGAGCTGAATCTAAATTAGTCTTGTAATCTCTGATATTATCTAATCTGTTTCTTCTTAAACTGGTTGACATATCTAAGCAATCGTCAATGTAATCTCGCACATGATCTCCTGAAGCCAACAAACTAGTTAAAATGTTTAAAAATTTTAATTTATACTCAATATCAAGTGATGAATAAAAATTATTTAATACATTTGTTGGGGTTGGAGATTCATCTTTTGGTGCCAAATTTTTATAAATTTTATCAATTATTGGTTTATAATGAGGAACGTATTCAACCAACGATAATACTCCTAAAGCAATACATTGCCAATTACCATCTTTAAAATTTCTTCTACGTAACCTTTCGTGCCATGGAGTACCACGGTGATTCATGACAATATAAGCATTATGTTCACGTTCATCATCTCTATCCTTATCATCATCCGAATCAGAATTTACCATTTCAACATCTTGATCTTCCTCTTCATCGTCTTCTTCTTCATTATCATCTGCATCATTATCAGATTCATTATTTTTTTGATTTTTATTCGAAATATTCTTCTTTTTCGATTTCGGTTTTGATTCATTATCTGAATTTGATTCATTACCTGAATCAACATCATCATCACTTTTCAAAGTTTTATCTTCATTTTCACTTTCTGAACCACGATCATTATTATTTGAATCATTATCTTGATTAGGATCTTCGCTTTTATCCGAAATTGGAGGATTGATAAAAGAATCTTCTGGGGGCAAATCAATCAACAAGCCAAACATTTCATCGTCATCAAGTTTATCTTTTCCTGTTGGTAATTTATTAGAAACTATAGCACCTAATACAGAACACCAAATTTCATCTAATAATTCACAACGACCAATTTCATCAAATTGGTCATGATTCCAACCCATGGCATATATAAAATCATCAAAGGTAAAAGTATCTAATTTCAAAACTGAATGATAGATATTTAAAAAAGTCCAAGATTCTAAAGCTTCTTGAAGAGCGGGTAAATTTGGATTTGATAAACGAATTATTTCTGAATTAATAAACTCAATTTTTGAATTTATTTCATCTTTAGATTCTTCAGAATCTTGATTTTCTTGTGATGAATTCAATTTTTCCTTAAAGTCTTCAATTAAATGATTATTCCAAAGTTTAGCATTTTCAGGAAGTTTAATTTTAGAAGGTAAAGGTTTTGAATTTTGTAAATCGAATTCTAATTCTAAATCATCGACGATATTTTTCTTTGTTGGTTGAAATGAAGAAATTGTAACTGATAAGGAAGAAAGATTAGAATGTTCTGCCATTAATTCTGCATGATGAAGTTCATTTTGAACTGCTTCTGGTAAATGATGTAAGGGGAATTTTTTCCTTGGGTCTTCTCTTTTCGTTTGAATTGGAGGTAAGGGAGAGATAGATTGATTTGGACTTTGAGATTTAACACTTGGAGCAATTGGTTTAAATCTTTGATTTTCATTATCAATTAAATTATTTAATGCAGCTTTCTTCTTTAAATTTTTAGAATTTGGAGGTTGTTTATTTGATTTTTTTGATTTATCTTTTGAATCATTAGTATCAATAAGTTTTGACGTTGGAATGGTTGTCTTTTTAGGTTTTGAATTATCGTCATAAATAATTTCACCATTAGGAGTAGAACTTTCGAAATGTTTTAAGTCATCAGGATATTCTTGAGGAATCCTATATTTTTTAGCAAATTTATCTTTTACGACCCAAGGAGCACCAACTTTATGAGATCTTGACATGGTCAACTTAATGAAAGTTTTAATTAACCATTTGGTGAAATGATTACGATCTCTTGAGATATTATCTTTTGTTACAATTGCTTGTTGACTATCTTGTAAACGAGCCACCAAATATCTCGTGGTTAAACCATCGGAAGATTACTATATTGAACTTTTTCACGAATCACCCCTTTCAGTCTTAAAGACGTAGATGATGTTGGTAAATCTTCAGAAGAATCAATGGGAGGAGGAGACGAAGGTTCATAAGAAGAAGGAGGTGATGAATTTGAAAAATTTGGACCCCTAATGAAGATAGTTTCACCAGGGAAGTAGTCATTCTTGAATACCGAATAAACTTTATCAACCAATTGATCTAGTCTAGTAATTCTATTAAATTGTAAGAATCTCAAGATATGTTCTCTTAAAGCTTCAGGAAAGTTTTTCTCAACCCCCTTAATTTCTTTAATTTCACTTTGGGATGCTTCAAAAAATGTCAAGCAAGAGTTCCGGTAATTTCACAGACAAATTTACGTCTGCGATAATAGTCGAGTCGACTTAGATAATCTTCATAGTTGATAAACCATTCTTTTGTTTCTGGGATGTAAAAGACTTCATGGTTCAAGTCCTGCGGTACTGGAGGAGGCTTCAGAAACGTAACTTGTTTACGTTTATACAACACCATTCTTTATACTTTGATGAAGAAGAAATGCAAGAATTGACCTTTAAAAAGAAGTAGTTAAAGATGAAAAAAAAAAAAAAAACAGAGGAAAAAATTGATACCACAAAAAAACAAAAAACAAAAGAACGAAAACTACAATTAGGTTAACATAAGATAACTACAGGCTTTCCTAAGTGTTGTTGTGACAAGCCGTCAGACTTACCACCACGTCAATGCACAGTACACCATACATGAATACACCATGAAGACCCATCAAGACCCATGAATACACCACGAACATCAATGCACCACGAATACCCATGAATACACCATACATCACTACACCCTACTATAAAACTTGTACTTCACTACACCCTATTATAAAACTTGTACATCTTACTAACACAGCATATTCCTTGTATCACCAACTCCTTCGCATCAACACCACACACCTTAGCAATACGAGAGGCTCCGTAGGTGCTAGTGCAGGCCCATTAAGCATCTGACGTAGAACGGCTCCGGTAAGCCTGGTGTACGGGTGGGTGGTATAACTGAACATACTTACTACTAGACCAATAGTCGTTTTTGGGTATAGCCTCTAAGAAGGTACTGGATGTTGGTCTACGGTAAGACATTGGTTTGCGTTAAAGTGGGTGCACTAAGTGGAAGTTGTCTGGTATATGTAGCTATCCAGCTAGTGTAAGAGGTACATTGTATGCTTTAAGGTATTACAAGGTGGTAGAAGGCAGCATAAGGCAGAAGTCAGTAGTTGCTGAATCCAGCCGTTTGCAACCACCAGCAAACAGAAGAAGCTTTATATACTCGGGGCCACTCCGAAGCTGCTCGCTGGTGACAAGTAACGGTTTACCTTCATTTGTAAGCGATTTGTTCTGGACCGGCATTCAAGTGCCCTCCAACTGCGGTCCGAGCCACCGGAAGCAGTAATGATACCCTCAGGACACTCGTCGAGATAATCAAAGCTTACGGAATTGATAAATAACCGGGAAGCCTTGTGAGCAATCAAGGCCCATTGCATCATACTTAACGTCAATTTTGACATGCGTTCACAAAGGTATGATTTGTGAACATTTCCGACGAGAGCGGTGAAATTTTTCGTTTTGTTCGGACTTGCCATTACTAATATAAATAGAATGATTCCCATACTCTGATAATTTTTCAATTGGAAGAAGGGTAAGTAATTTTATATTTGAAGATGACTGTTGACATTCCTGCTAAATTTCAAGGTTTTGGTGTTCACGATAAAGAGCACTGGAGTGAACCAAAATTTGTTGAATATACTCCAAAGAAGGTTTTAGCTCATGATGTTGTTTTGAAGAACATTTGTAATGGGTTGTGTGGTACTGATATCCATACTTTGAAAGCCAATTGGTCTCCATTGAAAAGAGATGACTTGGTTGTTGGACATGAAATCATTGGTACTGTTATTGCTGTTGGTGATGAAGTAACTCAAGTTAAGGTTGGTGACCGTGTTGGTATTGGTGCATGTGCTTCTTCTTGTAGATCATGTACTAGATGTCAAGAAGAAAATGAACAATATTGTCACAAATCAGTTTCAACTTATAATTCAATCGATCATTTTGCTGATAATTACGTTACTCAAGGTGGTTATGCTTCTCATTCAATTGCAAACGAACAATTTGTTTTCCCAATTCCTGATGGGTTGGATTCAGGTTAGTGCTGCTCCTTTAATGTGTGCTGGTTTAACTGTTTACTCTCCAATTGTTAGAAACTTGAAAAAAATTGGTAAAAAGGAACCGGTTGTCGGTATCATTGGTCTTGGTGGATTAGGTCATCTTGCTGTTCAATTTGCTAGTGCTTTAGGTGCTAAAGTTACCGTTTTTTCCAGAAGTAACGCTAAAAAGGATGAAGCTTTCCAACTCGGTGGTCATGAATTCATTGCCACTGGTGTTGAAAAAGATTGGACCACTAAATATCAAGACAATTTTGACTTTATCTTGAATTGTGCTTCTGGTATTGACGGCTTTAATTTAAACGATTATTTAAGTGTTTTGAAAGTTGATGGTAGATTTGTTTCTGTTGGTTTACCTCCAGTTAAGGATACTTTTGAAGTCACTCCTTTCAGTTTCTTGAAGAATGCCGGTTCTTTTGGTTCTTCTTTATTAGGTTCTAAAGCTGAAGCCCTTGAAATGTTACAATTGGCTGCTGATAAAGGTATTAAACCTTGGGTTGAAGAAATTCCAATCAGTGAAAAAGCTGTCAATGAAGCTTTGAATAGATGTGATCAAGGTGATGTTAGATATAGATTTGTCTTCACCGATTACGATAAAGCTTTTCACTAACTAATTTATATACTATTGCTATCTAATCCATTATTTATATACTTTGCAATAATTACTACCAAGGTAGTATGTATAATACACACTCTACAAGTCTCCACGCATTCGCCCATTGATTCTCTAGTTTCGTCTGCACCTCGCCCGTCGTACACCTCGTATCGCCAACACCAAAGCCTCAATGTCTGTTTTGTAGGGTATTTGCAATTGCTTCACTAGTTAATTTTCACCTTTTCAGTAGTTTGTTAGTCTTTATTTTAGTGCGCAAAAAAACTCCATACAAAACAAAAAAAAGAAAAAATTACACCAAAAAAATTGGTGAAACATGAAAAATTCTACAGAAATCCATCATTTTGATTCAAACCTTCGACCACTTTCTCTTTTATTTCATTATAGAGGGTCTTTTACCACAATTCCATCGTTGAGCCTACAGAGTCAAAGCGTCTTGCCGCTCTCCATCTTCCCTTGATCACATATCCCGATAAATTTAGCTTTTTTTAGTCTTTGTTTTTAGTCGATTAGACGCTCGTCTCAAGACATTTGCCTTCACAATAATTTATATAGCTTCTAGAACAAAAGCAAAAGCTTCTTAAGGTAGCAAAGCTAATCAGTAATCATCTCATCAAGATCCAAGAGTCCTTGCTAGTTTTTCTTTGGTGGTTTTTGTTTCTTTGATCTTTCATTTCCTACTACTGCTCACCCAACGTACTTATATGATTATACAAGTTTAAGTGCCTGACCCGATCACTTGAAAAGATCTTCCTTCTTTCTTCTTTTTCTTTCTTTCTTTACTTCTTTTTATTTGTTTTATCTTGTTTTTTGTTGGTTTTTCTTGTTATTGCAAGTCTTTCTTTTGTATCCATTTTCTATTTATTTATTTTCGACCCCTTTTATTTTGTTTGTTTCTTTGGTCCAGTTTTCGAAGACCGCTTGCCTCATAATCTCGTTAAGCTTCCTCACTGGCCATTGCTTTGATATTTATTAACTTGATTTCAACTCTACAGTCATTTTGATTTAAAGGGCCGAAAAAAAAAAAAATCCCTGATCCATTCCCGCATTTGACTACGGAAGAAAAAAAAAAGGATTTTCAATTTCTTCTGAAAAAGGGCACCAGTTGATGAATCAAAGATGAAGCTTTCACTTATATCCTGTTTAACCAGTATATTCTTGATCGTTCTGGTATGGGCGTCACCCCGACTAGAAAAAGTTTACCTGACCAATAATGAATTAATGCAAAAAGAATACCAACACCAAAATCAGCATCATCAAAATTATCAAAGAGATCGTAATATTATTCCGTTAGATTTACGATCAATACAGGATTGGAAACTCACGGATCTATTGTTGATTAGTGATATCGATGGTAATCTACACGGAGTTGAAAGAAATAGCGGAGGATTACTTTGGTCTTTACCTATTGACGATCCCTTGGTGAAAATAAGTACTAACGTTACCAACGCCTCAAATGAAACCTATAATAACACACAATCAAATATCTTGTGGTTCGTTGAACCATATCAAGATGGGTCTTTATACTATTTCACCCCAAAATTTGGCTTGAATAAATTACCAACTTCAATCAAAAATTTGGTTCTTGAATCTCCTTTCTCTCTCAGTGGTGATGATAAAGTTTATACTGGGAGTAGGAAAACTTCTCTATTCACTATCAACATACACACTGGTGAAATCATCTCGTCTTTCGGTACTAATGACGAAAAATGTCCCGTTCCGAATACTCATTCTAACGATAAATCAAAAATTCGATTTCATACTGAAAGTGAAGACACAATAATGATTGGTAAAACCATCTATGAATTATCCATTTTTTCAAAAGAGCATACTAATGTTGTTTGGAATGTGACTTATGCTCAATGGGGGCCAAATAACATTGATAATGATTTAATCATGCAAAATCAACAAAGCTTGGATAAATTATATTTCACCCCTTTCCATGATAAATCATTATTAGCCATTAATAAAAATTTGGGTACTCCAGTTTGGATTAGTAAATTACCTTCCTTGGCTGTGAATGTTTTCGATATTTTCGAAAATAAAAATTACAACGATCATGTTATTTTACCTCATCCTTTGAAAGTTTTGAATGATTTACAAGTTAGTGAAGATACAAATAATAATGATTTATGTTTCTTAAATAAAACTTCAAATGGGAATGAATGGTTCGCCATGAGTTTCGTTAATTATCCCACCTTGATTAAATCAGCCCCAATTTCCCCTTATCAAATGTCTTTATACAAATTGAGCCATTCAATTCCTTCGGAAGTCGATGTTGAATTTTTATCAAACTTTAAGGTTTCCAATACTCCCTTGGTTGATCATTTAATCAACGGTATTCATCAAACAAATCACTTAACTGCTGATACGATGTATCAACCAGTTTCAAATTTCGATAATAAAGCTAATCCAATCAAACAAATTAGTGACGGTAGAACAAGTGAACCTCCAGTTGATAATAATGATTCCCATAATGAAAATTCCGTTCCTGATGTCATGAATGGGTTTGTTTTCCGTAATAGAGAAGATGAATCACCTTATGGTAGGGACGTCTCTACTTTAGTTAATTCGAATAATCAAGATGTATTAGTGTTTGATAGATCAAGAGAATCTCAAAAAGACTTATCTCAGAAAGATGATAATGCTACAACAACAACCATAGAATCATTATCTTTAATCAAAAGAATCTGTGAAGATCTAATTGTAATTTTGATTCTCTTGGTTCTTCTAATGGTCTTCGGTAAATTAGGAAAATTAACTAAAAAATTTCAAAAGTTTATTGATGCAAGTTCATCAAGTCCAAATACTCCAATTCCTCAAAGTGAAAAAACATTTTCCAACTCTCCTCATTCAGGTAATGATAAAACAGAGAATTTGGATTTGGAAATCAATAAGTATAATTTACTGGAGAAAGATCATTTACCTGCATCGATAGAAATAAGAGATGTCGATTCAAACAACACCACTACCCGTAGCTCATCAATTTCGGATGGAACTGATCAAGATTTATTGGCCCCTTCACCTACAGCTAATGAACACTCTACCAACCATTCTAGATCCTCTTCCAATGGTACTGTAACGACGTCAAACTCAACGTCGGACCAGCTTTCTTCTCCAAAACAAGTTAAAAAGGTCACCATAGTTAGTCCTGATGATTCGCTCGAGCAAGAAAATTCAAAACCTTCAGTCAGCGAGGAGAAAGTTGAAATAACAACTGGAAATCAATTACCGGATGAATTAAACCCTCTTGGTATCGTCACTTCAGAAAATACTGATCCCGGTGACATAGACAACGACAATGATAATGATAATGAACAAGAACAAGCGGTCACTAAAAAGAAGCGTAAGAGAGGTAGCCGTGGAGGAAAGCGTGGAGGTAAAGGTAAAAAGAAAAATAAAAGTCCTGATGATACCAGTGGTGATTTAGGAAGCAATGAAAATAATCTTACTGATGATGGCATTGCTAATGGAGATGATGTTGAATTAGGTGAACAACAGGATAAAGAGGAAGTCATATCAACCAAATCGCTTATCAAGACTATTCAGAAACAGCCTTCCACTCAAAAGCTTCCTTTAAAGAAACTCCAAATAGAAAATAATTTAGTGATTTCAGACAAAGTTTTGGGTTATGGATCCCATGGTACCGTTGTTTATGAAGGAACCTTCGAAAATAGACCGGTTGCAGTAAAACGTATGCTTCTTGATTTCTACGATATTGCGAATCATGAAGTGAGATTACTCCAAGAAAGTGATGACCATCCAAACGTCATTAGATATTTCTGCTCTCAGTCAAGTGAGTCTGAAAAATTCTTATATATTGCATTAGAATTATGTTTATGCTCGCTAGAAGACATAACAGAGAAATCAAAACTTTATCCACAAAACCTTCGATTGAATGAATATAATATCAATAATGTTTTACACCAATTAGTGAGTGGATTACATTATTTACATTCTTTGAAAATTGTTCATCGTGACTTGAAACCTCAAAATATCTTGGTTGCTGATACTATGAAAAAACCTTCAAATAATAAAAATCAGGACGCTTCGGCTCAAACAAGTTCTATCCGTTTATTGATTTCCGATTTTGGTTTATGTAAAAAATTGGATGCTGATCAATCCTCCTTCAGGGCCACAACTCAGCATGCAGCATCTGGTACCTCTGGTTGGAGAGCCCCAGAATTATTATTACATCATGATTTATTAGAAATATCGCCTGAAACCATTTCTTCAGTTGGCTCTTCTTCTCGCCATTCCATCATAACCAATGGTAATGCACCTTCAAGTGGAAATGGAAAACGGTTGACTAAAGCAATTGATATTTTCTCTTTAGGATGTGTATTTTTTTACATATTAACTAATGGTAATCATCCATTTGGTGATCGCTACTTAAGAGAAGGTAACATTATTAAAGGGGAATATGACTTGTCATTATTGAAATTCTGTTGCCCAACTGATTACGTTGAAGCTTCTCATTTGATTTCGGTGATGATAAGTCATAACCCAAAGTTGAGACCAAATACATTCCAATTAATGAAACATCCATATTTCTGGGGGATGAATAAGAAGCTTGAATTTCTCTTAAAAGTAAGTGATAGATTTGAAATTGAAAGAAGAGATCCTCCAAGTGATTTATTATTAAAATTGGAATCTGTTGCAGAACGAGTTCACCAAGGTGATTGGCATGCTAAGTTTGATGATGAATTCATGAATAATTTAGGTAAATATAGAAAATATAATACTGAAAAACTAATGGATTTATTGAGAGCTTTGAGAAATAAATATCATCATTTTAATGATATGCCTCCTAAATTGCAAGAACAAATGAGTCCTTTACCAAATGGATTTTATAAATATTTCAATAATAAATTCCCTCATTTATTAATGGAAATTTACTTTATTGTTGAAGAAACATTAAAGCATGAACATGTGTTTGAAGAATTTTACTAATATACTAGTTTCCTTAAGTGTTTCAATCACATTATTTAAATTATCTTCCTGATTCATCAATCGATGGACCTTTAAGATTTCACGATGCATATGAAATGTTTTTCTTTTCGTTTCTTAATTTTTATTTAATTTTTATATTACCAAGTCATACAAAACATACTTCTTTCATTTCTTCATATATAGTACTTTCAATATAGGTTTTTACATGCATGTTTTTTTATTATTATCACTCTATAAACAACTATTTAGAAGCTTTTTTATGTTTTGGTTTTGAAATACGACCAGTAGATGAAGGTTTGATATCACGAGACTTCTTCTGTTTTTTCTTTAAATTGACCTCTGCTTGTGATGGTTTCTTAGATGGTTTTGATTGTTCTTCATCATCTGAAGTTTGCTTCTTATCTTCGAATTTAGTATGCTTTCCTTTAAAATTGTCCTTACTTATGGCTGGTTTGCTTAAACTTTCAGGTTGGGCAGCGCCCCCGCCATTAACATTTGAGCCAAGAGTGTTAACTATGTATTGTCTTGCTCTTTCAGCATTCTTTTCATCTTTGGATTCGGCATTCGTTAATTTAGTTTCTAAATCTTTCAATCTTTTCATATACGACTTTATCCTAGTGAGTTCTTTCATTATTGGATGTTCCTCCACCTTGATTCCAATGACTTTCAAGTACGAGAAAATTATCGATATTAAGGTATAAAGATAATTATTATAAAATCTTATGGCTTCTATATTATTATGGGTATTCACTCCTATTAATTCATCTAGTGGTCTATTCAATAACGGGTTTAATTCATTTTTTAATTGGTCTATGGACCCATCGAGGGACTCTATAAAGAGCTTGACGTTTGCTATATTTTCCATGATAACACCTTTAGAGCAACTTAAAAGCTTTCAGTTCTGTAGAGTAAGCCTTGAAGCAGACGTAGTTGATACTCTCAAGTCATCGGTATTTTTTTTTCCTACGCTTTTTTTTCATAGAAAGAAAAAAAAAAAAACTACCCTCTTAATCTTCTACCTTAGCAGTATAGTGCCTACTACCCAAGATGTCAAGCATAAGACGAAATAGAGAGATCTTAACTGGTGGGAAGAAGTACCATCAACAACAGACCAAAAAGTTTGGTGTTGATGAGGTTGTGTTTGATAAAGATTCCCGTCAAGAATATTTAACCGGTTTCCATAAAAGAAAATTACAGAGACAAAAGAAGGCCCAAGAATATATAAAAGAACAAGAGAGGCTTGCCAAAGTCCAGGAAAGAAAGGAGATACGAGATGAAAGAAAAAAGGACCTAGAAAACCAATTGAAGGGATTCAAGGATACCATGGAAAGAATCACCCATTTGGACAGTAGTGATGAGGAAGAAGACAAATGGGATGGGTTTGATTCAAAGTCCCACTCTTCTAGCGAAGATGAGGCCGAAGACGCAGAAGAAGATGACGACAAGGAGAAGGAAAAGAAGGAAAAGAGAAGACCTCAAAAGGGTATTCTTCATCATACAGAAATATACAAAAGGGACGATTCAAACGATTTTCCACAGGGAGATGCCATTATTGACGATGAAACAACCGTCACGGTTGAATCTCTTGACAACCCACACATTAAGAAGATCCAAGATACCAATCTCGAAGCAATTGCGTTGGCCAATAACGTGCGTTTGAAAGATTCCGAAGACGTCTTGAAAGATTCAATAGACAAAGCCAAAAAATACGCAGTCACTTGTGGTGTTGCTAAACCTTCGCTCAAGGACAAAATCAAGAAGAAGAAGAAGAAGTTCAGATACTTGACCAAAGCTGAAAGAAGAGACAATAATCGTAAGATCAAGGCCAATAAACTTAAAAGTAGTAAAAGAGATAAAAGCTAACATCTATCTTATCCTGTAACATATCTGACATATATATATCGTATGTATCATATCTTTAACATAGCGTATTCTTACCATACCGTATCTTTAATATACCACATCTTTAATACACCATGTCTTCAATATAGCGTATCCTTAATACTTCTACCATACTTTGTAGACTTTTGCAGTAAAGAGCCCTCTGTTGGAAAATCCGGGTAACACGATGCATCGACAAACAAATTGAAAAAAAAAAGTTTTCCTCACTTTAAAAAGACAAGCACTCGAGTTTTCTTTATCCTATTCTACTCTTCTTTATCAACCATACAAGTATGTTAGCTAAGACTCCTGGTGAGTCAGTTGACGGATGAGTTACCGTGATGACACGATGTCGCCCCAAACGGAGGCTCCTTTTCAGGACTATGACCGATTCGATTTTATGCCAAACACACTGAAAATTCTGAAGGTAACTCACTCAACTGCTCATTGGTGGATTATACAGAAGATCATGTATAACATGTTTGAGAACATTTTATTAACAAGTTACTTATAGAACGTGAAGTTTTGCTTCTTGACGTATTTTTTTTTTTTTTTTTTTTTTTTCATTTTTGATTTTTTTTTATATAAATGTATTTATTTTGAATAAAAAGATTTGATTCTCCTGAGTGTTGTATTTGATAGGTGAAAAGAACAATTGATGATTCTTTGGGCTAATGATGTCTTCCATGCTAATCATGAATACTTCTGATTACAACATACCTAAATCATGATCTGTTCCACGATGAACAGGTTGTGTCTGAAGCCTTGCAAGAATCACCGATTGTAATTTTCCTAAACCACTAAACCTTGACAAAGGTTTAGCGTTATGACTTGTAACGCAAGACCTAATGACTTGTAATGCAAGACCTAATGCTACTTGTAATGCAAGACTTTCATGTTAAGACTTCAGATTGCAAGGCTGTAGAGGAGGACATCCGGGCGCGATCTGTGCCTGGGCACGTGACTGCGGCTAAGTTGGGGGAAGAGCTAGTAACCCCCGGAAGTAGAAGCAAAACAGCGAGATTCAAGACCATTACCATTATTGTAAGTACCAGTTGTTCTTCTTGTCTTGAATGAATTAGAAATGGATGAAGCAACAGACTCGGGGATTGTGTTTGGGAATTTGGTCCCACTTCCATATAAAGTTATTTTTGCATTACAATTAGGGGTTTTCCTATGGTATTTACTAGTTAGATATTGTTATGAAAGTCAAAAATTGAACATTTTATCATTATTAAATTTATCATATTCCAATCACAACTATTCACACTTGGATGGACTGATCCAAGCCAGTGCCACTGGGGAATACTCCACTGCAAATCCAGCGGATGTTAAGGAGAACCTTGTGTTAATTCGAGGTATTAAAGCATCTTTGAAAAAATTAGCAACAATAAATTTAATATCATATTTGGTTTATGTTTCAGTTGGTTTGAAAAAGGATCAAAATGTTATTTTATATCCGATCCATGTAATGCTTCCATACGTTTCACTTGGGTACGGTTTCCAGCGCTTGTTTTGGTATTCAAGAAAGAAGGAAACTTTTGGACAATACCGGATGTATACCACGGTTAAGAGAATATTGATGGGAGGAATTAATTCCCAAACCATGAGAACAAATGATATTTTAATATCAGATAGTTTAACGTCTTATTCCAAAGTGTTAAACGATTTGAGTTTATTCGTATGGAGTACTTTTAGTAATGAAATATATAATTCTAAGATTGAATTTATCGTATTGGCAATTCCAGGATTAATAAGAATGAAACAATGTTGGTTTGAATATAAATTAACTAACCAGAAACAACATTTGTTCAATTTTTTAAAGTATTTCAGTGGATTAGTACCAATTTTGATAAATTTATTAATAAAGTTAAAGTTACTGAAGTTAAATCCTGAAAATTCCCAAGATATTTCCCAAACTCAATTATTAGAAAGTTTGAAGTGGTTGAATATTTGTTGGTATTTTGCTTCCATCGTCAATTCTACTTATTCATTTATCTGGGATGTTCGAATGGATTGGGGGTTTCAATTATTTGAACCATTTTTCAAATCAGAAACTACCTTTATCCCTCTTAGACCTTGGAACCAACTAGTTTATAAGAATATGATTGGCTACTACTCAGTCATCATGACTGATTTCGTCTTGAGGTTTCTCTGGGTTTTCAAAATATTCATTATCAAAGATCAGCAAAATTTAAACGTATTCAATCATTTGGGTCAATTTTTATTTGGTAATGATGTATATTCCTTTGGTTACACAATTGTTGAAATACTAGAGATTTTAAGAAGATGGTTATGGTGTTTTTTAAAATTAGAAAGTGATTGGGTTAAATTACAAAAAATTGAAACAATCAATAATTCATTACCAAATGAAAATATCGAAATGAATTCATTTAAAAATGGTTAATACAATTTTATAGAATATAGACTTAATAAATGTACATTAAAGTATAAATAAATAGAATCAAATGCAAATAACTTATTGATTATTAACAAGCCATTTATCAGCAGCATTTCTCCAAGCTAAATCAGCTTTTGGACTAAGTCTTCTCTCTTTAGCCCATTTGTATTTTAAAGGTGCTTTAAGACCAACGTAAATGATCAAAACAGAGGACATGGCCCCAATAGCCCAGATGTTTAACGGAGGACCGTGTGCTGCCATCTTTTGTTACTTATCTGTGGTTTAGTTATACCAACTCTTTAAAAGCTCTAGTTGTAGTTTTTAAGAAGTAAATTTCTTTGTCCTTTGGTTGGTTAACC
This sequence comes from Cerrena zonata, assembly GCA_038087015.1. Lineage (NCBI taxonomy): Eukaryota > Fungi > Basidiomycota > Agaricomycetes > Polyporales > Cerrenaceae > Cerrena > Cerrena zonata. The sequence goes on along the minus strand of JASBNA010000058.1, from coordinate 69,366 downwards.
ACGAATTTGGGCAGGGTGCACGACCCCGGTCTCTTTCCCAGCAATTGCTGCAATTATGAACAGTTAACTGTTAACCTCTCTCTGTTTAGCTGTTGTCTTTCTGTTTAGCTGTTTGTCTTTCTGTTTAGTTGTCCTTCGTTTAGTTGTTTGCCTTTCTGTTAAGTTGTTTGCCTTTCTGTTAAGTTGTTTATCTGTTTTGGCCTTGGTGGTGAGTCTTGATGATGAAGTTGTTGGCAGACATTCTAGTGGAACAAATTAAACTGCTTCACTGCCGTCAACTCCCTCCTTAGCTGTCCACTGGCTGTACCATCCCGGCATAGTAACAATTAAACAACCATGGCTGCAGTCATATATTTTCAACTGATGTTACCAATTTTACGCCCAGCAGCTTAATTTATAAATTTTATTCCTAGCCGTTTCAGCTTTACACCCAGTAGCTCAATGTCAGTCTACTGATGCGACTATGACAGGTCAAGATCATGTCACTGTAATGCAATGCCAATCGTTGGTTCATGCCTATGGTACTCTTAATTTATGTACGGATGTTTTCCTCGCTTATATAATCATCAGAGCGAAGGTGAAAAAAAAAAAAAAAAAATAGAAAATTTTCAAGTTTTCATCGAAAGACCATTAACCAGAGTTATACGGTTTGAATAAGATGTTGAGTGTGATAACTAGAAGCAAGGCCAGGGCCGGACTCTTGCGAGCAGGACGCATATTCCAAGCGCAAGTTGCATGCTACCATGTTGCGCAACCGGATACCAGTTTGAAAACCGAATACGAATCAATCACCAATTACGATAGTTATAGAAATACTATATTCACCCATAGATTACCCGAACTGACTGCACAACAATCCCCACCATTAGTTGCATTACACGCCAGATTGAATTTCCCATCGAGTTATTCATTGTCAACTTTATCACAAGCATTAAATTTGCATAAATTTGATGGGTTAGCTAATAATTTTGGATTAAATACATTAGGTAAAACATTATTATCATATTATATTGCCGAATATTTACTTGTTAAATATCCAAGGTTACCCATGCCAGTTCATAATGTTGCAGTTGACTCGTTTATGGGAGTCGAAACATTATTTGAAATTGGTAAGAGTTGGGGTTTAGAAATTGATCAAAGCTCAAAATTAGAAAAATTTTTATCAAAAGAACCAGAATTTTTGAAATATGGTAGAATAAGATATCAATCTGATGAATCAAAAGAAGAATTTAAAGAAGATGGTGTTACCGAAGTAAGTTCAAATGAAATTAAATCTTTAAACGATAATACTTTCATTTCAAAAGAAGCTGAATCATATGCTAGTTCGGTAAGAGCTATCATTGGTGGTTTATACACTCATACCAATGAAGAAACCACCAAAAAATTCATCCAAGATCATATTTTATCAAGAAAATTACCAATTGAACAAATGTTCCAATTCAGTAAACCAACTAGAGAATTAGTTAGATTATGTGAAAAATTGAATTTTGAAGATCCAGTCGAAATTAGATTAATTGCTGAAACTGGTAGATTAACTAATCATGCTATATTTGTTGCTGGGGCCTTCTGCGGTGCTGAAAAATTAGGTGAAGGTGTTGGTGCTTCTTTAAGAGAAGCTAAAAATAGAGCCGTGGTTAATGCTTTAATGTCTTATTATTTATACTCTCCAATTAGTCAGGATGGTGGTGATGTCAAATTACCAAGTGACAAAGATTACAAATTTGAAGGTATAGTTGGTCTGGGTGACGTTTCCATTTAAACTCATTTAATCTTGTACATATGTGTAAATAGAGCTATACAAGAATTCTATTCTACAATCTCATTAATTTCTGTGTCCACGCCAGTGTCTGTAATATAATCTTATGATACAATCCTTATTATACAATACTCACAGTATACTACTCATAGTATAATGCTTATAGTAATCTAGTAATACATAACCCCATACTTTGTATCGAAATTTCAGAGTCAATTTTTAATTGATTCTCACTGAATCGCTAACAAAACAAAAAAAAAATTTTGGAAAATGCTCTGGTGCGATGGGAAGAGTTAATTTATAAATCTTTATTCATGTCTACTTCTTTTCTAGTAGACGTCTTTTAATTGTCGAGTCTCTTATTACTTTACATCCTCTAGAAGTTTAAAAATGTCTAACCTCAACGTGCTTATTGTCGGTAACGGTGGTAGAGAACATGCTATTTCTTGGAGATTGGCACAATCTTCAAACGTCAAAGCTATCTACGTTGCTCCAGGTAATGGTGGTACTGCAATTACTAATAAAGTTGTTAATGTTCCTGAGTTATCAGGATCTCCTAAACACTTCGATGCTTTACAAAAATTTGCTGTTGACAAAAAAATTGATTTGGTTGTTCCTGGTCCTGAACAACCTTTGGTTGATGGTATAACTTCAGTTTTCACTAAAGTTGGTATTCCAGTATTTGGTCCAAGTGCTAAAGCTGCTTTATTAGAAGGTTCGAAAGCCCATTCTAAGATTTTTATGGATAAACATAATATTCCAACTGCAAGATTTCAAAATTTCACTTCATATGAAGAAGCCAAAAAACATGTGGAAACCGTTGATTATAAAATAGTTTTGAAAGCCGATGGTATTGCCGGTGGTAAGGGTGTTTTAATTCCAGAAACTAAAGAAGAAGCATTGGCAGGTTTAAATGAAATTATGGTTGATAGATCTTTTGGTACTGCCGGTGATGAAATCGTTATTGAAGAATATTTGGAAGGTGATGAGCTTTCAATTTTAACTATTAGTGATGGTTATTCTTTTTACAATTTACCTGCTGCTCAAGACCATAAAAGAATTGGTGATGGTGATAAAGGTTTAAATACTGGTGGTATGGGTACTTATGCACCTGCTCCAATTGCAACTCCAGAAGTCTTAAGAAAAATTGATGAACAAATTATTAAACCAACCATTGAAGGTATGAGAAAAGATGGGTTCCCAATGACTGGGATTTTGTTCACTGGTATTATGTTAACTCCATCAAAAGAACCAAAAGTATTAGAATATAATGTTAGATTTGGTGATCCAGAAACTCAATCAGTTTTACCATTATTGACAGAAGATACTGATTTAGCCGAAGTTATGTTAGCTGCTGCTGAACATAGATTAGATTCTGTTACTATTAAAACCAAGCCAAATACTTTTGCTACTACTGTTGTTTTAGCAGCTGGTGGTTATCCAGATAAATATAACAAAGGAGACGAAATCACCATCAAAGAGCCTTTACCAAAAGATACCTATGTATTCCATGCTGGTACTGATTATAAAGATGGTAAAGTTGTTACATCAGGTGGTAGAGTCATTGCATCAACTGCCACTGGTGAAACTTTAAGACAAGCTGTTGATCAAGCATATAAAGGTGTTGAGCATATTGAATTTAAAGATAAATATAATCGTAAAGATATTGCCCATAGAGCATTCAGAGATGCTGATAAAGCTGTTAATAAACAAGGTACTACTTATGCAGAAGCTGGTGTATCAGTTGATAATGGTAATTTATTAGTCGAACAAATTAAAGCTAAAGTTAAATCAACTGCTAGAACTGGTGCTGATTCAGATATTGGTGGATTTGGTGGATTATTTGATTTATCAAAAGCCGGTTATAAAACTGACGAAACTTTATTAGTTGCTGCCACTGATGGGGTTGGTACTAAATTAAGAATTGCTCAAATTATGGATATTCATGATACTGTTGGTATTGATTTAGTTGCAATGAATGTTAATGATTTAGTTGTTCAAGGTGCTGAACCATTAATTTTCTTGGATTATTTCGCAACTGGTAAATTAGATATTGAAGTTGCAGCAAAATTCGTTAACGGTGTTGCTGATGGATGTATTCAAGCTGGATGTGCTTTAGTTGGTGGGGAAACCAGTGAAATGCCAGGTATGTATGACGTTGGTCATTATGATACCAACGGTACTTCCGTTGGTGCAGTTAATAAGAATAAAATTTTACCACAAATTAATAATATGAAATCAGGTAATGTCTTAATTGGTATGAAATCTGATGGGGTCCATTCCAATGGTTTCTCCTTGGTTCGTCATATCATCGAAACTTCTGAAAATTATAATTATAAATCAATTGCTCCATGGACTAATAATGGTAAAACCATTGGTGAAGAATTATTAGTACCAACTAGAATTTATGTTAAACAATTATTAAAATCAATCAACCAAGATTTATTACTTGGGTTGGCTCATATCACTGGTGGTGGTTTAGTTGAAAACATTCCAAGAGCTTTGCCAAAAAACTTACAAGCAGTTGTTGATATGAACCAATGGTCCGTTCCAGATATCTTTAAATGGTTTGGTAAAGAAGGTAATGTTCCAATCGAAGATTTACTCAAAACCTTCAACCTTGGTATCGGAATGGTCCTTATTGTTGAAAAACAAAACGTCGATCAAGTTCTTAGTAACTTAAAACAAGAAGGTGAAGATGCCGTTGTCATTGGTGAATTAGTTGATAAAAAAGAAAATGATGCTGGATGTATTGTTAATAACTCTTCCACCTTATACTAATCACTCTTCACTTCCTTTAGTTGTCATTAGATAGATATTTTAGTTTGTTCTTTTTGTATTGTATAATAGTTTCTTTATGTCTCCAATGTAGTTGCAGATATCGGTTGGGGTACGGGTTGGGTCTTGTTTTTCCGGGCGATAATTTTATCCCGATTAGGAATAATTATCCTCTTGAGTTAGCGGTCTTCCGGTCACGTGCTTTTAGCAAATTCATTTATCAATTATTAGATCTACCGAAGAGCTCCACAACAACTAGCGGTTGCAACATGGATATAACTCCTGAAAGGGGTTGATTCATAAGGTTATGTTGGAAAACTACAAGAGACTAAAGACGCTGTCAAACACTAGTAAAAGGAACAAAGAGAAACAAAGTCAAAAAAAAAAATGGTTGAGAAAAATTAGTGCTTATTAATTACATTTTATCAGTTGATTTTGTATTGATTTCGTATTGATTTGATTGGATATCGTAAGTGTAGTTGTAGTTGATTAGGTATATATAGTTGGAGGTTCTTTTGGCTCAAATCTTTATTCTACTTACTTCTCTTTTCCGATAGCTAGTGCTACTTTCAATAGGTTTATCAGGCTGCGGAATTGGCTTGCGAAGAGGTAAAGCACAAAAAAGGAAGAAGTAGGAAAAAATTTAGAAGAAGAAGAGGTTTTTCACAAAAACTAGAGTTATAATTGAATTTGGATTGAATTAGAAGGTGTTTTACCTTGATAAGAGTGCTAATAATTAGGCGATATTACTTTTTTGAAAATTCCCATTAGCTTAATTGGATATTTTTTGCTTTCCAGTATTTTTTTCGTTTTTCACTTCTTTACTTCATTTACTTCACTTCTTTGATTTTAGTTGGTACCAACAAGTTTAGTTGAATAGGTTCACGTCGGAGGCTGTTGGACTTTTCGGAAGCTGTTAGAATTGGGAATTATCGATTAACTTTCGTTCGTTTCATTCGCTTCTTATTAATTTTTTACTTCTTTTCATTTCTTAACCATGGGACTTTTGTCTTTAGGTACTCCATTGGACTGGCATGAAGCTAAGCAATATAATGAACATGTTAGAGATAATGGGATTACTCAACTTATTAACATTTTCAAACAACACTCCAAAACTAGATTAAATGATAAATTTTACTGGGGAGATGAAGTTGAATATATGTTGGTGGATATTAATGATGAATCTAAAACTGCTAGATTATCTATTGATAAAGATTATATATTAGATGATTTAAATGATCCAGAAAAACCAGAATCTTATAATAAAGCTATTGAAAATGATGTTTCTTTCCATCCAGAATATGGTAGATTCATGATTGAAGCAACACCTCTAAAACCTTATAATGGAGATTTTATATGTGATTATATTTATGTTGAAAAAAATATGATTAAAAGAAGAAAAATTAGTGAATCTGAATTACCAAGTAATATCAAACCACTCACTTTAACTTCCTTTCCAAGAATGGGATGTGATATTTTTACTTCACCAAATGCAAAACCAATTGGTCCAGCATCTCAGTCATTGTTTTTGCCAGATGAAATTATTAATAGACACGCTAGATTTCCAACTTTAACTGCAAATATTAGAAAAAGAAGAGGTCATAAAGTTGCCATTAACTTACCCATTTATCCTGATGTAAATACTAAATTATTAGATGATTCAATTCCTAAAAATCGTGATTATTTTAATAGTGATTTGGAACCTTGGATTGGTGCATCAAAACCGGGGTTTGTTTATATGGACTCAATGGGATTTGGTATGGGTTCATCATGTTTACAAATTACGGTTCAAGCCAAAGATATTAGTCAAGCAAGATATTTATATGATAGTTTGGCTCCATTAACCCCCATCATGTTATCGTTATCTGCAGCAGCACCAATTTTCAAAGGTTTCTTAGTAGATCAAGATGTTAGATGGAATGTTATTAGTGGAGCAGTTGATGATCGTACATTTATTGAACGAGATGAAGAGCCATATCCAGGGTATGATTTTTTCGGTGGATTAGATGTTGAAGAAGAAGTTAAAGATCATATGAATAATTTGGGAGGTGGTAAAGGAATTAATGGAGATCGAATTATCAATGAATTCGGTGATACTAATTTAAGAATCAATAAACTGACTAAACCAATACAAAAAATTCCCAAGTCAAGATATGAATCAATTGATAATTATTTAAGTGATGAAAATTATAAATTTAATGATAAAAAATCATATTTCAATGAAATTTATAATGATATTTATTCGCCTATCAATGAAAAGATTTATAATCGATTAATTGAATCAAAGTTATTTGATCCAATATTAGCAAAACATTTTGCTCATTTATTCATTCGAGATCCATTAGTCATATTCAATGAAAGAATAAATCAAGATAATGAATTATCAAATGATCATTTTGAAAATATTCAAAGTACCAATTGGCAAACTTTGAGATTTAAGCCACCAGCATTATATCCAAATGGAGAAAATTTAAGCGAAAAACCTGGATGGAGAGTTGAATTTAGACCAATGGAAATTCAATTAACTGATTTTGAAAATGCAGCATATTCCAATTTCATAACTTTAGTTTCTAAAGCTATATTGAAGTATAACCCAAATTACTATATTCCAATTAGTAAAATTGATAATAACATGAAGATTGCTCATAGAGTTGATTCGGTTTTGAAAGATAAATTTTGGTTTAAAAATCCTAAATTATGGAATTTGAAAAACTCTGATTTCATTGGTTATGATCTTACTTGGTTTGATAGATTTATCAACCAAGGCAATGATGAATTGATCAACGATAAGGTTTATCTTAATGGATATTTCGAAGATCCTCTGAATCTTGAAGTTGAAGAAGATTCGCCTGACGTCGGTAATTCGGATGAAAATGAATCAAAATTAACCGTTAATGAAATAATCAATGGTAATAACATATTTCCTGGTTTGATTAAGATGATCATCAAGTTGATCGCCACCGATTTGATTCCGGATACTCTAAAGGATAATAACCATTGTAATCTGAATGAATTGGCTGGTGATTTATTGACTTTGCAACAATACTTAAAACTAATCAGTTATAGAGCAAGTGGTAAAATCCCAACCATTGCAAATTGGTTAAGAAATCAAGTATTACAAAGCACCTTGTATAATCAAGACTCAAAAGTTTCCGATGAACTAAACTACGAGTTGATCAAGAAGTCTCAAATCATTTCCGACTTGGATTTTAACCATCCCGAGTTATTAGAAAGTTATTTTGGTAAGTCATTAGCGTCTTTTTTGAAGTCAAGACAAGCCCCAAGCCTCAACGGAGTCGCCAATGGCCATTAAGCACGTTTGTCATACCTTATAAGTTTATAGAATTTATTTATTAATAGTCAGAATATCTTGTAAGTTGCAGCCATTGGCCTAGGAGCTTTTCTGAGGGAGGTCGTGCACGTGACCGCACCTCCAATGTGCCCTAACAAACAAGCTATACGATGCCCAGTTGTTTTAAAAAGGTATTGCACGTATATTAGACGACCCATTGAAACAGGCCAATTACGAGATTGTGCTAGCATCCTAGCAGTAGTAAGACCAGTAGCTGATTAAAAGAACCAAATTTAGACTTAGTTTCGTCACGTGATCGCAATTATTTTTTTTTTGTTTGTCTTTTTTTTTTGTCTTTTTTTTTTAAAAAAAAGTCATTTTTTTTTCATGGAAAAAAAAAACTGCTTCAAACTTCAAATTACAATCCTTCACGGAAATAAACCTATTCTACACAAGGAAGTTCAACAAAGGCAGGTAGAAAGCCTCTTCGAAGTAAGTAGAACGTCTTAACACGCTTTCAGTTTCGGTGAGAACGAAAAAAAAGAAAGAAAAACGCTATTTATTGCACAATAAACTTGTGCCTTTTCCCGCGCACTTTGAAATCGAACAAAAATATAAACATTTTAACAAATTCATCGCTAAAGGTTTTAAAATTCATACTTTTTTTAGGATTCAAAGTTGTATAATAACACGTCTTTTTACAAAGTTGAGTTTCATCATTTGAATCGAGGTACCGATATTGATTGCTGATTTGGTGTTTGCGCTAAGGTTATAAAATTGATTTTCCAAAAGAAAATATTTTTAAGTTTTGGATTAGTTGTTCAAATAGTTGCTTGAAGTATAAGAGTTTGAGAAAATCTCGGAAGCAAAGAAGAAATAGAGGATAAGATGGGATTACTTGATAATTTCAAAGCATTTGTGCATTCTATAACCACTGAAGATCATTATGCTTCATATGGATCCCCATATAAGAATTCTATTAATGGCTCAACCAGTAATGTGGTTGGGGGGTCAGGAGGGTTTGATTCTGGTTCAAGATTACATGAGTTAAATCGTTTAGCTACTGCTAATTCATCTAGTCATTCATTAATCGAAGGACAACCAAATAATAACAGTTCTAGTCAACTAAATAATGGACCAATTGGTTATAGACCAGGATTAAGATCGTCTAGTACTAATTTAAAGAATTCCCGTAATTCATCTGATGTTCAATTACAAAATTTTTCAAATGGACAACCCCCATTACCATCGATTGAATCATTATGGAATAGAATTGAAAATTGGTTGGAAGAAGAATATCCCGAATTAGAAGATAATTTAAATTATGGAGTCACTAGTGCTGATTTAAATGAATTTGAAAATGATTTGGCAATGGGATCGTTACCAGTTGAATTTAGACAATTTTATAAAATCCATGATGGACAATTTAGAGGAGGTAAACCCACTGGTTTAATTATGGGATTAACTTTATTAGATATTGAAAGTATTATTGAAGAATATTCAATTTGGGCTAAAGTAAGTCAAAGAATTGAAAAACAACAATACATTTTACAACATCAAAAAAAACAACAAATTTTACAAAAAACTGATTCTCAGTCAGATATTGATACTACAAATGATAAAACTTCTCCCAAAATTAATAATAATTTTATAACTAATCAAAAATCAATCCCACCAAATTCAATTCAACCTTATTATGTTCATAGAGGTTGGGTTCCTTTGATTAAAGATTCTTGTGGTAATCAATTTGCTTTAGATTTAGCACCCGGTCCTGCAGGTCAATGGGGTCAAATTATATTATTTGGTAGAGATTATGATACTAAATTAGTTATTGCATCAAGTTTCCAAGAATTTATCTTTGGTTTTGTAAATGATTTAGAAGCTGGTAATTTCCAAATTGATCAATCAGAATCAAGAGTTGATAATGGTTATTTAGATAGTTCTAGAGATGATGATTATATGATTGGGGATGAAGATGAAGGTGAAGGTGAATTATCATTTTTAGATCGCTCAGGTAAAGAATTTGGTGCTAAATTAAGAGGTAAATTAAATTACTTGGATGTTTGGAAAAGAAGAGCTTTAAGAAAATACGGTATTTCAAATGTTGAAACTTTCCAAACTGCCTTCACTCCACAAAGATTACCTCCAAATATGAAAAGACCAATTAATGGTCATGTACCTGGTTCATCTTCAAATATTCATAAAAATAACTCTAGTTCTAATTTAAATAAGTCAAATCCTTTGATTAATTTAGAAAGTACAAGTAAAGTTGCATTACCTAAAGAAACTTTAATTGGAGATGAAAAGAAAGTTGAACTGAATAAAAATCAAGTAAAAGATGAAACTGCTACAAAGGTGACTAAAGATGAACCAAAGGCTGAACAGGCTGAACCAAAAGCTGAACAGGCTGAACCAAAGGCTGAACAGGCTGAACCAAAGGCTGAACAAGCTGAATTAAAAGCTGAACAAGCTGAACCAAAGGCTGAACAAGCTGAACCAAAGGTTGAGCCAAAGGATGAGCCAAAGGCTGAACCAAAAGATGAAGCCAAAGAAAGTAAAGAAACTGATGCTGATGCTGATAAGGTTGCTGACGATTTAAATGACGTTGCATTATAAAAAGTTACCTCACGGTTCTCATGATACTAACCCCTCTTTCTATTTATATATTTGAAATTTTATTATTCACGAATTTAAACTAAGCTAATCTTACCCTTGCCTCTAACCTTCCTTTATTGTTTTCGTTGCTTATTTATTCTATTCACGATTCTCTTACCCTTCTCCCTTATGTTTTGTTAATTGCTTGCCTTTTTACCTTGTGGTTGTGCTCCTTGTAGTGTTTCTTCAACTTCTCTGGCCTTTAGAAATACACAGCTGATAGTGCAAGCCCCCACCTATTAATAAATGTACTATTAATATATATAAAAAGCTGTCAAAGTATTGGAAACGGTTATTTTCTCATCCGCGAAAAAATGGCGCATCGCTGGTCCACGTTTATATTTAGCTCTAAAATTGATGGACTAAATCAACTACTTTCCGGGTTGGACCCCAAGTTCTGATAGGGAAGTTCCACTGTTGATTGCCGGGGCCTGCCAGAAGAGCGAAAATGGTGGGTTTTTCGAGGTGAGTTCGTGTTTTAGTGATGTGTGCTTAGCTGTAGGGTGGTGCTTATATTAGAATTAGCTTTACTACTTCATTAGAGAAATTGGGCGAAGTCAACCAAAATAATAATTGAACCCGGTATTGTCGAAGGGTGTTTTATTGATATATATATATATCCGTAGATACGTCACAGCGAATCTGGGTTATGTTGTCTTCGATGAACCAAATTGTGATATGAGGTTTAGGCATAGGATATCTCAATACTATGAAGGATTACCTTCAGTTCAGTTGGTTATATTAACCATGAGAAGGAAAGTGACTAAGAAGAACATAACTAACTTTGTGTTTATGGTTATGTTGAGTCAATTAATAACGTTGGGTTATTTAGCTCTTTCTAGGTATAATGATATTCTTCTATTGAAACAATCATTCTTAATGATAAGTAATCGAGATTCTGTAATGAATCCAGGAGTATTTGATAAAAATTGTATAGATTATTTTAACCTACTAGCTAGTTTTGATAAATACTGGGGGTTTGATATAACCAAGAATTCAGAATTACAAATTCAGAATACATTATCCCATTTAAGAATATATAATGCATGTTTTTTAAATGGTAAATCAAATGGTTTTACTAATTTTAAAACTATTGATGAAAAACTATTCCCATTTTTCAAAAGAAGTTTACCTAAATTTGAATATTCGGATGGTAATCTTGATAATACTATTTTAAACCATATTAAAATTGAAAACAATCAAAGTTATTGGGAAGCCTATCAAAAAAATATTAAAGGTAAGGGAATAGTAATTAGTATTGGTGAATTTAATATACAAGATGCTGAAAACTTAATTAAATCTTTAAGATTCTTAGGTAATGATTTAAAAATTGAATTCGTTCATGGCAAGGATGTTACTAAAAATCATAAAATTAAATTACAAAGAGCTGCAACAAATAATTTATTATTCAATAAAACATTTAGTTTTAATGAAAATCAACAAAAAATTTCATTTGTTGATATATCAAATTTGGTGGATTCAAAATATGACAAAAGGTTTAAAAGTTTTTCAAATAAATGGCTAGCTGGAATTTTTAATTCTTTTGAAGAAATGATTTTATTGGATAGTGATGCAGTTCCTTTTATTAAACCGGAAGAATTTTTTGAATTTGAAAGTTATGAAGATACTGGAGCTTATTTTTTCAAGGATCGTGAATTAGCTGATCGTATGCAACCAAATAATATGATTGAGTACAGGAATTTCTTACCAACGACTCTAGAAACAAATGCCTTTAATATTTTGAAAGTTAGCCCCGATAATTTAACTCAAACTAATTTTTTTGAAGAAAAATCAAAACATTTAATGGAAAGTGGACTAATTGTTATGAACCGTAAAACTCATTTTATTGGTTTATTAGCTTCTGTTCATTTACAATTCTGGCCCAAAACTGCTAAACCAGTTTATGGTGATAAAGAATTATGGTGGTTGGGACAATTACTTTCTGGAAATGATAAGTATTTCTTTGATGAAGTTGATGCTGGTGCAGCAGGTATTTTAAATGAAGATTTAGTTAATCACAATGCTTCTGTTTGTTCAATTCAATTAGCTCATTTCAAGAAAAATGGTGAATTACTTTGGTTAAATGGTGGATTGAAAAATTGTAAAAAAAAATCATGGCAAAAAGATTTCGATAGTCAAGAAGTTTTACGACAAACATATAAAAATCCTTCTCAATTGCGTAATCATTATAAAAAACCGTTGGTAATTGAAGCTGCAATTATTCCAAAACCAGTTGAGAAATTCTCAAAACCAAAAATGAACCCAATATATACTTCAACTTTCATCAAAAATGAAGCCCTTGGATGTAATGGTTACTTTCATTGCGCAAATATTTATAATTTGTCTTCTAACGGTGAGCTGGCTGATTCAAATGGTAAATTAATACGATATAACCAAAAACAAATTGACTTTTATAAGGATTTAATCAATGCTTGGAATTCTCGTACTTCTCGTGCTGGATAACTTATTCTCTAATTATAGATATTTAGTGTAAACTCTAGAAATAGATTATAGACTCTACTTTATACCAAATAAATTCGTAGCTTTGAATAGCTGTAAAATGGGAAATCACTTATTCTCAAAACTCAGATGAAAATTTTGATGCAAAATTCAAAAAAGTTGCAACATTTGAGAAAAACTGCTACAAAAAAAATAATCTTACAACCATTAATTTTTTCACTGCAAATACAACATATTGGTAGAAGGTGCACTCAGACATCCCATAAGCTGTTAACGACTTGATACTTCAAAATTACAACTTGAAAAATTGAGATAAACTTGGAAATTATTGTCAAGGTACAAATCTCTAAAAAAAAAGTATTGAAATAGAAAAACAAAGACTATACCGAAAAATTAAAACATATTGTAAAGAAATTGAAAAAAAAAACTAATTACTTATTAAGAATTGAAATTAAATCAGAACATTACTCAAAGCAAGGTAATGGCACCTACGAAGGAAACAGCAAGGGTAATTAAAATTGAGATTGGAGCTTTGCTTGGAGCCATGTTAGCTTGTTCAACAGCAGGAGAGCTTTCAGAAGAGGTTGACTCAGCTGAGCTGGAAGACGAATTTTCACCTTCATTAGAAGATAAAGATTCAACAAGACTATCAGATTCAACTGCAGATGACTCAGCTGGAGCTTCAGCAGAAGAACCATTGTCAGCTGGAGCAGAAGTTTCAGCAACAGAAGAAGAGGTAACAGGAGGAGCAGAAGAGGCGGCTTCGGCTTCGGTAGAAGAAACAGCTTGAGTGGCTTCTGCGGAAGCAGCAGCAGAAGCAGCAGCAGAAGTAGCAGAAGACTCTGAATCAACAGTAGTCTTTGCTGCTGCAGAGGCCAAAAGTGACGAGTCAGAAGAAGCAATGTACCAGTATGGAGACCCAACACCAGCAGAAGAACAAAGTGAAGTAGCTAAACTAGTGAAAGAGTTGATATCGGTACCGGAACAGGCATCAACAAGACAAGAAACTTGAGCATCATTGAAAGATTCCATAACACATAAACAACCGGTGTCCCAGTAAGGACAAACGGTGTCTTCAGCATCAGAAACAGTATCTCTCAAACATTTTTGAGCACAGGATGGGACCTTATCATAGATTGGATCAGCAAACCCGTCGAAAGAAGCGGTATGGGCAACTGAGGGATAAGTTTCGTAGTTCACAGCTTTGGCAACAGAAGCAACAAGAAAAGCAGAAAGAGTGAATTTAAACATATTGAATAGCGAATGGATTAGTTATATTGTTTTAAGAGATTAGATGAAATAGATAATTACGGAGGAAACAAGCTACTTATAAATGCTTTTTCTAGTTGAAAGATACCTTTTGTTAGATTGTATTACAAAAAATCGGTCGATTCCAAAAATGCTTAGCTACAAGTCTCAATACTGGTAGTTAAGGCAGCTCAATTACCAAAATAGGGACACAGCTTACTCTTTTCCAAAGGCCTACTCATGCTGTTTTTCGAGTCTACTACTTAGGCATTAAGGCAAATTAGTCCAAACAAAACAAAGAAAAAAACGAATAAAGACATTAAACCGATATCCCCTTCAAGGTCACAAGTTCGGAAATGAAAGTTCAAATAACAGAATTGAATTTATTGAACAAAATAGTGTTGCAGCAACATAATCATAAATCCTATCGATTCCATCAGCAGGCTTTTGCCCTTGGCTTTATCCTTATATCGGAAAGCTACTTTCGGAAAGGACCGCTAATGGCTGTCTTGAAATTTCTCCAAACGAGTATCCATTCCCTAAGAAGCTCCAGTCAGCATGCATAATTGTAACATACAGAAAAAGCCTTCGTCGGAAAGCTTATTTCACTAGCGAGCCGAACCACAAAACTCGGCTGCCCTCATGCCTAGCTCTTTATCTGATGAGATCTTATAAGAATAGACAGTCCAAAAACGAAATAAAATGAAAGCAAAAAGGTCAAAGCATAAGTATTTTTGGCTGCACAGAAGTTCCAATTTGGGATAATGCCGCAAAAAAAAAAAAAAAAAAAAAACAGGCAAAAAAAAAAAAAAAAGCCTAAGAGAAAAAAAGACAATGCGATGCCACTAAAAATTATACGAGTTTCGAAATTTTGATTTATACTTCTCCATCCATGGCTTTCATTGGCTCTTCTGGAGCATGTGCATCCAATGTAACATCATCTGCAAACCTGGATTAAATGCAATATTATTGTTTTACAGTCATATACGAGTAGAATGTTTATTGTAAATATATAGGGACAAGAATACTTACATGCATGTCATAGAGAATTTGGAATAAAACAAGTAATTGTACTTTCCCGATCCCCGATTACCGGCATTGAAGATATCCGATGTAGAGAATACGGAATAGTTTCATTGTGAGTTTATAATTAGAAGTTATGTCATCGAAAATTTAAAGCATAGAGAGAAGTGGAAGTAAGCTGATGATAAAATTGAACCCTAAAATTCTAGTGGCATCATTAGATGAGCTGGAGCCAGTAGAGTCTGCATTAGAAGTAGTACTGGTATCACCATAGGCACTAGTAGTAGTAGTAGTAGTTGAGTTTTTCAAGTTAGACGTAGAGTCAGTAGCTCTTGAAGAAGCTACCGATGAAGAATCACCAGTGGTCGAAGCTTGTGCATGCTTAACACCAGCTGCTTTACTCATCACAGTTGAAACCGATTCAGGCATTAACCAGACGTCTGCTCCACAGCTTGAGCATAAAGAATAAGCCAAGCTAGTAGCACTTTTAAATCGGAACCTGAACACAGAGAAGCAAAACATTCAGCAACTTCACCAGACCATTGAGGCATCACACACAAACACCCAGTATCCCAGTAAGGACATGGTGTATTGTCAGTATCAAACTTAACACAGTCTTTGGCACAAGAAGGAAGCTTGCTTTCTATGGGGTAAGCAAACCCATTGATACTGGCAGGTTTTTGGGACTTGAGGATAAGTATCCCAATTACCAGCAGCCACTGTCTGATACAAAAAGGAAATGAAAAGGATGTTGGACAACTTCATGGTGTAAATCAACTATAGTAATATTCGACTTTTTTTTTTGAAATTAATGAACTTTGGGCATTTTTATTCAATGTACAATTTCGATTTCTTGAACCAGGTTCTATAAAACAATCGTCTTCTTCAAACTAATTGTAAATTAATTCACAAATCACCCGATATGTCCATACTAATTCAACTTCCAAATAACAACATTGCAAATTCATTTCTTTCTATTTAATACAGCTCTTGCATGAATAAAAATAGTTGCATTGAATGCACAAGAGCAATTTGAGTAGTATGGAACGGCATCAAGTCGCCCCGATGCTAGAATTGATCCTTACTGAGTTGAGCCAGACAAGAATTTAATCTCGTTATTACCAACACAAACAGGAGACCCACAGAATATTACATGACGGGATTACGCAACAATAATGTTGCAGTTGATGAAAAAGATAAGATTTCCAACTAGCAAATACAAATAATACCGATAAGTCCTTTCCAATTAGATCAATTATTCTTAAGAATTTGGATGCTAGCCAATGAAAATCAAAAAGGCTTTCAATGTCAAAACCACCAGTGGAATTGCCTTTGTAACAAGAGATGACTGCAAGTTTCCAAGGTAAAAAATGGATGAAAATTTCTTATTCCGAAGAAGTTATATTCTCATTCCTATTTCTTGTAAAAAGTCAGCCTTTGGAGTTTAACTCATCACCATTGGTTCTTGTAATTATGAGGTATATGCTCTCTTCTCTCTTCCTTTTTTCTTAGTCTTTTCCCTACTAGTTCAAGATCACCAGATTTCCTCTTTCTATATATTTCGATAAATTTCAAGAGGAAAGCTGTTCGTTTGTCGAGTATCAATCGAGGTCCTAATTATATCTAAGCAAAATGCCTGTTCCATACTATTTACAATATCACGTGGAGAAATCTTTGAATACCAAATATCAATGGTTGACGTTAGTGTGTAATGTAGCATTATTGGTATTCCATGGAATACTATTTCACTGGATCCCCATGTATGTGAGATACCGAAGGGATATTCATGCTTTAAAAAACCCTTTTATTTTCAAAATACTAAAATATTGGTCTTATGTTAACAGATCTTTCAATATAAAAATTCCTTTCACGAATAGAGGATTCTTGTTTCAACCAAGTTTGCTATTCTTATATGTGGTCCATGCAGCGTACAACGGAGTATTCTGTTATGCTCAAACGGAAGAGATCACCTATAATCCAAAAATCTATGTCGTTGGTAAAAGAATGGGTAGAATCGCCGTTGGTAACATTCCATTCATCTTATTCTGTATTATAAAGAATGATCTATTCTGCGCAATATCAGGACTTCAACATGATAAGTTAATTTTATTTCATAAGTGGGTTGCTAGAACAACATGGCTATTGGTGACAATTCATATGTCCCTATGTTTGAAGTATTGGTTAGATTTAGACTTAAAGATAATGGTTTTAATTCCACCCCAAATCTTTGGTATGATATCTTACAGTTGTATGACATTTTTAACATGGGCAAGTATGAGGTTTATCAGAAGATGGGCCTTCGACTTTTTTTTGGTACAACATCGTGTTTTCAATCTAATAATGCTTTTATTTGCTTTTCTCCACAGCTTAAGTAGTAAAGCAGCTTTTATTTTGGCAATCCACATGGTGGTATTGGATAGAATAGTATCAAGAGTTATCGGCATAATTCACAAAAGAAAAACCCCCACCAAAGGAGTGTCAGATTTTGAAATCTTAGATAATGAAACTATATTGGTTACGATACCAATAAAGAACACCAGAATGAATGCTGATAAATGGTATTATTCCTTCATACCTAAAGTTGGAACCTGGAAAGCTGGTCAGCATATATATTTAAATGTTAGTAAGGTTAAATACTTCCAATATCATCCATTTACTATTTCGAGCTTGTCACAAACTGGAGAAATTAAGTTAATTATCAGAAAGCAAAAAGGGTTCACCAAAAAGTTGATGGATAAATTGATCACTTTGCAAACTTCACAGGATTCTGAAAGTGAAATTTCGATCAGTCAAGAGCTGAATGTTGTTCAACTCAAAGCTCAATTCTATGGTCCATTTGGCGCAAATCACCAGCCCTTGATTACTTTTGATTCAGTAATGTTTCTAGCTGCCGGTTCAGGGGCGTCATTTGTCTTACCAGTTTGTAATGATCTATTAAAGAAAATCGAGATACGGGAAATGGAAAGAGACTACCTCAACCGTCCAAGTAAAGCTCGTATTTGTCTTATTTGGACAATTAAGAGACCAGAAAATGAATTTTGGTTTCAACATGTGCTTGATGAGTTAGAACCATATATCAAAAAAGGGATGCTTCAAGTTCAAATCTATATTACCCAAGCCAATGATGAAACATCGTCGTCATCATCAAGTGAGACTATTGAGAAACCTGATGAAAAAATGACCAAAGGAGATATTAGAGAAAGAAGTCTCTCCAGTAGTCTGATGTGCAATGAAATCATTTATACTAAGGGATCTCGTCCCGATATTGCTAAATTAATCTCTGAAGAAGCTAGAATATTAATCAATCAAGATTCAAATTTTAAATCTTTCGCGGTTATGGGCTGTGGACCTGATCAATTTTCAAATCAGATCAGACTTGAATGTCAAAGTAGCAGATTCTTAAAAGGACCAGGTCCTCTTGATATTTACTGTTATACAGAATCATTTTAGGATCTACGGTATTGGTGTTTTAATCAAACGGTATATTTATTATTAAGTTGGTATAATTTACAGGTATATAATTTTTTTTTTTTTTTTTTTTTTTTTTTGCAGTCAAATCAGAAAACTTTTCCAGTGAAAATTGCAATAACGAAGCTTATTACCAATTTAATGTAGGAAAAGTTCCCAAGAATATCACTAATGATATGAGCGATTAAGTGAGATTGCTTGAGGGCTGTTAACAAATCGTCAAGAGTGATGACTTTTTCGTCGATAATATCACTAACAAGTTTGATATCAAAATCGTATTCATCTTCATCGGTAAAAAGTTGTTTAACAACGGAAACACCCAACCCGGATTTTTCTAAAGAAGTACAAACATCATTAACAGTTTCATCAGTGCCAGCAACACTGGTGATTTCTGTGATAATAGTATCAAGAACATCACGTTTGTTTAAATCACGCTTCTTCAAGTCACTTAATAAAGAATCAATAAGGCTACCTGAAGAAGAAGTTGAAGTAGATGAAGAGACGGCATTTGTAGCAGTACTAGCGGCTTTAGTAGCAGTATTAGTAGCAGTATTAGCAGCAGTGGTTGCTGTAGAAGAAGCATCAGCAACAATTTGTTGCAAAACACTATAGTTGTCAGCTGAATCAGTTTCAGTAGAGCCAGAAGATGCGACTGAGGTGGTTGAAGCGGAATTTGAAGAATCCCCTCCGTCGATATCACCCAAAAGGTCGTCAAATAAACTCAGACCAGTGGATGTAGATCTAGATCTTGTAGTAGTAGAAGAAGAAGAATCATCACCACCAAGACCACCAAGAAGTCTGTCTAAGAAGCTACCAGTGGAAGTAGAGGTAGAAGTGGCAGAAGTAGTACTGGCAGATGAGCCGCCACCAAGAAGGTCATCTAATAACAGACCAGAGGAAGAGCTAGAAGAAGAACTAGTAGAGTTAGAACTGCTGTCACCACCGAATAAATCACCAATTAAGCTTGAGAGAAGACCACCACCAGACGAAGAAGAAGAAGAACTAGTAGAATTAGAACTGCTGTCACCACCGAATAAATCACCAAGTAAGCTCGAGAGAAGACCACCACCGGACGAAGAAGAAGACGAATTGGAGGAAGAAGAGCTAGAACCTAAGCCCAAAGTATCAAGGATCCCACCAATTATAGAACTAACAAGACCACCTGAAGAAGAAGTTGAATTAGAATTTTCAAAAACACCTTCAATCACTTTCACAATACCTGGTAAAACATCATAATCAGTCAAGGTTAACAAAACAATATCAAGAGCCAAACCTGAGTTATCAGCAGCTTCTAAGATGGTAGTTAAATTAGCACCTTTTAAATAGTCAATGATGATTTGAATAGCAGAGCCTTGAGTAAGAGAAGAAGTAGTGACTTGTTTAGTTAAAGCAACACCTTGACCACTTTTATTTAAAGAAGTGAAAAGTTGGGTAAGAAGCACATTTTCTCTTTTGGAAATGGTTTCACGTTTATCTAAACTGTTGAATAATTTGTAAAGATCAGCGATGCTGACATCATCTTCTCTTTCTAGAAGACCGACAGGTATGGATACCACGAATGATATGAAAAAAAATGAAAGTAAAGCGTGGAAGAATCTCATTACTAAAATGATGAAAAGTTAAAAGAATGATAATCAAGAAAAAAATTTAAGGGGGTAAAACGGTTTCCCGGGATTTATCTCTGTATTTATAAACCATCTTTGACCACCACAGACCTCGTTATGATTGTGACATATCTATTTATCTTGAAGACAGTGTATCAGTTACAAGCTCGACTACTATAATTTTCAAGTCTCGATGATGCATAATTTGCAGTCTTAAATTTCCTAATGCGGTATAGAAAAAAAGAGAGCGAAAGCCTTTGATTTGATTTATAGTCAACAAAAATGAGCCAGCAAACCCCAATCAGCAATTCCTCGAGAATGATCTCACCGTTGAGGAATGCTTTGGGGAAGCTTAAATAGTGGAATCAAAACGTTTGGTTTACGAATCTCTTTTTAAGGTAATGCTTATGAGCAATGGAGGCTACTTTGACCTTACGAAAAAGAGTGGGGAACCAATATTTTTACGTAGTTATAGAAAATAATATTAATTAATATAAATTGAAATTTAGGAAAAGCCCGAACGACTATCCTCATGGGCTATTAGCTCAAGTGAAGGGCAGCAGTTCTCTAGAGTCTACCTGAATAAGAAAGTTCAATATACTGCAAAACTGCGAAAAGTTGGATCTTTTTTTTTTTTTTTTCGTGGTTGCACAGTAAGTAAAATTACTCAATCAGGAAATCAAATCTTATTTAATTTCTACAGCTGTGAATTCCAGGGAAATTGTGAATGCCTATTTGTGTTTACACTGTGTAATATACAAGCTTGACTCAAGCACTTACATGTCTTGCCCGATAAGATGAATAACTTTGTTTGGCAATTATCCAGTTTCAAGAGCTACTTTGCACAAACCATTCCACTGATTCTGAAACGAAGAGTAATGTTGCAAAAAGCAATTACAGAGTCTTTTAACTGCAAAATCAAATATATTAGTTTTTATAAATATTATATAACGTATCTAAAGTTTGGATTTTCTTTATCGGTCAAATCAGCAAATTCGATATTTTCTATGTGTAATTCAGTTTGGTTTTTATCTCTTCTTTTATTTTCCCATTCAAGATAAACCCAAAGAACGATTAAGGTGACCAAACTGATGGCACCACAAATAACAATTGCTAATTTTGCTGATGGATAGTCGGGACTTTCACTAGCTTTAAAAGTTTGGGGACCAACTAAATTACCAACACAGTAAGAAATTAAATAAATAGCATTTGTAGTTTGTTTTTTGGTAGTACCCAAGACATTTGAACCAATACAAGACAAAACACAAATAAATCCGATTGGACCAAGAGAGTAAAGAGTATAACCGGCTAATTGAACCTTATTATTTTTCAGGAAAGCCAACATACATTGGGATGCAAGGGTAATTGCAGTACCAAAAGTTGCCCAAAATAATCTTTTTTGATAAAATTTGTAACAATAAGCAAATAAAACACACCCGACAAGTTCAACAGCTCCCAGAGGCATTTGCATCAATAAAGCTTTACCAGTTGAATAATCTAAATCTTCATTTAAAAGAATCGAACCAAAATTAGTAAGACCACCATTTGGAATATTATTACAAAAGGCAAAAATGAAAAATAACCAAGTTTTAACATCAAGAAAAGCTTCTTTGAATTGATGAATTTTGAAATGTTTATTACCGAAACCTTGATTAGTTTCTCTAAGTCTTTCGACAACCATTCTTTTTTCTTCATCATTTAAAAACCAAGCTTGAGCAGGAGTATTTGGTAAATAGAAAAACATTGCAATACCCAAACCAATAGTTAAAACCCCAGTAATTATGAAAACCAATTTCCATGGAGCTAAATCATAACTTTCACGATTTTGGAAAACACTATGGGCAACTGCACCACTACCTAAAATAGTACCTAACCCATTTGAAGCAAACCATAAAGAAGTAATTAAAAAAACTTCGTCTTTTTTATACCAAAACCCAGTGTATAAAGTAAAAGCTGGAGTAATAATACTTTCAAGACCACCTTGAATAGTACGAATGAAAATGAAACCAGCATAACCAGATTGAGAACCGTGAGAACCACAAACCAGACCCATTGCCAAAACAAAACCCCATATGATAATAAATATGGAAGTTGTAGTGATCACTGGGAATCTTTGTAAAAGTAAGGAAGTTGGAAATTCGAAAAAAAGGTAACCAAGATAAAAAGCGGAACCAGTCCAAGAATATTGATCACCAACCATATTTAAACCAATTTTAGGATCTCTTAAACCCAAGATACTTGCATAAGAATTAGATAATTTATCCATAAACTGGAAACAATATAGTAAACAAATTAATGGTAAAAGACAAATATTTAATTTGTAAAAAAGTCTTCTTGAAGCTTTTGGATCTAATTCAATATGTTCTTCAGTGTTTCTAATGGCATATTTCATTGCCTCATCAACATCTCCAGTGACCTTCACTTCCTTACCAGAAGGAGATATAATTGAAGTAATCACATTAGCTGCATTTTGTTTATCGATGTCAGTATCAGTAAACGAAATAACGGTGTTTAATTTTTCATCCGTCGTATTTTTATCTACCAGCATTTTGTATCAAGCTGAATAAAGCTAATTTTCAAATCGAATATTGGAAATTAATTCGTTTATAAACTTAATTATTCAAATACTATCATATAAAAAGAAAAGAAAAAAAAGCAAATCATTCTTATCTATTAGTTAATCAGAGATCCTAATCAGCCAAACGGAATTATGACGCGGAAATTAGCGAGGAGGTTTATCACCAACCATCGATAACATCAACAAACGATAACTGATTTAATTGGTACGTATTCATTCTAGGAAGTTTCAAGGGTTCTATTACATGCTCTATGGTTCCATCACATGGTGCATAAGCCAATGTTCTAGCTTCACCAACACCCCAAAGCATCCGTACTTTCCCTCACCATAGCCTTTTGATAAGGTTTATTTCCGCCAATTTGTTTAAAGGCAGGTCTTCTACATGGGCGTATATGAACTTCAAGTACTGTGAATGGTATAAAGAAAGCCATTAAGACAAGCTGCTTGAAGAGGATAGACAAAGGTGCAGGTATCGATAAGAAATAGAATAAGCGAACGGTGAATTTACGGGGATTTTTCGGTGAGCGACCGGTGACGAAGAATGCCTTTCTCACTGAAATTTGGTGTAGGGATCGACAAAAATGAGTGTATACATTATGCTTAATGGATAATATGAAGTGTTATCAAGGGTGTAGAAGATCTAATTAAGTATCTGATTAGAGTTTGATTAGCACTCGATTAGCACTCGATTAGTACTTGGGTATTTACTTGGTATTATTTAATTAGATTAGACGTTGGTAAGTTCAAATTACAGATTGCAACATGGAGAAAATTTTGCAACTTTAAAGTCTTTATTATTAGGGGAATACAAAAGAATATATTAATAATTATGGGGGGAGTATATATTATACTTTAAATGCAGAAAACAAGATTAATCATAAAACATCATCACGAACATACCAACGATCGGTATTAACCAAGCCTAAATTTAAATCATTGAAGTAATCCCAAGAATCTTTACGGAATAAAGGTAAATCATTTAATTTCAGGATATCATAATCGGTGAAATGATCTACGTCAATATTAGTTTTCAAATGGCGATGAGCACATTCAGCAATGATTTGAAATTCATCTTGTAAAATAGGATTATTACAAGCACCTTCAAGAGTTAATTTAGTTTGGTTTAAATTTTGGAAACGATTATTTAACGAGGGAGACTTTGAACAAATTTCATCGGGGACCCACATATTAATATCTTTTTGATAATTATGATTAGCAAAATGAGATTTTGTAGTGAAGGAAGATTTACCATATTTTCTAGTTAAGATTCTAGAAACGTTATGGGGGATGTAAATGGAAGCACCTTCGAACCAAGTGTGACGAATTGGTAAGATTTCTTCTAAGGAATGCCAATTCCAATTTTTGCAATGAATGGACATTGCTTTTGAATGATCTACTTGTTGATCCCAAGGTAAATCATTATAAAATTCTTTTGGAGGATTAAAGTTAGAATGACTTAAAGCACTAATATCGATATAAAGACCACTATTTATATCGATAAATCTAGCATCAATAAAATTTCGACCGTTACCTTGTCTTATATAGGTTGGACTAACTTCCAATAAATATTTTGAATTACCATATCTTGGGTTTTCTAAAATTAAAGATTGATTAAATTCTCTTGCTAAACGGTCTAAATGGGCAATTGGCAATTGGATATCGATATCGGTATCCCAAGGCATGTTAACTCCATTATAAGCCCAACCTAAAAGGGAACCGTAATTAACCCAAGAAGCAAAGTTATTTGCTTCAGCAAACTTAAACCAAGCTCTAACCATATGATGAATAACACTTTGACGTTCACGATCACCAATAAATCTTTTGAAGAAAGGATAAGCCAAGTGATGAGATCTTCCCTTAACCACATCGGAATAAATCCAAGGGTATTTAAAGAAACGATCGGCAGAATCCACGATTGAATCTGCGTATTCTAGAAATTTAAGATAATTCAATTCATCATTGGTGATTGAATCATCATTTAATTTTTTTTGTAATTTGAATATTTCCAAATTTGGATTGAAGACAAAGTCTTCTGCTTTAACGTCAATTTGTTTTTGTAAATGCTTAAATTTAAAAATTTTAAAATTTTCATTTGGTTTAGAATCAAATCTTGATATTTGATTAATTAAATCTTGTTTTGATGGTTCCTTATGTATGGTTTGATTATTTAAACCGATTCTCAATTTATTAATAACGGGGATTTCAACAAAATTATCATCACTAACCGCAATAATCTTCGATGGTATTTCTTTTAAACAATATAAATTTGACATTCCTCGATAAATCTTTTTATTGTAAGATTCCATGTAGTATCCATTAACACTAGCATATTTTCTCAAGAACTCATCACATTCACCATTAGGACTATTTTTTTTATACTTATTCAAGATTTTATCTCCGGATGATAAGTCTACCCAGTCATCCCAGTGGAAAACAATCCCGTCACCTAATTTACTTGCAATCGGGGTTTCTTCATTATTTATATAGTTGAATATCTCATTAGTGGAGTATCTCGGATTAAAAGGAGACCGTTTGCTTTGGTATAAAGCATGGGATTCTAATAGTTCTTGACTTATTTCATTATTTATAACGTTAACATTTAGTATATAGAATATAATTAACGAAAATGTCAATATTAAAAACCCAACCTTGATTTTTTTATTATAAAACCTTGGTATCATGCTTAATGAACGAATGAATGACGAATGAATGAAATGAAGAAAAGTAAATTAATGAACTGAAGTAAAGTAAATTAATGAACTGAAAGAATTAATGACAGAAATACATCAACTAGTATATGGGCAAGCAAAAAAAAAAAAAAAAAAAATAAAATAAAATAAAATGAAACTGAACAAAGGCAAAACAGAGCCGGACGAAATCAAAGATGAAAGAAGAAACTTATCGTACGAATAAGTTATGTTACCTAGTAGTATGTTATATTTTATTTCATACTTTGTTGTAGATCAAATAAAGACAACCTCCTAAATATTTATTTGTTACGAGCAATGATAAAAGTCAGCCTTTTTTGCTCATTTCTTTTTTCTAGCCACTTAGCCCTGTAAAGAAACAAATAATTAAGAAACTGCAAAAGGGTCGTGTAATTGGTGGTTGGCTGGGCTCATCGGTAACACTGCCCTTTGTTATCCCCACTGGATAACAATAAAGTTACACGATACTAAAGCGAAGATACTTGTGCTGTACTGCCTACTCGATGAGATTATAGGTACAGTTGTACACCTGAATGTTGAGGTACAGTTGTACAGGTGTACACTGTAACTACTGGTCAATTATATTAGCACAACTATGCCGTGTACAAATATACACTTACAACTAATCTACAACGAGTCCATCTACAGCTAGTCCATCTACGAACATCCACAAGTAATACAATAGACAGCTGTTTCAGTATTATACAGTATGGCATTACGTAGTACAAGAGTATCGTGCGACATAATATAGGTCCAGACAGAATGTCGCACCCGCCATCACGACTGGTTCAGCCCACAAGCTGGGCTACTTCAGTCTACTCAGTCACCTCCGTGCCGTAACGCGTAACACCAGCTTCGATAAGATGTACAAGGCTCCGGTTGCAAAAAGTGCCTTCACCA
Organism: Cerrena zonata; assembly: GCA_038087015.1. NCBI lineage: Eukaryota > Fungi > Basidiomycota > Agaricomycetes > Polyporales > Cerrenaceae > Cerrena > Cerrena zonata. The sequence continues at coordinate 42,896 of JASBNA010000058.1, read as the reverse complement.
ACACCTCGATATTTCGATATTTCGATATTTCGATATCTCGATATCTCGACATTTTCCATTTCGTCATTCCACAGAACGGTTTTAAAAGAGACACGGTGCGCGCACGCCCCAGGTACCTATCAATTCTTTTTTTTTTTTGTTGTTTTTTTTTTGTTTTTATTTATTTTCTCATGCACACGACCCGTCACTCAGGAGAAACCGCCGGGGCAAGTCACCGGACTGGGGTAGTCTTGCTCTGGAAGAGATTCCTAAACCGCCCGGGCTCCCCACTTACCCCATACTTTATCGAATATATATATCAAATCATTGCGGTGCTCACACTACGAGGAAAGAGAATTGAAGTTAACGGATTGGTGATATGACGAAGAAGTTATCAGCATTGGAAAAGAAGAATAGAAAACCGGCCTCAAGAGCGTGTGTATTCTGCCATTCCAAGCATTTACAATGTTCTAATGAAAGACCATGTAAAAATTGTATAAAGAGAAATTTGGGCCATGAATGTCGAGATGTTATAAGAAAGAAGGCCAAATATTTGAAAAAAAATGAAGGAGCCAAAGTTAAAACAGAAGAAGGAGAAGAAGAGGAGGAGGAAGAAGAAGAAGAAGGACCAAGTGAAGAACATGAAATTAAAGAAGTGAAAGACACTGATTCAACTGAATCCATAAGTAATTTTAATTCAAATTATTTAAATCAGGAATATTTAATGTTGGGAGATATATTAATCAATTCCAAACCATCGAGTCCAACACCATCTAGTACCACAATATCGCCATCTAATATATATATTAATCAATTGAATGAATCAAGACCATTCATACTGTTGGGGAATAGTAATCAATTTTACCAATTCAAACAAAATGAAAATAATGACTATATATCACCATTAATAAGTCATCATTTATACCAAACCGTTCAAGATATATATTCCAATAATATCATAAACTTCGATTACCCACAATCATATCATCTGCTAACAAAATTTCTCAAAACAAGATTTAGTGGGAATGAATTAACAAATCAAGAAAAAATTAATAAACGGAAAAAATTACTAATAATCCTTCGATTAATTGCTAGTTATAGACCAACGTTTATTTCTGCTCATAAATCATTATTAAAACCATTTGATTTACAATTTTTGGAAATGTCGTTTCAAAGATCGCTAATTGATTATGAAAATTTATCAAAATTAAATAGCAGTCCAACAATTATTTGGAGAAGAACTGGGGAAATTGTTTCAATTTCAAATGACCTCATCAACTTATTAGGCTTTAATCTAAGTCACATCCTTTCGAAAAGAACTTTTATCATGGAATTAATGTATGATGATGAATCAATTGTTAACTATTTCAAATTATTTAAATCGGTCGCGGTGGGGAACTTACATCTGAGTATCAAGACAAATTGTAAATTAATAAATTTTAATAATAATGATAATAAGATTTTAAATGACTTTATTGAATTTTGCTCAGTTTGGACCGTTAAGAGAGACCTATTTGATTTACCAATGCTAATTGTGGGTCAATTCTTGCCTATCTTACCGGCTGGTGAAGGTGTAAGAATGTATTGAAAAGTCACTCCACTTTCGCACCCTCACCTTATTTTGCAACAATCTCCCCATCTCTCATCTCCTCAGATCTCCTCAAAGCAATATAAATACCTGATATCAGGTATTTATTTTTTATTATTTATTCTGTATTAATTCATATTATCTTCACTAAATTATCTTCGGTAAATTATCTTTGCTAAATTAAATTCACTAAATTATATTCACTAAATTATCTTCACTATGACTCCAAGACAAGTTGTTTTCGCTGGTGCTACCGCTTATGGGGTGTTTAGCTACTGTATGGTTAAATACTATTATGATAACTCTTCTCTAAGAAGAATCTTTGTTAATGTTGATCCTGCCTATGATCATAAATTTGGTCATCATCACTAATCGCATTCCTATTTATTCGATATTTATTCAATCTTCAATAAATATTCCTTGTATTTCTCTTACCATTTGTATTGCTAGTGTAATTCAGCACTGTAAACATCTTCCATTTGATGCTCAATGCATAAACGTGTGGGCAGCAATGCAAAATCTTTGTCTGCAGAATCTGCCTAATCAACTTTGGTGAGGATCTGAACCAGTCACTTCAACTTAAGTATCTTATCATCTATCTATACAATCATCATGTATCTTATCATCTATCTATACAATCATTGAGTATCCCATCATTTACATATCCGATCATTAAGTACGAAAACCTGTCGACACTTCGGATATATCAACAGGTATGGTATTGAGCATGCACCAGCTTACCTGATTCTCGTCTACACTGCTTGTGATCCATAAGCTTGGTCTTGCTTTCATGAATAGCCGATATTTGGCTTATTGTGTAAAAGCATTTCGTACTTGTTTATTCGATGTTCATCAACTCTGAAAATACCGAAAGAAATTTCTAAAATCAACTGATCTTCAATGTTCTTTAGCGCACTAACGCACCGTTATTAAGCGAAACGATCTCTCCCAATTGGAAGATTACATTTGGGTATCCCTTTCACCATCACTCTCCCACAAGCCAGCATATCAAGTGGCCTGCTCCTTAGTTAAAACCAAGTGACATTTTATCAGCTTTTTATCAGCTTTTTATCAGCTTAGTGTGGCTCACCCAATGGGGAATAGAGAAAATTTTTTATTTTTTTTTTTTTTTTTGTTTTTTTTAGTTTTTCCCTTCTGTCAAAACTTTTTTATTTTTTTTTTTTTTTTTTCAATTCAATGGCTAACTTCGTTAACTCTCTTTTCCTGTAATTTCAATTTCCCTTGACTTCGTTGGCTTCATTTACATCCGGTTTTGATTAAATCACCATTTGGTTTTTTTCATTATCGCTTGGTTCTACTGGGGTTCTTTTAATTCATCATCTTCTAGTTATCACAGGTATCGTTAGCTCAATAGGCTAGATTGACATAGATCAGTTCGGAAGTTGTCTTTTCCTCTGAGCCCACAGATTACTACTCGACTCATAATACCGTTAGTCTTTTCCAGGTCAATAGTATTCATTCGTTGAAATCTTTTCATCAAGCCATCGGACTATCCTTCATATAAAATCTCCCTTCGCATAAAAATCCATAATAAGTAAAGTAATTGCAAAATGGCTGATTCCAATAAAGATAAATCAATTAGCTCGGAACAAGTATATTCAGAAGACTTGGACCATGATAATAGCAGTATTGTTTCCCGTGTGGTCAATTCATTCAAACCAGCAGCCGTCAAAACCGATCTGGACGTTTCACAAATGTCCGATTTAGAAAAAGCAAATTATTTTGCTTCTCATCAACCTCTTCAACAATCTCTTAAAAGTCGTCATCTTTTTTGGTTAGCCATTGGTGGGGTTCTTGGTTCGGGAATCTTTGTTAGTAGTGGTTATAACTTATCAATTGCAGGTCCCGGTGGACTTTTGGTTGGTTACGTGATTGTTGCTTATGCCATTCTTTGTGTTGTATTATCATTAGCCGAAATCGCAACTCAATTTACAGTGGCCGGTTCCTTCATTTCGTTATTTGGTAGATTTTTAAGTCCTGCTTTCAATTGGGTTTTTGGTTTGGTTTACGCCCTTTCTTGGCTTATCTCTTTACCTTCAGAACTTGTTGCCATTGCTTTAACTATTCAATATTGGAATGATTCAATTAGTCCTTCGGTCTGGGTGGCTATTTTTTATGTTTTAATAGTCGTTATTAATTTATTCGGAGTTAAAGCTTGGGGTGAAACCGAATTCATCTTATCCATCATTAAAGTTCTTGCAGTAATTGGTTTTATCATATTAGGTATTTGCATTATTTGTGGTGTTGGTGATCAAGGTTATATCGGGGCAAGATATTGGCATAATCCGGGAGCTTTTAACAACGGGTTTAAAGGTGTTTGTTCCTCATTTATAAGTGCTGCTTTCACTTTTGGTGGTACTGAATTGGTAGCAATTGCAAGTAGTGAAACTAAAAATCCTCGTAAATCTTTACCAAAAGCTACCAAACAAGTTTTCTGGAGAATTACCTTATTTTATATCGTATCAGCCATAATCATTGGCTTTTTGGTTCCTTCAAATGATGATTTATTACTAAATGGATCGGGTGTTTCAGCTTCTCCTTTTGTGATTGCTGTTTCAAATGGTGGAATCAAAGTTGTTCCTCATATAATGAATGCTGTTGTCTTATCAGCTTCATTTTCAGTGGGTAATTCTTGTGTTTATGGTTGTTCCAGAGTTTTGGCCTCAATGGCTGTTCAAGAACAGGGTTTCTTACCTCGTATATTTGGTTATGTTGATAGAAAAGGTAGACCTTTGGTTGCAATCATCTTCACTTGCTTAATTGGTTTATTAGGTTTCTTAGTTGAATCTGCTAATGAAGGTACTGTATTCACTTGGCTTTTCTCAGTTTGTTCATTATCTTCCTTTTTCACCTGGGCTGCAATTTGTGTCACTCATATTAGATTTAGAAGAGCGTTGTATATTCAGGGTAGAAGCTTAGATGAAGTCATTTTCGTTTCCCCAATGGGTCTTGTAGGCTCAATCACTGGGGTTATTATCTTGGGCTTAATCATCATCGCTGAAATTTGGATTTCCATTTGGCCAATTGGACAAAGTGCCTCTGTTTCTACTTTTTGGCAAAATTGTCTTAGTTTACCTCTAATGATTGTAATGTGGTTCATCTACAATATTTATAACAAGTCCTTCTCCCCATTGTTAATTGATTTGAAAGATATTGATTTGGATTCTGGTAGAAGGGATTGGGATGTTGAATTATTGAAACAAGAGCTCGCAGAAGAAAGACTCGAATATCAATCTAAACCATTTTATTATAAACTATATAAATTTTTCTGTTAAATATTTTTTATATCTAATTTTGAACATATTTTTTTTTTCATTCAGTTTCATCTTTGGCTGCTTTATTGTAGGATCTTAAAAATAAATCAATCACTACTTTGTCGTCAGATTCTTCATCCTGACCCTCAATCGATAATGGAATGGCAGGAATAACATCTGGATTCGTGTTCTTGGTTTGAGCAAAGTATGATTCCATAAATTCCGGTGCAACAATCAAGTTTTTTTTGTCTTTGAAATGTTTCTTGATTGGCCTTTCCTTTTCATCTTTACTAAACACACTATCCAACTCAAACCTAGCCAAATCCCCTATATTTCTGAATGCTGGGCCATCTATATATTTCTTGGTACCATCTAATGGGCCACCCTCAATATAATATGGATAGGTAACTTGGGAATCTAATCTACTAATGATTTTCACCTCTTCTTCACTGTAACCCAACTTTCTGGCCGTCTCTTGCCAGCTTTGAGGTGAAAAGAACTTCTCAACGTCTTTCTCGGTCAAATTCGACATCTTTAGGAATGAAAAGAAGCTGACAATTATCGATTCTCGTTGAGCCTTCGTCTTATGAAGCAAGCTTGCAAAATCGTGACTTTTTTGCGACAGTTGCAAAATGTTTTTATACACTACTTGAGCTATTGATCTTAGTTGAAGCCATACTGATTTCAAGTCACTAGTGTCTTGTGATGTTATCATGACAGTCTCTATCGCTTAATAACATAAGCCAAAGTCTAATATATATACTCTAAGTACTCTTCTGCTACTCTACTTCTTAAAACTAAAGTCTTTTAGTCCTTCAATTTACTCTACGTACTCGGTTCTACTCACAACACCCGTACATCTTAATACCAAAAACTCGTAGCGTCTAAATATAAACAAAAAAAAAAAAGGTTTGAACACTTAAAATCGCTTTTAACAGCTCTAACACTAGAGAATGACCGACGAGATCTTTGATGTCAAAAGACGACTTACAAAAAGGGTCATAGTGCTCCTAGGAAGTGGAACCAAGAATGGCACGAGCATAAACTACTACACTGAGGGCGACCATGAAATATATGTGATGTGTAACTACTCTGTTTACGCTAAATATCTCGAGTCTTTACTACAACCCAATGAATTCGAAACACATCTTGTCCCAATATTCAGTAGCATGGAAGAGTTATACCCATTGCTCTACATGATTAGCAAGATCGGTGGGGTTTCAATAGGAAAAACTAAACTGAAATTCATTGATAATTTGAAGTATTTTATGAAAGTGTCGAGTTTAGACGAGAATGAAGACTACGATGGAGATGATATACCTATCAACCTCTCGCCGGGACAGGCAGAGCGCCCGCTAACATGGGACTTGATAATTGTTCTAGATTCCGATCTGTTTTCTCAGGATCACTTGCTACCGTACAGTGTATCAACTCAACAGCTTTTGAGATTTCTCAGTTTACAGCATAGTGGATCGTTTGCGATTGTATCTGGAGTTCAGTCCTTCATTTCCAGCGGTGCCTCCATTCTTTCGTTGGTAAAATTCATAGATCAAAGCGTTGAAGGTCAACCAAATGAGTCACAATCATACAACCACCCTCCAGAACCTATTTCGATCTACGACGAAGACGGTGTTTTCATAAGTGATAACCTATTTGTCAATATCTTGATACCGTTGGGTTGGGATTCCTGGAGCAAAATCGAAATATTGGCAAAGTCTGCTGCTCATGGTGGACCTCAACTTTCAAAGAGCCGCCTCCTTTCTAGCTTGGAGGAAATCCAAGAGTTCAATACCCTCTATGAACAATTTCTCGACGCCGATCCAATCGATGAACAAGCTCAAACGAAGCTAATCCAGTATATGTCAAAAGAAGAAGAGAATCAGGATTCCGACCGTGACTTGCCAAAAGAAAGCTCCTTTACCAAGACACTCAACTTCCATGGATTGTTGAAAGAAGCACTTGCTGAGACATACTACATGTCTTGATCAATCAAGTTCCTTCTCCACTTTTGCATCTATTAACCCTTGAAGTTTGACCTATTTGATGTTTGTTAATTGAACGCGTCAAGTTTGCAATACCTGCACACACTGCTATTTTTTTTTTTTTTTTTTTTGTATACAAAAAAATTTCGACGAAACCCACAGAAAAAAAACCGATGCCAACGTACGCAGACATTGAGAGATGCCTAAAAATCAAGTTACGAATGCTCTAAAGAATCATACAACAGATCGGCTTTTTTCGAATCAATACTGATATAATTTGATACTTTTTATTCATTGTCTTGCTTATAATTCGCTTTTCTTGATTAGCCTATTCTATTTCCACTCAGTAATCGTTGGAAATTTATGAATCCTGAGAATAACTGATCTTCCTTCTTTTTCAAATATATAAATTTATATATACAAATTCTTAGCATAGAACATAATATGGGACTGGTTGATACCGATGATCCATTGAGCAAAAACACTGCCAGGTTATCTATTTCCACTGCGGAAGGTGAAAATCAACGTAATCAAGTTCGGGAATTTTTGAAAACATCTGAATTACAATACGCCAGAAGAGATTCTGCAGTTTCAATATCTTCTTTTAATGACGAAGAAGAGAAGTCAAACGAACTTAGGGTTCCTAGCCCCCAGAAAGGGTTTAAGTCAACCTACTGATGGTGAATCAGCCTGTCGAAACCAATAGCTAGCAAGAGAAGAAGATCCTCTGCCCATTCCATTGCATTGCTTACCCAAAAGAAGACAAGCAAATCAAGACCGAAGCCTCTAATGATGAGGACAATGATGAGGCCAAGTCTAAACGGAAGAAGCATAAAAAGAAATTACAAAAAGCATTAGCACTAGCTGAAATAATAGCCAATGACGGGAAATATACTGATCCAATGGTTAAAATTGCTCATATTAGATCATTCATATTGGATGTATTTATTAAAAAGGCTGATATAAGACGAATTCCATTCAAATTGATTAATCGTAAAAATCATAATATAGTGTTTTGTTTTATTCCTGGTATATCAAAAGAAGATTTCGGAACTAAGTTTGATAGTAGATCAACAAAAGGACCAATACCGATTAATGACTTAAATATTATTGACGACTTTGAATTTTTCAAAAAAACCTTTGATTATCTTTATCCAAGTTCAAGTCCTGGAAGTAAAGATAGTTTACACCTGGCATTACAAGCTTTAATAAATGTCCCATTAACTGATGGGCAAAAAAATGCATTAATGAAACTGCTGAAAAAGGATAAGATTATATTACCAGATTTAACCATGAGTAAAGAAGAAATGCAACAACATAATTATCCAATGCATTCATCGTTATTGGATAATCCAGTTAATATTGAAGGAAGTGACTGGGTTGAAACCAAAGATTTTGATCATGAAGGATCCCATACATTTAGTCTTGATTGTGAATTTTGTCAATCGGCTAATGGGAAAGTATTAACTAGAATATCTATTATTGATTTTGATGAAAATATAGTACTTGATACTTTTGTTAAACCAGATGTTGAAATTACTGATTATTTAACCAAATATTCAGGAATAACAGAAGCAAAACTAGAGGGAGTAACCACTACTTTAAAAGAAGTCCAAGAAAGGTTTTTGTCGATAGTTTCTTCGAATGATATTTTAATTGGACAATCCTTAGAATCAGATTTAAATGTTTTGAAGATTAAACATCCTAAAGTCATTGATACTGCACTCATCTATGACCATACAAGAGGTCCACCAATGAAACCATCTTTAAAATGGCTTTCGGAAAAACATCTTGGAAAATTGATTCAGCAAGGTGAAGCTAACGGGGAAGGACATTCATCAGTTGAGGATTCAAAAGCATGTCTTCGATTAGTTAAGATGAAATTAATAGAAGGCAAATTATTTGGGAAAAACGTTGGCGAAGCACTGCTTTTTGAAAATCTTAATGAAAAATCACTTGAACCACTTAAATCCTCAATAATTGATTATACCCCATTAAGAGATTGGGATAATACCTTATTGGAGCATAATTCATATTTAATAAAACATCAAGCAACAAATGACGATGAAGTGGTTGATTTTGCATTAAAGGATATTGAAAATGGGAATCAATTTACTATATTAAAATTACGAGAACTCGAATATAATTCTGGATGGTCACCAGTGCCTAAAGCGTATGATGGATATTTAAGAGATGGCATTGATAACTCTAATGATAAGATTACCAGTGTACTTGAAAGTGAAGAGCGAAGTAAACTAATTCGAAATTTAAATGAAAGATTGAACAAACTTTATTCGGAATTACCAGAAAATACAATCTTCATAATTAATACTGTAATGAGTGATCCTAGAGAAGTTTTCAAATTGCAATCAATAAGGCGAAATTTTCAAAACTTACAAAGAGAAGGAGTCAATTTAGATAATTTAACTCCTGAACAAAATTGGACTTTTGATAAAAGATGTGAATTAGGTGACGCTGTTGAAAGCGCTAGAACTTGCATGACATTTATTAACGTTAAGAGAAATGAATCGATTCCTCAACCAGACATCAATTAAATAAGACAAATACACACACACATAGACATATATATATATATATATATTGTAACAATTACATAGTAAAACAAATATTTAAACGTCATCATTTGACCTGACTTTCTGGTTCTAATCCAGCTTCAGATAAAGAAGCCATCTCCCCCTCATCGGGATTGATTTTAATGGCATTAGATAGTTTTTCGCTATCGAGCTCCTTGGTAACCTCAACACTCCCATTGGGTTGGATGGTCGAAGGCTCTTCACCGCCAGCGTTGTCCGCTATTATAGCAGTGTCTCCGTTATTTTCATTGAAATTGGTTCCATCAGCAAAAGTAACACCTTTCCCCAATTGAGAAGAAGCACCAGCAACCGGGGTCTCGTTTTTAACTATATTATGTTCGACCAAAGGCACTTCTTTATAATATTTCCATTGAGCCAAATCTAATACATCATTTGGGTTAAAACTATTATCTTTCTTTGGGATACTATCATCTCGATACCAGCCTTTCAATTTAATGTTTGCAAAATCCACCGACCCAAAATCCTCAGTTGGATTATACCAGTCATTAACCCAAGTAACCGATTGAACAGTATGGTGCGTTTGAGGTGGCCTTCCAGGACCAACCGGCGTAGATGGGGTGACACTTCTGGTAAATGTGCTCATTGCGTTTATTGAGTGGGAAATCCTCTGTTGTATGGTTAATTTACAATGAAAAGAACTAAGTACAATTCTACTAGAAGTAAAATGACCGAAATGACCAAATGTCACTTCATCACCTCAAGCTATTCCGCACAACTTGGAACAGGGAGAGTGTACTTCGAATGATTTAGTACTCATTATTATTTAATTCAATTTTTTTTTTTTTTTTGCCTTTTTTTTTTGTTTTCTTAAGCATGAACTTCGAACGACTGAAAAAAAACAAAAACAAAAAAAGCAACAGAAAAAAAGACGGAAGAAAAAAGGAATCGCAACCCTTTCGCAGTGTGCAGGTTTCCCGCTGATGGGCTTGTTAACGTGGGGAAAACACCCGTACATCTTGGTTTTTAATTTAGGATATCTTTAAAGGTCGTTAGTATTAGAATGCTATTTACCAATTGGTATGCTATTTAATCGTTAGTGTACTCGGGGGGCACCGGATCGGATGAGCACATGTCGGAGCAATGGCCATGTTCTGAGCAGGAGGGACACTTGTACTCCCAGGGATGCGAGAGTTGGTGATGCTGACAATAAACTCCGTCTTCATGGATGCCCTCTTCGTAGTCGTCGTAAGTATTCTCATCGGGAGAATGCTTTGCATTTTGGGCAGCATGGTACTGTTCGTCGTTGGAATAGTAGTGTTCATCGTAAGAATCAGTACGGGCCAACCCATTTTCTTCCATTTGACGTTGTCTTAATTCACGTTGTCTTTTCAAAGCCTTCAGTTTTGCATTTTCTAATTTTCTTTTGAACTCTTGACGTCTTTCTTCATCTTTTCTTACTTTCTCGTTATACCATTTTATCATTTGTCTTGGTTTGGTTCCAAATAATGCTTCATATTCACAAAATAAACAACAATCACTTGGCTGTTTTTCTTTGATAACTGATTCACTGGCTTCATACTGTTTCTGTTTCTTCTTCTTCTTGTTTTTCTTCTTATTTTTCTTTTCATTTGACGAGTTCTCTTCGGTATTCGTATGAATATTAAGTTCTTTAATTGAAGGTAGTTTCATGTTCCCGTTTTTACCAATACTTCGTGAATTCAAACTCATTAGGCGTAGTTTTTCTTCAACGTTACTATAAGTTGGAACTAATTCTCCGTTCCTGTCGTATTCAAACGTAAACTCACACGAAGGTCCCTCGTCGTTAGTACTATTGAACCTTGAGCGCTGTTCGTCGATTGGACAGTCACATATTTCTTGACCGTGTTTTTCACATTCAGGAGCAGTGTTGAGCTCTACTTCAATGGTTGGTGAATAATCATATTGGTAATCTTCATTTTCAATTTCCTCTAAATCATAATCATCTTGATTTCCATCTTCATTGAAATAAATATCTCCAGTGTTTCCTTCATGTAATCCTTCTTCATCTTGGGTATCATACAAAGAAAACCCTTCTTTCTTGGGTGGTGGCATCCCTTGTCTGCTTTTCATAACTATCTCGGTTAATCGACTTCTTAAAAAATTAATTTCTGATTCTTTAAGTAATCCTTGTGCTTGGTTTTTTTTACTATCTTGATGCAAATTCGGTATTTCTGGTATCCCTTCACTTTCTTCGAGTTTATGTATTCTATCACTAAAGTCTGATGATGCTTGTTCTAGTGCATCAAGTAAACTGTAATTAAAAATTGGTTTTTGCTTATTCAGATCAAAATCTTGATTCTTAGGAAATGGCAGATATTGCTGGTCTTTCGATTGCTCCTGAAACTGCTTGTTTATGACTTGCAGCCATGCATCATAGTTTTGCAGAACAAGTTCAAAAAGTTTCTGAGGATCACTTTTGTAGCTTGGTCTATTGGAAACTTCTTCATGACTTGATTCATTCGTCACACTATCGTCATTACTATATGGTTTCTCGGAACTCTCCGCTTTCACTGCAGCATCTGCAGCGTTCTTCGTTACCGGCATTATATAAAACTCATCAACTGTGTCAATTTAGAATTGTTAATCTTAATAATTATTAGATATTACCGGCTTTTTAGAGTAAATATTTTCAAAAAAAAAAAGTCTTCTCGATTTTGATATTTTGTTCAAGACACTCCCCATTTTTCAGGTAATAGAGAAGCTATCCATTGTATTACACAAATTACTTACTTCTTATTCAATTATAGATCTATAATACTTAGCTATTTAGAATAAATATAGTGTGAAAGTAATGATTAATCTTTTTTCAACGTTCTCTGCTTTTCTGCGTTCTTAATAACTTTTTCGTCGACGAATAAACCTTTACGTCTTCTGACAGTATTCATATACCTTCTAGCAACATTTTCTCTTTCTGCAAACTCACCTAATTCTTCCAAGTCTTCTTCGGTATGTGGAACCCAGAATGGATCGATGTCAAGCATATCAAAGCCGTCGAAAACCAATTGGGGACTGGCAGCTCCTGAAGTCTTTTTTCTTATATCTTCAGAGAAACCAAAAGCTTCAACAACTGGGAGTCTAGCTTGAATAGTGAAAAATGGTGTTCCTTCTTTCATTTCTTCAGAAATAATGTCCCCACCTCTTCTTTGAACTACTGCGTAAACTTTACCCAATACTTCTGCAGATGCTTGAATATCACAGGTGTACATTGCCAAAAATAATCGAGGACCATTAAGTAAAAATTGTTGATGAATGATGTCCCTTGTGTGGGTGAGTATACGACCTGGTAAGTTCAAGGTGTTATCTGCAGCATCATCCAGAATATTGGTTTGATTTATTATGACTAAAACACCTTGTAATGGTTCAGAAGTCAAAGGTCCCTCACGAGTAGCCAATTGAAACCCATTCAAAATGTTTGTTTCGTATTCGTATCGATCCTTATCACTTGTTTTAAAAATATGTCTGAATTTGTCATTATTTGAAGGCCCTTCAATGAAAATATTAGGACCAGTTCTTTTAGGACCAAAGCAAATAATGTTTTCAACTAATTTTTCAATACTATCAAAATTTGAGTCAAACCCTTCAAAAGCTTCGATTAATTTCTTCTTAAAAGATGAGGAATGATCAACTGCATCTTTGTTAGAATTTGTCAAACCAAAATTTATTAATTCTGAAACTTCTTGCTCCAGATTAACCAAAAGCTTAGTAACGGTTTCAGGTAACGATAAAACTTCAATATCTAAATCAACTCCTTCAAGTTCTGGTTCATCATCATCATCAAAAACAGCCGCGTTGTTTTCTGAATTGGCTCCCGCTAAACCTTCTCTGAAAGGAATAACTGGTTCCTTGACAGTCACTTCACAACCTGTGGCAAATCTTGTTTCTAAGTCCTTTAAGCATCTTTCCAAATGTAATTCACCGGCAACACACATAATAAGCTCACCGGAATCATCATCTACATACCATTCTAAGACGGGATCAGCTTTGGCCAATAAATCCAAACCTCTTTCAAGTTTTCCTAACTTCAATGGATTCATTGGTTCAACTGCAATTCTCATGATTGGCTTGTTATGAATCAATGTTGAAGTCGATGCAAGATTAATGTAAGGCTTCTGTTCTGGAACCTCAGACATAAGTGTAGCATTTTTCAAGACCACGTTATCTAATCCAACTACACCAACAATATTCCCCGCAGGGACGCGATCAACTTTAACGAATTCTTTACCCATGATCAAGAATAAATCTCTAATTTCAACTTCTCTAGTTATTTGGGATTCATTAATGGGGTCATCATTTGGATTGGAAGGATTATATTTTGGACCAACGACCGTTATTTTTTGACCCTTGGATAAAGATCCCGAATAGATACGAGTGAAAGCCACGAGAACTTCGGGTGTTGTTTCTTCTTCCTCTTCCTCTTCATCTTCTTCGAATGCATCTTCATCCACTTCCCATTCAAAAGGATCTTTTTTAATTTCGGGGAGTACAAAATCATCGTCATCGGTTTTCGACTCCGCAGCAGAAGCAGCAGCTTCTGAAGCCTTTTTAGCCAATTCTCTAGCCTTTTGGCTTCTTTCCCGGAGCTCATCGGCAGTTAAGGCAGCCCCCTCTATATCTTTAGGTAAATCTTCGGGAGGGATTGATAACATTTTAGATACGTATGCAATTGTATGACTTGGGTTTTCACTATCACAAGAGATCATTGATTTATGGAAATCAGAATCCAAGACTTTATCTTTCGAATCACTTACAGCACTGTAAAGACATTCATTCAAGATTTTCTCAATTCTTTCCTTTTGGGCGTCTATTGGACTTGGTAAATATTCAATTACAGCACCTAATAGAGCATGACTTATAGGGATCCATTGAGACATGATTATATTCAAGCAACTTTTATAATCTTTAGAACGTAAATCTCTTGGGCCAACTTTAGCACCCAATTTTGCAATAATATTTTCTAATTTTTCTTGATCTCTGTTTATAATACAATTTTCATATATAGACCAAATTTGATCTAGGATCAAACCAACGAATAAAGGTTTTAAAGATTTTTGATTTGATTTTAGTTTCTTACCAGGAATTATTTTCTTATTCTTCATATCTAAATAAAAATCCCCCCATAAAGTCTTTGATAATACCGCGTGAGAGAATCCAAGTTTAGCCAGATATATTTTAGCAAAAGTATTAATTGAAAAAGCCCAGCCATCCACAGCAGAAGCAAAAATAACATTATTCAGTTCAGGAGTGAAATAAAGATCTTTATCTGATTTTTCAATAAACTCTTCAGTTGTTCCACTTTCTCTCCAAATCATATCATCTTCCATTCTTTCTCCAGCGAAAAATGATCCGATGATCGAATTGACTTGTTCTATAACTTTTGAAATATGCTGATATGCCTCTAAAGGCGATAATTTCCATTCTGTAATCAAACGATCAATTTTATTAATGACTAATAAAGGTTTTAATTTATCAATCCAACATTGTCTTAAGACATTGATAGTTTGAGAGCAAACACCTTCAACAACATCAACCAACACCACAGCACCATCACAAAGTCTTGAAGCAGTAGAAACCTCTGCAGAAAAATCAATATGCCCTGGAGAATCAATTAAATTAATTAAATGTTCCTTTGTTTCAGATTCTTCAGAATCGTTTTTTCGTCTCATCACTTTGAAATAAAGTGATATAGCAGAAGACTCCATAGTGATTCCTCGTAGCTGTTCATCTTCTCTAGAATCCAAGTATCTAATTTTCCCAGCCATTCTTTGAGATATAATCCCGTTGGTGGCTAAAAGCGAGTCACTCAACGAAGTCTTCCCATGGTCAACATGAGCCAATATACAAATGTTTCTGACATTTGAGGTTTCGCTCTGCAACCTGTTAACAGTTTCTGGTGATAACCTCATCCTAGTTACCAATTGGATTAGTAGTAAAGAGAGAAGAGATGAAGGAAGAAGTGAAAAAAAAAAATGTAAGATCGCACATAAAATGAAAATGACTCTTGTCTTTCTTACAAATCATCGTTTGATTGCTCAAGTATGAACTGTCCGTTGTGTGGAACTCCATTGAAACAACATCTTATCCAACCAAATGTCTCGTTGATCTCGTGTCCATCAACAGAATGTGTGTTCCCCTTCAACTTATCAATGGAGGAAATACAACATCAAAATCTACTTATTACCGATATAAATAACAACGATATAATGAACATGATGCAAGCCAAAATGATCGACGTAGCCAATGTCGATCAAAAAATCGCCCTGTTTATCAGTAAACTGGATCACGATCTCGATTAGTCTGGTACTATTCTGAAACCATATACTTCTCTATTCTTTTGATACTTTCTTTACATACTTAATACACTTGTAACTGCGGGTAATACCTTCTTTTTTGTTCCAAATTTTCAGAAGGGCGTGTACTTACCAGGGACCACCAACAAAACGAAAAAAAAAAATGAAGGCAGGGAATCGAGTCGGCGGTATATCCATTTACTTTCTATCAAATCTTGATTAAATTACATATTACAACAGATCATTAGGTAATTCGTTACTTTTCAGTGTTATCCCAACCCACTCTTTACGTCCATCGATTGATTAGAACTATTTTCACGACTGTTTTGTCAGAATATCACTTAGCCGCCAACAAGTTACACATTATTTATTGTATTACCCACATATAGAAGAATTCAAAAATGTCAGAGCAAAATTGGAAACAGACTTTGAACCTTCCAGCCAAAGATACTAGACCACAGACTGATGATGTTTTGAATACAAAAGGTAAAACTTTTGAGGATTTCAATTTGAAAAGAGAATTATTAATGGGGATTTTTGAAGCTGGTTTTGAAAAACCTTCTCCAATTCAAGAAGAATCAATTCCAATGGCACTTGCTGGTAGAGATATATTAGCAAGAGCTAAGAATGGTACCGGGAAGACTGCTTCTTTTGTTATTCCTTGTTTACAACAAATAAAACCAAAATTAAATAAAATTCAAGCTCTTATCTTGGTCCCAACAAGAGAATTAGCTTTACAAACTTCTCAAGTTGTTAGAACCTTGGGTAAACACCTTGGTGTCAATTGTATGGTTACTACTGGTGGTACTTCATTAAAAGATGATATTTTAAGATTTCATGATCCAATTCATGTATTAGTTAGTACTCCAGGTAGAGTTTTAGATTTAGCTTCAAGAAATGTTGCTGATTTTTCTGAATGTCCTTTATTCGTTATGGATGAAGCCGATAAAATGTTATCAAGAGAATTTAAACGTATAATTGAACAAATTTTGGCCTTTTTTCCTCCAAATAGACAATCTTTATTATTTTCTGCCACTTTCCCATTAGCAGTCAAATCTTTTATGGATCAACATTTAACCAAACCTTATGAAATTAATTTAATGGATGAATTAACCTTGAGAGGTATTTCTCAATTTTATGCTTTTGTTGAAGAAAAACAAAAATTACATTGTCTTAACACTTTATTCAGTAAATTACAAATTAATCAATCAATTATTTTTTGTAATTCAACTAATAGAGTTGAATTATTAGCTAAAAAAATTACAGAATTAGGTTATTCTTGTTATTATTCTCATGCTAAAATGCCTCAACAAGCTAGAAATAAAGTTTTCCATGAATTTAGACAAGGTAAAGTTCGTAATTTAGTTTGTTCTGATTTATTAACTAGAGGTATTGATATTCAAGCTGTTAACGTTGTTATTAATTTTGATTTCCCAAAAACTGCTGAAACTTATTTACATAGAATTGGTCGTTCTGGTAGATTTGGTCATTTAGGTTTAGCAATTAATTTAATGAGTTGGAATGATCGTTATAATTTATATAAAATCGAACAAGAATTAGGTACTGAAATTAAGCCAATCCCTGGTAATATTGATAGATCTTTATATGTTAATGAAAATGAAGAAACAGTTCCAAAACCTTTTAAAATTGATCAATTACCTAAAGGTAATGAAACCGTTCATAAAAGAAGTGGTTATGAATATAAAGGTCAACCAGAAGAACAAACTACCGCCCCTCAACCTCAACAACCTCAACAACCTCCTCAATTTCAACAAGTCCCTCAACCTGGTCAGCCTCCTATTCCTCAGGCTCCTCAACAATTTGCCTATCCACCTTACCAAGCTCCTCCTCAATTCAATGGTTACCCCCCACAGTACGGTTATCCTCAACAACCACCTCAATCCTACCAATAGATTATTGTATCATACGATGAGCTCCTCATCATTTTTTCTTCGGTTTTGTTTTATTAAGTTTCCCCAAATTTTGTTATCAATTGTTTTTGTTCTTATTTTTTTTACTATTACCATTATAATTTGAATAATTATTTTTTACCTTGTTCTCCTTGTCTTTTTTTTTCATATTTATTATTACATACAGGGTTATTATATCACTAAATTCATCACAGGATGTTCCATACTACATTTTTTAGAAAAAAATAAACCATCCTAACCAAGTTATCCAAAAAAATTCACTGAAAATTAAAAAAAAAAATCTTAAAAAAACCAAAAAAAAAAAAATTATTCACTTTTCAAACTGTCTTGTTACGATTTCATTCATTAAAAAGAAAAAAAAAAAAATCCAATAAAATAGAAATTGATTGTGTAATTAAAGCTCTTTGAATACTGTTGATTCTAGAATGAAGATCTAAAAGTCCTCGTACCCTTTTGTTGTGTGTGTTTTTTGTTCTTACGTGTATACTAATGTTAATGACTTACGATTTTTTTTACCAGGATCCAACTGATATGTTTTCCTTTTCGATCTTCTTCAAAATTTTGCTATTCATTTATTCCTTACACAGATTCTGTTTATAATTATATAGATCTTTTTTATTCTTTTTTTTTTTTTTTTTCTTTTTTAATTTCTAGATATAAGGTCGAAGTATCTACTTGATATTAACAAGATTTTTCCTTTTTTTTTTGCATCTTTTTTTCTTTTTCTTTTTTTTTTATCGAGATTACTCTTCCATCTTTAGCTTAGTTTAATTTAATGGGGTTTAGCTTGAGTTAAGAACTGTAACAGCATCACTAAATTATTTTTGTGTTACTAATACTCTATTTTAAGAGCAATAATTGTAGCACGATGGCCAACGTGAAGTAACACTCTTTCTTTTATCCCTCCAATAAAAGGTTCACTGAAGCTATGAGTTGTTCTAAAGTAGTAGGGTCTGATATCAAAAGAGCAGGAGAAGTAATTGACAAGGCTTTTGCAACCACGAAGTTTCAGGATTTTTTGGTAAAATATTGCAAAAATATTCCTTTGCATGAGAAACTACAAGAGACTGATTTTGAAAATGTTTTAGGAGAAAGAATCGAAGCATATCATAAAGTCGGGGCTGATATAGTAGAAGCAGATGACTTCGTTGCAGTGGCAGCATGGTTCAAGCCTGGTTTAAACCCACCTCTAGGAGGAATATCCGAGAAATTTTTCACTGAGTATAATCAAAAGCTAGCAGCATTAGAGCAAAAACACGGAATGGAGAATAGAGAAGACTGGCATTTAATGTTAATTGGAAGAGATCCAACTCAACTAAAGAAGGGATCAATACGTAAATTGTTTGAACCATACTTGGAAAAAGCTAGAGAAGAAAAAGTTGGTGCTTCGTTAGAAGCAATCTCGGAACACGCAGTGAAAGTCTACGAACATTTTGGCTTTAGGGTTGTCGATAAGTTTCATATGGGTGAAGGTCAAATTGGTGCTGATGGAAAACCAAATCCAAATGGTGAAGGTTTAAGTCTATACTTTATGGTATATGAATAGAAAACTGCAAAACTGCAAAAATAAATAACAGTCAAAAACCTGTCTTTTTTTTTCGTCCTTTTGAAATTGAAGTCTTTAAGAGGCCTCATGTAGATCCAATCTTTTCTGTAGTTTCATTAAGGATGTCTTATAACCACGTTGGAAATATCACCCGAGCAGCTGAGGTACTCGATAAAGCATTTGCAGCTGTGCCCCTTCAACAAGTATTAATGAAAAAACTACGGGGGATTTCGCTCGACGAAAAATTAGATAGTTGTGAAGGGTATTTCTATGTTAGATTGGTGGCATTAGAAGGAACCGGGGCTGAAATAATCGAAGCAGATGACTACGGACTGATTGCAATTTGGATAAGACCCGGTTTGGTAACGGAATCGCCTAATTTTGGTCCTGAGGTTGAGGAATTTGTTAATGAATTTAAAACTAAGATGAAATCACTAAAAGAAGAGCATGGTTTAATTGATAGAAATGATTGGCATTTAAATTTCATTGGAAGAGATCCTAACAATAAGAAAAAAGGGTCAATTCGTAAATTACTAGAACCATACTTACAAAAATGTCGACAAGAAGGTACTGGAGCATCTTTAGCAGCAATATCCGATCACGCTTTCGAGACGTATAAGCATTTTGGCTTTAAAGAGGTTGGTCGTTTCACGATCGGCGCTGGACAAGTCGACAACGATGGACAAGCCAATCCCAATGGGGCGGGATTAAATATATATTATATGATTTATGATTAATATATACTGGTATACAAAACACCAGGGAGGTACGGAGGGTTTCTGTAGACTGTACGGGTGTGGACATTTTACCCCGAGCAAAAAGGAAAAAGAGGAAAACGAGATGAGACGTTATTGTGAAATTTCCAAACTTGACTCTGAAAAAGCTTGACTCCTAATAAAAATTAATTAGTATATCTTATTCATCTTAAGTTTAAAGTTATAGATTTAAGTTATAGACATCCATATATTTCTTTTCCAAGTAGATATAATCATTTGAAGATGTGTGGTATATTGGGAGCCGTTTTAGCGGATCAACAATCAAATGTTGCTCCAGAGTTATTTGAAGGGGCCATGTTTTTACAACATAGAGGACAAGATGCTGCTGGGATAGTTACCTGTGGTAATAAAGGACGTTTTTACCAATGTAAAGGTAACGGTATGGCCCGTGATGTTTTCACTCAATCCAGAATGAATAATTTAATTGGTAATATGGGTATTACTCATTTAAGATATCCAACCGCTGGATCAAGTGCAGGAAGTGAAGCCCAACCATTTTATGTTAATTCACCATTTGGTATTTCATTAAGTCATAATGGGAATTTAGTTAATTCCAATTATTTACGTCGTTATTTAGATGAAGAAGTCCATCGTCATATTAATACTGATTCCGATTCTGAATTATTAATAAATATTTTTGCTAGTGAATTAGATAAATTCAATAAATCCAGAGTTAATAATCAAGATATATTTCTGGCATTAAGTGGAACCATGAATATTATTAGAGGAGCTTATGCCTGTGTTGCAATGTTAGCCGGATATGGGGTTATTGGATTTCGTGATCCAAATGGGATTAGACCATTATTGTTTGGAGAACGAGAAACCGAAAAGGGGACAGATTATATGTTAGCATCAGAAAGTGTTGTATTGAAAGCACAAGGATATAATAAATTTAGAGATGTTAAACCGGGAGAAGCAGTTATAATTAGAAAAGATGGATACGTTGAATTTAAACAAGTTATTGATAGTAAAATATTTGCCCCCGATATTTTTGAATACGTTTATTTTGCAAGACCGGATTCAGTTTTGGATGGTGTTAGTGTTTATCATTCGAGAATTGAAATGGGTAATAAATTAGCTAAAAAAATTGAAGAAACTTTACAAGGAGAGAAAATTGACGTTGTTATCCCAGTCCCCGATACATCACGTACATCAGCCTTACAATGTGCGGTATCATTAAACATACCATTTAGAGAAGGATTTGTTAAAAATAGATATATTGGAAGAACATTTATAATGCCAAACCAAAAGGAAAGAGTTAGCTCAGTTAGAAGAAAATTAAACGCCATGGAAAGTGAATTCAAAGATCGAAACGTATTATTAGTCGATGACTCAATTGTTAGAGGAACAACATCAAAAGAAATTGTTGCAATGGCTCGAGAAGCCGGTGCTCGTAAAGTATTTTTCGCATCTTGTGCACCACCAATTAGATTCAACCATATTTATGGTATTGATTTAGCAGATACAAAAGCCTTAGTTGGATTTAATAGAAATGAAGAAGAAATCAGTCAAGTGATTGGTGCCGATCAAGTTATTTACCAAGATTTACAAGACTTGATCGAATGTTGTCAAAAATCTGAAGATAAGATTGAAAATTTCGAAGTTGGTGTTTTCACCGGTAAATACATTACTGGTGTTGAAGATGACTACTTGGAAGAATTAGAAAAAATTAGAGCTCAAAATCAAAGATTGAAACAACAAAGTCAATTACAAGGATTGAGTGTTGATGCATGTATTGATGCTAGTGATATGGTGGATGTTAAAGCAGAAGTAGATATAAGTATATATAATCGAGGTGATTATGAATAAATTTAATAGCCACCTTTTTGCCTTTTCCTCTTTTTTTTTTTTTTTTTTTTTGTTTTTGGTTGTTTTTTTTTTTTTTCGTTTTACATAGGTTAATTGTAAAGATGTTAATAGATGTTACAAACAGATGCCCCGATAGAATTTCACTGCCACTGAAAAAGAAAGAAATTCGGTTGACGTTAACCGGATATATTGTAGAAATGTATTGTTGAGATGAAATCTTCCAGGCGATGAGCTACTAAGGTACAAGGATTATCTACAACAATATCCGCAAACAATATCCACTGGATACAAACGGGGTACCTGGATACCAGTAAACCTGTCAATCTGGTAAGGCTTGCTATGTACATTTTTGTATTACATCTGGTTATCAACTACGTGTTGTTTGGGTGTTTCCGCTAATTTTTCTTTTTTGGTGCAATTTCTGTTCCTTTTCGTTCGTTTTTGTTGAATTTTCTCATTTTGTGAGTTTTTTTTCCTCTGTTTTTTTTTGTCTCTTTTTCCCTTTGGTATTTACTTAACTGTTTTCCTCTCCTGAAATTTTTTTTTTTCTACTTTTCTTCTTCCTTTGAATGGGTATACTTCTGTTCTACTTATTGGGCCATTTAGTTTATATAGCACGATCCAAGTATCAACAGTACACTAACAACAAGATGGAGAAATCTTTCACTGGAGGAGCTGCCAGCTCTATTGCTAACTCAGCACCAATTTCAATTTTTTCTTACTGTGCTTCATCAATTTTGATGACGGTTACTAATAAATATGTTTTATCTGGTTATAATTTCAATTTGAATTGTTTCCTTTTAGCAGTCCAATCAATTGTTTGTATTGTTACCATTGGTAGTTTGAAAACTTTTGGGGTTATTACTTATAGACAATTTAATAAGGATGAAGCTAAAAAATGGTCTCCAATTGCTTTCTTATTAGTTGCCATGATTTATACTTCTTCCAAAGCTTTACAATACTTGTCAATTCCAGTTTATACTATTTTCAAGAACTTGACCATTATTTTGATTGCTTATGGTGAAGTTTTATGGTTTGGTGGTAAAGTCACCACCATGGCTTTAGGTTCTTTCCTCTTGATGGTTTTTTCTTCTATTTTAGCTTGTTATGGTGATCAAAGTGCCGCCAAATCTCCTGATGATACTTTTTCTTTATACTTGGGTTATTTCTGGATGTTCACTAATTGTCTTGCTTCTGCTGCATTTGTTTTAATCATGAGAAAAAGAATAAAGTTGACCAACTTTAAAGATTTTGATACCATGTATTATAATAACTTATTATCTATTCCAATTTTATTGATTTCTTCTTTTATTTTTGAAGATTGGTCTTCTGCTAATGTTGCTCTTAACTTCCCTCCTGATAATAGAACCGCCACCATTGTTGCTATGATCTTCTCCGGTGCTTCTTCTGTTGGTATTTCTTATTGTAGTGCTTGGTGTGTTAGAGTTACTTCCTCGACCACTTATTCTATGGTTGGTGCTTTAAACAAATTACCAATTGCTTTATCTGGTTTGGTTTTCTTTGATAGTGCAGTCAACTTCTGGTCTTGTTCCTCTATCTTTGTTGGTTTTGTTGCTGGTTTGGTTTATACCGTTTCTAAACAAAAACAAGCCAAAGAAAACGCTCAACAATTACCTTCTAGCTCAAAATAGTTGGTTTTAATCTGCTACATTTTTATTCTTTGATTCCTACTTTATTTGTTATCATATTTCATTCATATCATCCCGTATGATATATTATACTTTCAAGATTTAATAGAAGATTCTGAAAAATTGATTGGTAGACGTTTCTTTGTAAAAAAATATTTGTAGTTCGTGTCTTTTTTTAGCCTGTTGTTGTTTTTGTATGCAAGACCCGGCGCGTAAATTTAACAACCATTTTATTCTTTTATCATTTATCATTTACCATTTATCATCTACTCTATCATCTATTCTATCATCTCATCTGTTCTCATCTATCTAATCAACAACTACCAGAATAAAGATTACAGATCAGATAAGATCATAGATCGGATGATGGTATCAGGCGATAAACAAAAGTATCCACCATTGTATAGTTGTCAATACCCACATGTCTACTGTTAGCTCTACCCACCTGTTTGGTCCTGCTCCCCCGTTTAGTCCTACTTACCTGTTTAGTGCCGCTACTGTCTTCTATTCTTACTTGCCCTTCCTTGTCTAATGGACTTCTTGTCTAATGGACTTCTTGTCTAATTGACTTCTTGTCTAATTGACTTCTTGTCTAATTGATCTTTTGTCTAATTGACTTCTTGTCTAATGGACTTCTTGTCTAACCGTTCCCTGATCAATCTCTTGCTTTATCATCCTATTGAATCAGATCATCGCTGCTTGCTTAATCTACTCCGGTTTACTAGTTATCTGTTTAGCCGCTCATTCTCGATAACGGCTGCATGAAGTTCTGGTGCACGGGTGGGTGAACCTTTCGTGATGTACGGGTCCATCGCATCGAAGTGAAAAGAAAATCATCGAACAAACCTCCATCTTAACAAAAAAGCGTACAACTAACTAGTTATCTTTTCATCAATACTTACATTGAAATAGATTGATCATGGCCCAAAATACTTTGGAATCAATTCCTACCATCTTGGATCAATCAATTCATCCTCAGTTTGCCAAACAGGCCGAGGCTCAATTGAAATCTCTTGAGTCAAATCAAGGTTTTTCAGTAAATTTACTTCATATTGTCGCCCTGACTAATTTATCAATTCAAACTAGATTAGCTGGTGCTCTTTTTTTCAAAAATTTAATAAAACGTAAATGGATTAATGAAGATGGTGAATACTTATTACCTTTAGATGATATTAATCAAATTAAAACTCAAATTTTAGATGTCATGATAAATTTACCAAATAATTTACAAATTCAAATTGGGGAATCAATTTCAATCATTGCTGAATCAGATTTCCCTCATAATTGGCAAAATTTAATCGATGAATTGGTTTCAAAATTATCAACCACTGATTTCGTTTTAAATAAAGGTATTTTATTAGTGGCTCATTCAATTTTTAAAAAATGGAGACCTTTATTCAGATCAGATGAATTATTTTTGGAAATTAAAATGGTTTTAGATAAATTTGCTCAACCTTTCTTATCTCTTTTAATTAAAGTTGATGAATTAATTCAACAAAGCTTATCAAATGATAAAGCTTCTTTAGAAATTTATTTTGAAAATTTATTATTATTAACTCAAATTTATTACGATTTAAATTGTCAAGATATCCCAGAATTTTTTGAAGATAATTTATCGATTGGTATGAATATTATGCATAAATATTTACAATTATCAACTCCTCTATTAACCGACCCTGATGATGATGAAAATATTGACATTGCAATTAAAGTTAAAACTTCAATTGTTGAATTGATCTTATTATATATTAGCCGTTATGCTGAAGAATTTGATCCTTTAATTGAACAATTCATTACAACAGTTTGGAATTTAATTAACCAATACGTTACAAAACAACAAAAATATGATTTATTAGTAGTTAAATCCCTTACATTTTTAACTTCAATTTCTAAAATTAATAAATATCAATATTATTTCAATAATGAAAGTTCCTTAAAAGAAATTATTGAAAAAATCATTTTACCAAATATTTATTTCCGTGAAGTTGATGAAGAATTATTCGAAGATGAACCAATTAATTATGTTAGATCTGATTTAGAAGGTTCTGACTTTGATACTAGAAGAAAATCAGCCACTGATTTCTTGCGTGAATTAAAAGAAGTTAATACTGAATTATTAACTAGTACCGTAATGACTTATGTTAATCAATTTTTAAATTTAGGTGATGATTGGAAAAATAAAGATGTGGCAATTTATCTTTTCAGCTCATTAGCTGCTAAAGGTTCAGTAACTAATATAGGAGTAACCTCAACTAATGTTTTAATTGATGTGGTTGAATTCTTTAGTAATAATATTGCTAATGATTTAGTTAGTGATCAAGCTCATTTAAATTTGAAAACTGATGCTATTAAATATATTTTCACTTTCAGGAATCAATTAACTAAAGACCAATTACTTACCACTATTCCTTTACTTATCAATCACTTAAATAATCCTAATCCTGTGGTTTATACTTATTCAGCAATTACTATCGAAAAATTATTATCAATGACCAATTTCACTGATCACTCTCCAGTTTTCACTAAATCTGATATTCAACCTTTCGTCAATGATTTATTAACTAACTTGTTTAGATTAGTTTTATCAAACAATTCTTCTCCAGAAAAATTAGCTGAAAACGAATTTTTAATTAAAAGTATAATGAGAGTTCTCAATACTGCAGAAAATATCATTGATCCTCAGTTTAAAATTACCATCATCAATCAAATGTTACAAATTTTACAACTCATTTCTAAAAATCCTTCCAATCCTAAATTCACTCATTATATTTTTGAATCTTTAGGTTTATTAATTAAATTTTCTGATTCTTCTAATATTTCTGATGATCAAAGAATTCCTCAATATATCCAACTCATCTTACCTTCCCTTTTAAGTATTTTAGGTGATGATGTTCAAGAATTTGTTCCTTATGTTTTCCAAATTTTAGCATTTTTATTAGAATTATTACCATCATCAAGTCCATTACCTGATGATTATAAAAATTTAATCAAGCCATTATTGTCACCAATTGTTTGGGAATTCCGTGGTAATATCCCTGGTATTTTTAGATTATTGATTGCAATCTTGGAACAAGAACCACAAGTTTTTGCTAGTAGCGAAGCTGATTTAACTCCATTACTAGGTGTTTTCCAAAAATTGATTGCATCAAAAGCTAATGATCAATATGGTTTTGATTTATTACAAGTCATATTACTTAAAATTCCTCTTAATATTTTAAGCAATTATTTAAATCAAATTGGTATTTTATTATTAACTCGTCTTAAAAATTCAAGAACCGATAAATTCATCAAAAAGTTTGTGGTATTTTTAACTTCCTTGTGTTGTATTCCATTAAATCCAGTCTACGAAGAAATCGGTAAATCGATTAATGCTGATTTCATCGTTCAATTTATTGATTCTGTTCAACCAGGAGTTTTCCAACTGATATATAATAATTTCATTTTACCAACTACAGGAACCTTAGTTAACTCACAAGATAAAAAAGTTGCAACTCTTGGCTTGTCCGAGTTAATAAATTCAAAATCATTAAAAGAAAACTATACAAGTTTGGTTATTCCTACTATTGAAGCTTTATGTAAAAATTTAAATTCTTTGAGTGGTATTCAAAAATCAACTAATAATGCAGTTCTTGGTAATACTTTAAGTAGTGAGACTGCAAGTATAGCTATAAATGAATTAGATTTAGAAAGTTTTTCATTTGGGTCTCAGTTTTCCAAGATTGTTTCAATCCAAAAGAAACCATTCGATCCATTACCTAGTGTGAAAAGTAACGATCAACAATCTATTAGATTTGGTGCCATTTCAAACATCAAGAAATTGGGTGATACAGGGGTATTAAATCAAGTATCAGATGAAGCCAAATCAGTCTTAAATAGTATGTAAAATTAATGAATACACAAAAATAGTTAGTATTATATGTAATAAACTTTTATTAATGAAATAAAATAAAAAGAAGAAATAATAGTATAGTACAATGTTCTCGTCATTTTTTTTAATAAGTTTTTTTTTAATAACGTTAATAAAATCACCAAAAAGGAACTTTAGTAAAGTCAAGCGTTTGGTAGAACACCATAAGAATTGAAAAAAGAGAAACAAGAATGATATTAACAAAAAGAAACAGAAGAAAAGGAATGGAAGCAAAAAAAAAAGTTTAAACCCAAAACCAAATAACAAATAAAAGTGAATAGAACATTCAAGACGTTAGACATAAGCAAGAAAAAGTTTCGACAAAAAATCAAGCTGTGGCTCCATTTTCATTGATCAAATTTTCAAATATAGAGTCAGTTTCATTATTACTACCAATTTGAACTGGATTAGCATCATTAGGTTTATTGACTGGCGGATTTTGAGAGGCATTCGATTCTTTCGAACCACCTTCCTTCTGTTTGTCTTCCAATTCTTTCATTTTTTCCAATCTTTCCTTTTCGGCAATCTCAGCTGCAGTTAAGAAACGGCCTCCTTGACCTCTTGGTCTTCTCATGGCATGTTTATGTCTGGATTCGTGAAGATACGGTTTTCTAGTTCTAGCAATCTTCAAATTTTCCTCCAATTTAGCCCGGGCTATACGTCTTTTCAAGATTCTATGGTATTGTTTGGCATTCACATAAAATGGTTGTTCTACTGGGGCATCCTCTTGAACCGATTGTTGTTGCGGTTGTTGATGTTCTTCAAAGAATTGATTGTCATTTGGCGAAGCACTGGCTTCATAGTTCCCAGTACTAACCGAAGAATGAGGATCACTTTGATAAAATGGAGTCCCTGCCGCTTCTGATATTGGTGAACCCGAATTTGCAGGAATCATTTGTTGAGGTTGGTTAGACATATGAGGATTATAAAACTGATGCTGATAATATGTCGTGGGGTCAGCAACCTGATTATGTAGAGAAGTCATTCTTGTTCAACCTTTTGGGCAAGCAATAGACCAACAATTTAATGAAGTTGAAGCTAAAGTAGTATTTCAATACTGCTTTCTAATTCGATATAGATTTTCGAGATAAAAAGTTGAAAAGTTGAAAACAAAAGACCTTAAAAACAAAAAAAAAAAAAAATTTTTTTTAGAGACATAAGGAAGGGATTATATAATCATCTATTAAAAATTTTTTTTTTTTGTTTTTTAGTGAGGAAAGTCGCTCCGATTCCGGAAGTATGAATTTTAGCCTTTAATTATGTCTCAGTTTTGCAGACTATCCGAATTTCGGATAATTGTAATTGCAACAGCCAGAATGATTCAAATGTATATTATAGAATTGAAAGAGTATGATAGCGTATGAAAGAAAATGAAAGAGTATGAGGGAAGAAGAGGGAAGAAGAATGGGGAAAAATGGAAAAAGGAGAAAACACTGAAAGAGTGAAAGCAAAATTAAATACTTTAAATGCAATTAGAATTGATATTAAAAGCTTTCAATTCAAGGCATGGTGAAGTGAAGAAGAAGAGTCTTCCTGATTGCTGCTCAATTCCGGAAGAGTAATATCGTACTCTTCTTGCAAGGGTACTCCAGGTACTAGGAAATCATTGGCAATTATTGAATCACTGAATTTTGAAGGAAGCTCATCATGCGATGAAGGAAGAGGAGGTTGCGTGGTCAAGCTGTTATAAGCCTTCTGTTGACCTTCTTCGATTTGATCCTCTTTTTCGTCAACACAGTCCTGTTGCATTGCAATTCTTTCAAGAATATAGCGTTTTTTCGAGCTGATCGGGGCACTAGGTTTGATCTTGGCCACTTTGGACTCGGTGACTTTGCGTGGCTTACTGCCTTCGGTCTGCCTGATCTTATCCCTCGAGTTCCTTCGAATCCCAGAAGCGGTATGAATTGGTGGTAGTTCAATATCGAGGCCCTGACTCTGACTGTAAAATTGATAAAGATTAAAACTCTTATCTGTCTTTGATTCTTCCTTGCTGACCCCCTTGGCCGCCCCCTCGTCATTTCCCACAACCTCTCTTTTACTTCTGGATATGCTTATCACGTCATTGACATCCCGGTCAATCCTGCGATTCGCAGCACTAGTCCCATAATCAGAGTCACCATCCAGCGCCGACTTTTGTTGGCTCTCCGTGACCGACATCTATATCTCCCTATACTGGTTCAGACGGGTTTCTATGTAATGACTATATCCTAATGGATTAATTGTAGTTTATCTTCATTTCTAGGATTTAAAGACTCGACTAATCGAGTAATATTCCTAACCGCGCTAAAAATTTTCTTCTGCAAATGTGCAGGACGCAGTCATATCTTCTACGACTTAAACGTTATATATCTTGATGTAATGATATATGAATACGCAAATGAGTAAGAGGACTAGATCCAATCTCTGAGACTAAGGAGAAAGCGATAGAAACTTTAGAACCAGGTCATTCCACGTAATCAACTACTTACAAACTGGTAATATATACATCCAAATACTTCCCCCTTATACCTCGACTTTACAGATACTTGTGGTATCCTAATACCTCATGTACATGTGTCACCAATACTTCTATATTGCTACTCTGTCGAGTCAGACTTGATTGGCTTCTGTAAACATTTTATGGATGCAAAATATCCTGGTAGCGTCAACCTGCAAAATGCTGGTTTCGCAGGTTACTTGATTTTTCACTTAACTTTTTTTTCGAACAACAGGCCAGTTATAAGCTATACCTTTGATCAATATAGCTAATGTCAACAGATAGAAGGTACTCGGATACGGCCTCAATTGCCAGTGTGGGAGACCGCCAGTTTGCCTCTGCAAACGACATTTTTATTCATCTTTCCATTCCCCAAATTCGTAAATTGAATAATGAATATAAAGACCATGTCAACAAGGCTAAATCTGATCTTCACTCTTTGGTGGGAAGCAAGTACAGGGATTTGATTAAAATCTCGGAAGATATTGACGTGATGCATGGACTTGACCTAGAGAAGTAGACTCAAGACTTGCTGATCTTTCTTATAAGCCGGGAAAATTTGTCAACTTTAACAATTCAAATCCGTATTCAAAATTCAATTCGAATTTAAGATCTAGACAAATTGAATTTGCTAGAGCAAATTCCAAGAAAACCATCTTGAATTACTTGATTAATAAGAAATTGGTTGCGTTGGATTTGAAATTATCCACATCTGATCATTTGAAGAATGCCTTTTGGTTGATTCATTATGCAAAATTGTACCATGCTATAGAATTTTTATTCAGGATAAGTTATCAACTGATGCTCATTTGTCAAATCGATTTTCAAAGTTGAAAAATAAATTCGTTTCTTATTTAGAGAAAGAGTTGTCTCAATATAATGCTCCAGTAGAAGACTATATTTCAAGTGACTATAATTTGTATTCCCCGTCCCACAGATTATCCGCTAGTGATATCTTATCAGAAACCCATCAAAATATCTTTATTGAAAACGATGAAATGGAATTTTTAGGCGAAGATCATGAATTTAGTGAAGACGATAATGATGATCTTCAAGATTTAGATCTTCCTAATGCCTCCGATTGTATTAATAAGAATTCTCCTCAATTTCTTAATTATTTGGTGGCATACGTCATTGTAAACCACAATAATTCAAACCTCAATTCTCTTTCCAAAGTTGCTGAAAAATTAATCAATTTACGTTTATCTTACCTAGAATCTTTATTGGAAAATTTGCTTTCATCGGGTTTGAAAACAGTTCACATCAGCTTCTTTAAAGTTTTGACTTTTATTGAAAATACCTGTGATTATATTGCAAAGTTCCTCGGTGGACTGACAACTAATGAATTTGCAAAATCATTGAAACAAGTTACTGCTTCATGGAAAATTTCTGATTTATTGGGCTTCCATGACTGGTTTGACATAGAGGAGGTTGGATTTAACCGGGACATTTATTTAATTAATTTACCTGACTCTTCAATCAAAGCTACTAATGAATTATTAAGAAAATTCCCTTCTATGATACTGCAAAATATAGAGAAAATACTTTCATTAGTTGGAGCATCTTTTGATCCATTACTTAAATTATCCCATCAATTTGTCATTTTCCATAATTTTATTGTGAATTTGGGTAAAGTCGTTGTCTCAAGTGCTTCAAATGGCAAATCCCACAATCTTCTGAGACTTGTGACAGACTCTGGCCTTGCTCAATCAATTTTGAATAAGATTCTATCCAATACAGAATGTATCTTTGATTCCCATTTCAAGAGCTTATCAGATAAATCATTCTCAGGAAATATTGCTTCCCTCATAGAGTCTCATTTGGCAGCCGATACAAAAAGCAAAGATTCAGGTTTATTTTCAAGTGACATGGTGGACCTTATAGATACCAATTTAAACCTTTATATTGACGGCATTCGCGACTCATCCTTTTCTACGTCTTTTCTGATATCTGATATATTACCTATACAAGCATCTTGTAACAAGATTGATGATTGGTTTGGAATTTTTGTTTCTTTGAGGCGTTCTCTCGAAACTCAAAAACCAACGTCTTTGAATAGACAAGATTTTACTGCTGCGTTAGCCCATTTAATTAAATTCCTCCGGAAGGACTTTGATGAATTAAGTCAAGGAACTTTGAAATGGGGCAGTTTCTCTTATGCCGTTGTTGAAGAAAAATTCACTTCATTAAAGACCCAACTATCAAAACAATTCTGGGACAATATTATTGCTTTTCTTGATTTCCTCTCCAATATCATAGATAACATCAGTGCTGATCAAGATTTGAAAAATCTTTACTCTTTATTACATATACTTGTTACGATTAAGGAGAAAGTCCTTTTGTTTGATGATATTGAAAGTGAAATATCGCAATCAATAGATTCATTGGTTAGAGATGTTTATACTAAATTCTTTTCTGCAATCCTGAATTTAAAATTAAAGAATCTGACATATGTCGAGAGTTTACGAGATGCCATCATTACTCCTGCTAGCCCAGAATCTTCAACTTTCCGACCATCTCTAAGACTTTCATCTATATTATACCAATTTTCTGCTAATATATTATCTCTCGATGGTCAAAACTACTCTCTTGGCTACTCACATAGCAGGATTTTTACCAACAAACACGTGAAAAAGACGTTTATCGAGTTGAAATCAAAATGGATATATGAAGAGCTCATACTTCCGTCTCGTGAACATATTCCCATTAACGCAATGAAACCAGTCTCAGATGAAAACTCAAAGGCCAAAGCAGACCAAAATACGGAGACTGAAAGTACAAATGTGTCTGAAACTGAACAAGAATCAATGCTGGGAGAGTCTGCTCAAAGTCAAGTATAAACTCAGATGCTGTTTATGCTAATCTTATGTACATATTAAGTTTTGCAAATGCAGAACCAATTGATGAATCAAACGAAGTCGGGTCTAGAAATTTTGAAGGAGATTAATAGTTCGCATAAAACCATAAGTGAGAATGATTCTAAAGCCATCTTAAAAGGTATTAAAGAGTTCTACAAGTCTAACAAAGGTCTTTACTTGCCTCTTCTGGTTTGCTAAGTATATATTTGTAAATAATTTTTAATGTACATTGGCTTTTAAAGAATTGAAATAAGCTTAATATAAATAAATTTTAGATCCTTTATCCGCCAAAGCCTTTAAGCATTCAAAGGTCCCTTTGATATCCATTACGTTTTGTTGTTTTTGATCCAAATATGAATTGTCAAGTATCACAATCTTTATTTCTTCACCTTTAAGTTGCAGTTCTTCGCTATCCAAAACCTTGAGTAATCTTCCTGGTGTACAGCAAAGAACTCTTGATCTGGTACTTTTAACTAAATTAAGATCAACATGCAATTTGTTTTTATTGATTAATTTCAAAGATGCTCCTGGTATATCACGAAGGGCACGATGATATCACAGGCACGAATAGCAGACATGGAAAGAATGGAAATAAATTTACGTTCATCTTTAGATTCAGATTCATCATCCTTTTGGTTTTTATTCTTCGATGCCTTCTTATTTTTCTTTGACGTATTAGGTAACATGTTTTTGAATTTAGAATCGATAAATGCTGATAAATTGTCCAAGTTCCTAGGCTTATCATTAATTTCTGAAGTTGATCTGAAGTCGGACTTATTCAAGTAGAGCTCGGATAATTCTAAAGCTGACAATTCGGAGTTCTTTTGGCGTATCTTGTTATTAATGTAATCGGCAATAACTTCAGGTGCTGCTTCTGTGGACAAATTTTTCTTCTGGGACATATCAATTTCCATTTTTATTCTTTTCTTCTCCTGTAATTTAGAAGACTTTGCCTTTCTCTTCTTTCCTCCCTCGTTACTTTCGGTTTGGTGCTTAGGCTCATCTTTTGATTTAGTTTCCTCCTCATCTTGAATCAGATGACATCTTCGTTGTCGGAAGCTGAAAGGTCAACCTCATAATCAAGACCATCATCTAGATCATCTGCTCCAGCAGACACAGGTTTGACGTCCGTTTTACTCATAATTTGTGATCGTCGATTCAAAACTGAAACGATTGCAAATAATGTTTTCTTGATGAGATGAGCTTAAAGCTTTTCATTTTCTCGAAATCAAACCAAAAGAAAAAAAAAAAAAAACTGCATACAGACTTTATTCATTTGTAATTATCATACTTGAAAAATCAAGTACTTCTTCGACTGATAACTACAGATCTGAGTATAATGTTCAGGATTAACGGCTCTTTAGTGAGGCGAACACGGTTCTCTGCTGTGCGTCGAGTCTAGTCCAAGCAGATCGATCATCATCAATTCGGACTTGCAAAGGCTTCTCGATGATGCAAATGAACATCCCGTTATCGTTATTGGAGGTGGCCATGCTGGATGTGAAGCAGCTACAGGGTCAGCTCGTACAGGCTCTAAGACTACCTTGGTAACTCCTTTCATAAACAAGATAGGTACAGCCTCTTGTAACCCATCGATGGGAGGTGTGGGGAAAGGTACTCTTCTTCGTGAAGTTGATGCATTGGATGGGGTTTCATCTAAGGTCACCGATAAGGCTGGTATTCACTTCAAAGTTTTGAATGCTTCTAGGGGACCAGCAGTGCATGGACCTCGTGCCCAGATAGACCGTAAAATTTACTTGGAAGAGATGCAAAAAGTAATCCTTAACTATCCAAATTTATCTGTTTTAGAAGCACAAGTTGAAGATATCATCATAGATCCCTCCCATAGTGGTGTTGATTTTTCTGGAAGAAACTATGGTCAAGTGAAAGGTGTTATTTTGTCTGATGGTCGTGTTTTAAGATGTTCTAAAGTGGTTGTAACTACTGGTACTTTCTTGGGAGGTGAAATACATATAGGGTTAAAAGCCTATCCTTCTGGACGTATGGGCGAAGAGGCCACTTTTGGCTTATCAAAAACATTCAGGGAAGCAGGTTTCCGTGTTGGTAGACTCAAAACTGGTACCCCTCCTCGATTATCTTCTAAAACCATCGATTATTCCAATTTGAAATCAGAAAATTCGGATTTCCCTCCTCAACCAATGTCTTACATGAATGATAAGGTTTCTCTCGAAGACAAACTAATGAAATGCTATATCACCTACACTAATCCCGATTTCCATAATTTGATTGCAGATAATCTTGATAAATCAATACATATAAGAGAAACAGTCAAGGGACCTCGTTACTGCCCTTCGATCGAATCAAAAATAATTAAGTTCCCACAAAAATCATCACACATGGTTTGGCTTGAACCTGAAGGATTGGACACTGACATTGTATATCCAAATGGTATTTCCTGTACCATGCCAGAGGATATCCAAGAAAAGATGGTTAGAATGTTACCGGGTTGTGAAAATGTTACTATGACTCAACCGGGTTATGGTGTAGAATATGATTACTTAGACCCTAGGGAATTGAAAAACACTCTCGAAACCAAGTTAGTCAATGGTCTATACTTAGCTGGTCAGATCAATGGTACCACTGGCTATGAAGAGGCAGCTTCACAAGGTTGTATAGCGGGTATAAATGCAGGGTTAGCGGCAGAAAATAAACTGCCTTTGGTTCTCCGTCGTTCTGATGGTTTTACAGGTGTTTTAATAGATGATCTTATCACTAAAGGTGTGGAAGAACCTTACAGAATGTTCAGTTCACGATCTGAATTCAGAGTCTCAATAAGATCTGATAATGCTGATTACAGACTAACTGAAAAGGGGTTTACAGCAGGTGCTGTTGGTTCAGAGAGATACAACCATTTTAAAAATGAATTGGAGATTTTCCAGCTCGTGAGAGATCATTTGAAGTCTATTTCTATGAGTGGTCATAAATGGGGAACTTTGTTAGAAGATGTTAATCGCGATTTCAAAAAGAATACTCCGGTCGACGCTTTCAAGCTTTTGTCATATGTTGATATCAATATGGCAGGCCTTCTTCCCCATTTGAATAAAATTGGCGAACTTCCTCCTGCGTACAATAAACTTAATAAGAGATTAATATCAAGACTTGAAGTCGAAAGTTTATATGAATTGTGGACTAAAAAGGAAGCTACCCACGTCAAAGCATATGAAGCAGATGAAAATCTTCTTTTACCTTTGAATTTCAAATATAGTAATGAAGGAAACTTAAAAATTTCTCATGAAGTCTGCACTTTACTAAACACCGTTCAACCTGAGACAATTGGTCAAGCCAGAAGGGTTCAAGGTATCACCCCTGCTGCTATTTTCGAGCTTTACAAGTTGGTCAAAGGTAAGCAGAATGAACTAGCTGCCCAAAGGCCGGCAGTTTAAGTTGATCTTCAACATCCTGTATATATTCTATTTATATTTAATGTACATAAGTTATAATACACACCTAGATCTATAAATTGATATTTCTAATTTTCCTCAGAATCACTAAATCCACCCAAGTGTCTTGTTTCAGTTCGTATGCTTTCCTGCGAGGCTTTTTCACCTTTCACTTCTGTCTTTTTAGAATCTTTCTTCCTACCCGAGGAATGATTCTTAGGCTCCATACTGTCAGCCAAGCTGTTGTCGAGCAAGATTAATGACTCCAAGGGTAAAAACCTTTGAGCCAACTTGGAAATATTCTCAACTTCACTGCAGTTATCCTCTTCAGAATCTTTTACTCTATTCAAAAATAATAGCACGTCCTTAAGTCCAATACGTTTAGATTTTCTATGGAGCGCAAATGCTTCCAAATCTGAAACTATATTTTGTAGAAAATCCTCGGACAACTCTTTAAGGGTTTGTTGTATCGTGGTTGGGATTTGCTCCAACTTCTTCTTTTTCCTAGGTGGCCCTGGATTTTGGCTAAAAGACGTAGTGCTGATTGTCTTAACCAAATCTTTTACCATTCGGATGGGGATATGGCTAGTTGTTGACAGGGGAATTTTTTGAACAGTAATTTTCTTAGACCCTTCATTGGATGAAGTAGAAATTATCTTGTTTTTCGATGTAACAACGTCTTCTTTAGCTTCTTCGACACGGCTTTCATGTTCCTCAAGGAAATCTCTCTGTGTTTCTTCCAAATCATCACTACCTAGCATGTATTGCTCACGAATCATTCCTTCAGGTGAGTCTGTTTGGATAGCATGGTCGTCTTGATTGGGATAGTCGGTGCTAGCGTTTGATGGCGTAACAATCTTGCTTGGGGAGTATTGTGAATTCGAATAGTCATTATATTGTAAGTCGCCTATGTCAATCTGCTCGAAGGATTGATGAATTGAGGAGTCATTTGAACTGATTCTCTGATCTTCTGCCAGCGATTGTTTCAGACTCAATTTCGTGTTTGGGCCTTCAGGACTCATCATTTCTACATTATCTAAATTATTCATATCATCTTGGTAATGTTCCTCATTCTCAAGTTGGGGTTGTTCGATATTGAATTGGTCTGGTTCAAATGCTATCACTTCCTTTTCTTGTGATTCAGGAACATTATTAGGTTGAGGCTCAACCTTCCGCTGACTTGGGATCTTGTAAATAGCCCAGGGTGTTTCTGTTCCGGTGTTTCGTGGGTAAAGTTCGATATTTCTTTTGAAGCATCTGGTGGCGTAACGACTCCCAGGTTTGCAGTAGAAGTGTTTCTCTTAGTTTTTTCTGATTCTTCCAATTCTGTTAAATCTTTTATAATAAACCCTGTTGTGTCTTCATTTTCACGCTCTGTAACACCTTTGATTTGAATTTCACTTCTGTCTGTACTTTCAGGTGACTCATCGACAGTGAAATTGATCGTCAGGGTGGTCTTCCTATTCTTTCTTTTCCTTTGGCTTTCTATAATCCGTTCGAGATATGATTTAAATCCAGGCCTTTGGCGGGGATACTCCTGATCTTCTAAGAACCCACTTTCCCTTGGAGTCATGATGTTCAGCAGTAAAGGGTCTTCTAACTTCTTGTTTGTAACAGCTCCATCGGTATCCCCATCAAAATCGTCTACTATACGATGATGATTAATAGGTGATCCAAGTACTTCGTCTGATGGTAATGGAAGCGAATGATCGAATTCCTGGGGTATGTTGTCATTGTGTAATCGATCATTATTCTGCGACAGTAGGTTGGGATACAAGTGTCTCTTCTCTTTATATTCTTTCGAGTTATCCGGGGGTGATGGTTGCTTCTCTTGAGCTTGTCTATTTTGTTCCTCGATCAGAACTTTACATAAAGCTCGTAAGTACCCAATGGTAATTGACCCTCCATAGTTAGGGTCGTACGATGGCTGCTGCTCTTGGAGCATTCCAGTTGATGATCTTCTTCTTCGAATTGATCTTGAAACATAATGGTCACTGGACCTTCGATGACTTCGACGGATAGGTGTTCAGCTTCAGGAGTACGAGGTCTTGAACGAGATCTAGGACGCGCTCGCAGACGAGACTCGGACCTGCCGGAGCGATTCAAGGCAGCTATTATATCTGGAAGCTCTTGAGGAGGAAGATGAATATCACTAGTCCGGGTCCTGCCTCGTAGTCTTGAATCAGACATGGGTATATTTATTAGAGTCTCATCGGTCCTTATAACTTTTCCGCAGAGGGGTCGACGGTTCAGTCCTACTCCTGGTAGGAGAAAGCAGCTTCTGATGCACAAGGTTGGTCAGATCCATGGTAGGATCATCTGGGTGGAAGGGTAGTTGCAAGATAAAAGTAAAAACGATAAGATCAAGTTT
Source organism: Cerrena zonata (assembly GCA_038087015.1). Classification (NCBI taxonomy): domain Eukaryota; kingdom Fungi; phylum Basidiomycota; class Agaricomycetes; order Polyporales; family Cerrenaceae; genus Cerrena; species Cerrena zonata. Next base: position 4,467 of record JASBNA010000058.1, on the reverse strand, counting down.
GTTTATGTTTTTGATTTCTGCTACTTTATTCTATTTTTCCTTTCTCACGCATTAGATATTTCAGTCTAATTTTTTTTTTTAAGTTCTCTTTATTGAAGAATAGCTATAAACTACCAAAGATGTCAGTACCTTCACAAGATAACTTGAATAATGGTGATAGCTTACTCACGGCGTTGGTTTCAGGGTTTTTCGCTTCGGCCGTTTCTGCCACGTTTACTTACCCTCTAGACTCAATGAAAACCCAACAGCAACTTACCAATAATGCCCTTTTGAAAAAGCATAATCTTGAAGTTGCATATTCTAAAACAATTGGACAGTTTTTCAAGGGTGGTAGTGCTCTAGTAATTGGAAACTTGTTCAAGAATAGTGCCCGAATAATCCTGTATAACTGGCTGTCGAAATTTATGTCTATTGATACCCATGATGCAAATGGAGAACATAGACAAAAGACAAGTGCTCCAAGAATGGTGATAGCTGGGGCAATGAGTGGGTTTATTGAAACTCTTTGGATTATTCCATTTGAAAATATAAAGATAACTATGGTTCAAAATATGTTATTACATAATGAAATTATTAAATACTCTGATCGTTTTGATGTTACCGGACATTACGTTAGTAACAAACATCATAAACCTATTCAAAATATCTTCTCCAAGCAATATGTTTCGCCCCATGCATATTTAACTTCTGAACTCTATGCCCAATTGAAAGGAGCAAGACCTACATCTAAATTCAATCAAGGTTCAAATAAGATACATCCAAATTATCATAATACTACAAAACTTGATAGCTTGAAGATGAAATATAATAAATCACCATCATCAACATTTCTACACACCATTAAAGAAATGTATCAATTAAAAGGAATGTCTGCATTTACTTCAGGTACCTGTATTACATTTATTAGACAGATAGCCCTTTCTGGAGTCTGGTTATCAACATATAATGCCACTAGACAATTGATAGATCCTCATAACACCAGTAATGAACAAAGTTGGTTCGGCCATAAACACACTGCAATACAGCTGGTGGGATTACATGTTCTTTCATCAACAGCTGTTGTTTTAGCCACTCAACCTTTGGATGTTATTAAGACCCATTTACAGCTGAAAAACGGGAAACTTGTTTATAGAGATTCATTGAGTACAGCTTTTAAATTATTCTTATCGCAAGGCCCTACTGCCATGTTCAAAGGGGCAATTCCTAGAGGTCTCAAAATTTTGATTAATGGTGGGTTAACTGCTGCTGTTTATGGTAAGGTTGAGGATTTGGTTAACGTTGCAAGTGACCAACAAGTATTTGGCGAATAAATCATTGTAAATATAAGATTATTTATTTCTTTGTTTTTTTTTTTTTTGCATTTATATCATCATTCTTCTAAGTAAACGGGTATTAAAGTTTCACCAGTCTTATGTACTACTCCGTTGAAACTTTTAGCCAATAATCCACCCGCAAAACTTGGTTGACTAAAACCAAGGTTGTTTTTATTAAGAGTAATTCCGTAAACCATATTGGAAAGGACGGTTTCAAGTAATTTCAAAGCTAATCCGTGGCGCCTCCAATTATGGCATACCCATATTCTTGAAATACCAACCTTGATCAGTTTATTTGTTGGCTGAGGTATTATCTTTTGAGTCTTATAGAGCATCCATCGACACTGCTTTTCCAGATCTTGGATCGGATCAATGATACATAACCCAATTGCTTTATTTTCTATGACCATAACAAATGCTTTACCTTGAATGTCGACATCTTTATGATCCATTTTCCACCATTCTGCAGCAGGCAGGGCATTCAATTCCTGGTTCACCATTCTTAAAAGTTCATCTACTTTTGATATTTGTCTGGATGACTTCTTATCAATCATTAATATCCTTACTTCAGTTAAAGTTTTTAATGATTTTGGTCTACCCTTGGATGAGTCAATGTTAAAAGTAGTTATGCAACGTTCATCAGATAAGTTCCAAGTCAACCCGTTTATAAAACTCGAATGGTACTTTGCATGCATGCTTTTATCCTTCTCGAAATAGTCATAGTAGCACATTCCACAGACTTTACATGTTATTGATTTCGATCTTGAAGGAATTGATAAATGAGATTGGACTTTCTTAGGTCTCTTAAGATCACGATTCCCATCTTTGGAAGGGGAGTCCACGTCAGTTTGCGACAGTAGAGGTGATAGTAGCTGTCCCAGGGACCTTTTCATTTGATTTCCCAGCTATAAACGTAACAAAATACTGGTATTTTGAATGGAAAGACGCGTTGATGCTCCATTCCACCGATGTATCTTTTTTCATTCAATGAGATCACCCCAGTTTTTTTTTTTTTTCTCGTTGACCGAAAGTTTTCCAACTACAACTCAATTACTACAAATTAAACTAGTAATCGAAACTAAAAATGGCCTCAAGATACGTGCACTTACTTCCAGTCAACGGTAGATGGAAGCAGCAAATCACTGATTTTCTCAGCGAAGATGTTCCATCTTTTGATTATGGAGCTTTTGTTGTTGGAGACAAAGAAGAAACTGCTTCACTTTATATGAAACAAAGTGGATTAATTTGTGGGGTTCCCTTTGCAGCTGAAGTTTTCAAGCAGTGTGAATTGGCTGTTGAATGGCACTTTAAAGAAGGTGACTATATTGGAACTGAAGAATTAAGTAAGAACGGAGGGAAGTTAGTAGTTGCTACAGTCAAAGGTACTGCTAATAAGATTCTTTTAGCAGAAAGAACTGCGTTAAACTTGTTATCAAGATCATCAGGTATTGCAACTCAATCATATATAACCAAGAAATTGGCCGATGAAAATGGGTATAATGGACTTATTGCCGGTACTAGAAAAACCACCCCTGGTTTAAGACAAATTGAAAAATATTCAATGTTAGTTGGTGGAGTTGATCCCCATAGATATGATTTGAGCTCAATGGTGATGTTGAAGGATAATCATATTGCATCCACTGGTAGTATAACCTCAGCAGTTAAAAGTGCTAGATCAGTATGCGGATTTGCAGTTAAAGTAGAAGTTGAAGTTAGTACTGAAGAAGACGCAAGAGAAGCAATTGATGCCGGTGCTGATGTTATTATGTTAGATAACTTTAAAGGAGATGAATTACAAAAAGTAGCTCAGAGTTTAAAGAAGTATTATCAAGGACAAAATAAATCATTTTTATTAGAATGTTCCGGAGGTCTTACATTACAAAATTTGGGAAGTTATTTATGTAATGATATTGACATTTACTCAACATCATCAATTCACCAAGGATGTAATATTATTGATTTTTCATTGAAGATCAATGCTTAATTATATAGATTTTATAGTTAACGAATAGATGAAACACTTTTCAATTCAATACTTTGAAATCCAGAATTAAACCCAATAATATCATCGACATTACCCAAGATTTTGTTTGAATCATCATCTAATTCAGGGACCTTATCACGATGATTCAACAGAATTCCTGATTGGTTGGTTAACCCACTTAACATACTTGCATCAATTTCAGTAGTATTATTTGGTAAAATTGAATTTGAATTAGTAATATTAGGTTGTTTCAAAGATTTTTTACCAAAACACCTTATTGCTCTTATATGAGAATCTTTACCATCTTGATGATTAGCCAAGATTATTAGCTTGACTATAAAACATTTTAAAACTCCATCTGATCGTATACCATTAAAAATAATATGAGACCAACCAATAGGCTTATTAAAATTTACAGTACAAACTTCAGTTAAATCCCAACCTGAACTACCAGCCATTATTTTTATTTTAGACGGAGTATAAGATTCATCGAGAGAAAAATTAGTGAAAATTGATATTCTTTCTAAAGAAACTTTTTTAGAAAATTGAATTGTTACTGAATGAGGATTACTTAACTGATTATTATTTAATCCATTATTTGAAGAGTTTTGATTACCATTACTACCATCAGACTGCCACAAAGTATCAGGAGAATCATCTCTTAATTGAATCAACCCACAACCTTGCTTAAAAGATGATAATTTCCAATTTGCTAAAGGAGATAAGTCTAACAATTGTAAACTTTCTAATTCTTCTAAACCTCTAGTATAATAAACTCTTTGAATTTGCTCAAGACTTGGTTGATGATCCGAAGACATCCCCATTTCTTCTATTTGATCATTATCTTGATCTATATCATCATCAATATTATAATTAGCTTGATTTGTATCATTACTAGCTAACGAATCAATAATTTCGTCGGCGGGGATTGTTTCTTGAATTTGTAATTCATGTTGCAGTTGCGATGAGGTATCTGCTATATTTGAGGATGATCTGTTTCTTCTGAGAGATTCATTTCTGTTGTCCATACTTAGTCAGACTGTTGTATTTAGCTGATAGAGTTGTGTTTATTGTGGTCGCGGTTATGTTTTTTACAGTTCCAACTTCCGAGCAAATCTTAAAAAGGACGACTTTTTTATTCCCAAACTTGACCGGAATATAAATGTCGTT